>CM077246.1:10688031-10853031 GCA_039654775.1 Spinibarbus caldwelli | reverse complement strand
CATCAAACAGCTTTAGTATAGGGTCTCACATAAGGTTTCAGGGAGGTTTCATGTTAAAGTCTTTACAGACCACAGTTTCATCTCAAGTTCATTTAAATATTTAATTCTACTTTGATAAGAACTGAATTCCTGCTGACTGCATGTGTCTGTATTTACAAAGATGGACAATATTATGCAAACAAATAAACTATGTTTATGATGTTTATGACTGTACAACCTTTATTGCATTCAGTCTTTAACAGAACACATCATCCTTACAGACTGAGTTACAATAGGGTAATTAATAATACATACTCATTACAACAGAGAAACAAAAATTAAATCAAGAAAAATAATTAAAATAGAAAAAACATGTAAAACAAGACAAATTATATATACATATATAATTTGTTTTTCTTGTTTTAATATATAAAAATATTTTTTGTCCAATTATAAACTTCAATCTTAACAACATTGCTACCAACCAATCGGAGCCCTGATCCAAATCTCAAACCCCGCCCCAAAAATGTGATTGGTTGATAGAAATGGTGTTCAGGAAAAACTAAATCTGTAAGCATGTCCTGCTTGATTGTAAATGTTTTACCTATATGGTCAAAGTATTTATTAAAAGTCACTATAATTTACTATAATATCTATAACTATAAAGTAATTTGTTGCCATGCAGTTTAAATCTAAGAATGGATTTAGTATCAGTTAGATTTGAAGAGCGTTTTGCACATAAACTTGTTAAAATGGTTATTGAACTTCAAATTAGGATCAGATTAGAAGTGGTCAATGTTTAATGCATTCATTTTGTGTCATTTTGATTAGGTTTCTCAGGTTTCTCTATTTGTCTCTTTAAAGATCCTGAACCTTATCTGTTACTTGGCCTTGGAAACAGCATTCAGAGAATGAACCTTGATGGTGGGGACCAGAGAAGGGTCGTGTCTAGGGTGGGAAGGTCCATCTTGTTGGATTTCCACTTAAGTGAGGGGACGATGTTTTGGGCCGACACACAGGCAGGACAAATCAGCAGGGCAGGACTGGATGGAACACGCAGACAGGTACTACTGAAGCCCCATTATTGTTATTGTTGTTTATTTTATTTTTTGCTATTTTTAATATGCATGTAAGTATCTATATTTATATATAAGTTTAGCTGAAAGTTATTTATATGTCATATAAATATGTTATTTTAGTTTTAAATGTCATCAGTGATTGTTTGAAACCTGTTCCAAGCCTCTTAATGCAGTTTTGGTTCATTCTTTCAGAAGCTTCTCTCATCAGTGAAAGGAATCACAGGTCTGGCTGTGGACTGGATTGAAAACGCAGTTCTCTGGAGCAATGCGGTAAAAGGAACGATACAGAGAATTGACACAGATGGGAGAAACGAAAAGATTGTCCTAAGAGATCTGTCTCAGCCAAGAAGTATTGTTGTTGATCCAAATGAGAGGTAAATATGAGAAAAACTCTACAGTCATTCAAGGAAAGGAAAAATGCATTTTATCAAAACTGGCATAATTTAAGCTGATCTCTTTGAAAAAAGAAAATGAAATGCACAATAACAATGAACAAAGCAATAAAGATTTTTAACATTTTTCAACAAGTAATAAAATATTTGTACACTACCAGTCAAAAGTTTTTGAACAGTAAGATTTTTAATGTTTTTTTTAAAGAAGTCTCTTCTGCTCACCAAGCCTGCATTTATTTGATCCAAAGTACTGCAAAAACAGTAAAATTTTGAAATATTTTTACTATTGAAAATAGCGTTTTTTATTTGAATATATTTTAAAATGTAATTTATTCCTGTGATTTCAAAGCTGAATGTATCATGTATCATTATTATTATTATTATTATTATGGTCACTTTTAATTTTAAGCATCCTTGCTAAATAAATAAAAGTATTAATTTCTAACCCCCCTAAAAAATGATACTGGAATTATTACTGGAGCTTTTGAATGGTATAGTGTGTAATGTTACAAAAGCTTTTTATTTCAGATAAATGCTGATCTTTGGATCTTTCCATTCATCAACGAATCCTGAATTTTTTTTTTTTTTTTTTTACTGTTTTAAATATTGATAATAATAATAATAATAATAATAATAATAATAATAATAATAATAGTAATAATAATAATTTTTGAAGGATCATGTGACACTGAAGACTGGAGTACTGATGCTGAAAATTTAGCTTTGATCACAGGAATAAATTACATTTTAAAATATATTCAAATAGAAAGAAGTTATTTTAAATGGTAAGAATACTTCACAATATTACTGCTTTTGCTGTATTTTGGATCAAATAAATGCCACCAAAGCCACCAAAGACTTGGTGAGCAGAAGAGAATTCTTTAAAAAACTTTAAAAATCTTATGCTGTTCAAAAACTGGTAGTGTGGCCTATATATGATTGAAAAATAAAAATAAGCAATAATAGACCTACATAAAAGAGCTAAAACTTCAGTGGAAATAAATAAGAAGTTGTGAGCATATTGAGACATGGCTTGTGGAGCAATAGGTCAGAGCTGTTACCCACAACAACATGTTTTACATTTTTTACTCCATTCTCTCAGCGGTGTGCTTGTTGACTGTAGGGGAGAACGAGGATGACTAAAGGCTTTGTCATTTGCACAGTTCTTCTCAGGACTGTGTTGCTCAAATCCTAGTTTGCTTGCTAACCATAAATGCTGGAGCATTCAGACGGTCACATTCTTTGAAACATGGCTGGCACATAGGTGCAGATCTAACAGAGTGTCTCAAACAGCACACTGGCCTCACCTTTCTGTTAAAGGACCGGTCTGTGAAGAGATAATCAAGCAATCATTTTGGTTTCAATACAAATATCTCAACATTAGTAGATGTATTCATTGGGAGAGCTGAAAAGAAAATATTTTCAGTTGTATTCCAGTGAACATTTATATTGATGCAGAATTAATGATTTAATTTGTATATTACAATTTAAAAATAAAATAATTCTGGCTGATATGCCAATAAATATTTTCATGTTATGCTGTCACAACATTTTTCTAGATATATTTTCTGGCTGTCAGATGGGTTGACTCCCAGTCTCCAGCGTTCAGACATGACGGGTGGGAAGAGGGCAACAGTGCTGAAAGCTGCAGACAGACTGAAGATTCTGGCTATAGACCACCGGGACCGGAGACTCTTCTGGGTTCAGCAGGGCCAAGGAGGGCACACTGCTATGGGGTCCTGCAACTATGATGGCAACATTATTAACGTCTTTAATCAGCCCTTCAGGTAAAAATGAGATCCATTCTTTATGTAAGGGATAATGTACCCCTTTCATGTTCATTTATTTATTTATTAAGCAAGTACTGTAGCACTTTAATGTACAGTCAGCTGGTCATTATCACTCAATAGAGGTACTTAAGGTGAATAATGTTTCATATATTAGACTTTTATAGTAAAAAAAAAGAAAAGAAGTAATTAATATGTCCTCCCTACCCTACTTCTAGATCACAGTCTCTGAGAATGACAGTTTTTCTTGATTATGTGTACCTAACGGACTCTAAGTCAAAAAGAATAACACGAGTAAACAAGTACACAGGGGGACAGGGAGAGAATGTCAATTCAAAAAGGATGCCTCACCCCCCTGCTGATGTCAAAGTGGTACATCCCATCAATCAGCCAGCAGTGGAAATTCCAACTCCATTCACTCCAGGTTGGTAATGAAATAATTACACATGATCTTAATTGCTTTATAAATTAATAAATCCAATTGCTCCACTCTTCTATCTATAATCATAAACTGTGTCAAACTTAGTGATTGTAAGCAGTGTTGGGGAAAGGTACTTTTAAAAGTTATACATTACAATATTGCAGTACTCTATAAAAGTAACTTATTGCATTACTTAGTTACTTTCTATGGAAAATAATACATAATGTTACTTTTGCTTTACTTTTTGTTACCTGAGCTGGGCTTGCTTATTTATTTTTAGTAACAAAAATCCCAAAAGTTATATTTTTACCAACTTGAAAGGCCCTTTCACTCCAGAAATGAAATGAATAAGCCTCAGGCTGAAGGAAGTGCCTCTGCCTCTGCACCTCACTCGCAATTTCTCTCAACACACAGACAGGAGAGGTGTCTGTGAATAAATGGGAAAGCAAAGTAACTGGCATTACTTATACTACCAGTCAAAAGTTTTTGAACAGTAAGATTTTTAATGTTTTTTTTAAAGAATTCTATTCTGCTCACCAAGCCTGCATTTATTTGATCCAAAATACAGCAAAAGCAGTACTATTGTAGTATTTTAAATAGTAATATTTTACTATTTAAAATAACTGCTTTCTATTTGAATCTATTTTAAAATGTAATTTATTCCTGTAAACAACGCTAAATTTTCAGCAATATTACTCCAGTCTGCAGTGTCACATGATCTTTCAGAAATCATGCTAATATGCTGATTTCCTGCTCAAGAAACATTATTATTATTATTATTATTATTATTATTATTATTATTATTGTCAATACCTCAGACAGATGAGTACATTTTTTCAGGATTCTTTGATGAATAGAAAGATCCAAAGATCAGCATTTATCTGAAATAAAAAGCTTTTGTAACATTATACCATTCAAAAGCTTGGAGTCAGTATATATATATATATATTATTGTTATTATTATTATTATTATTATTATTATTATTATTATTATTATTATTAATATTAATATTAATATTAATTATATTTTTTTGGAGGGGGAGAATTATAGAAATTAATACTTTTATTTAGCAAGGATGCTTTAAATTGATCAAAAGTGATGAGACAAAGACATTTATAATGTTACAAAATATTTCTGTTTCAGATAAATGCTGTTCTTTTGAACTTTCTATTTATCAAAGAAACCTGAAAAAACATAATCAACATAATAATAATAATAATAATAATAATAATAATAATAATAATAATAATAATAAAATTTTTTAAACAGCAAATCAGCATATTAGAATGATTTCTGAAGGGTCATGTGACCAGAGTAATGATGCTAAAAATTCAACTTTGAAATCACAGGAATAAATTACATTTTAAAACATGTTCAAATAGAAAACAGTTATTTTAAATAGTAAAACTATTTCAAAATTTTACTGTTTTTGCTGTACTTTGGATCAAATAAATGCAGACTTGGTGAGCAGAAGAGTCTTCTTTAAAAAAACATTAAAAATCTTACTGTTCAAAAATTTTTTGACTGGTAGTGTATTAGAAAAATAGCTCAGATATTTTCTTGTAAATTTAAAAGGTATGCAATACTTTACTAGTTACTTGACAAAAGTAATCTTATTACGTAACTTGTAATGTGTTACCCCCAACACTGATTGTAAGTTCCTATAATTATCCTAAATGTTATAGAGAGCAAATTTATTACATATTGGTGGTTTGTGTTTGGAAGGAGATGTCGTTTGTGCTTGTGCAGGCTGCAATCGACACACAGGAGAGTGTGTGAAAGTGTGTTCCAGCCACAGTGACACTGGTCTGTGCCGATGCAGGGACGGTTTTTCCCTCAGTAAACAAGGCAACTACTGTGAAGGTACAGCCTCCATTTCCCTTGTGAAACACAGTGACATCTAAAATACTCAATAGCATTTGAGGAGAAATCCACAGCTTTCTTCTTTTGTTCAAAACTCTCTTCTTCTCTTTCAGATATCAATGAATGTGCCCTGTGGAATCACGGCTGTTCACTGGGATGTGAGAACGTTCCGGGCTCATACTTCTGCACCTGCCCTAAGGGTTACCTGTTACTGTCCGATTTGAAGACCTGCCAAGGTAGGACTGAAAAACGGGAGATGGATTATGAAACACTAGCACTAGTAGCATACATATCAATGAGCTGGAATTCATGGGTCAGGGACAGAGCACAAGAGAGAATTTTAAAAGAAAAAGAGCTGGAAAGAGACAGAGCATCTTTAGACTTCATTGTTTGTGCTCTAATTGTGCATCGAGGCAGAGCCGGACAGCGCAGTGCGATAAGATAATGAGGTGACATCAGTAATAAGGAACATATTTAGTCAGCAGCTTTACCTGGCTAAGCCGGTCAAGAGCAAAGCAACAGCGAGATTAACCCTCAGTACAGTTCTCGCACCTGCGGACGCTCATATGCACCTGCAGTCAAGTTTGTTGTCATGTTTTCTGACAGTCAAGATGCTTAGAGATGGGGAAATGAGAATTAAAAAACATAATTTATGGAATAGATTTTTATTTATTGTGAATAATTAGAATAGTACATTAAACTTTTGAATGCAGAAAAAACATGTACATTAATGCAAAAAAAAAAATGAAAAAGCTTAGTTTGAGAATGAGATGTCACATTATCCTCTCTTAACTATATGATTTTAGTCATTCTGACCAAGGGACCCCTTCCGCACTTTTTTACCTTTGTGGGTGGGATTATGGTCTTGACATCATAACGGGATTGTAGAGAGTGTCCTGTTAAGATGCTTGCTTTCCACCATATGGCTTCTCCAAAACCTATCATCGTTACTGTTGTCAAAACCGCTCCCGCTCTGTAATAAAAGTATCCTATTTTTTAGAGTTATGTGGTTTTAAATCTTTGTTTATATTTTTTTTTAACTAGTGGAATCACTTATTGTAATGGCAGGGCTTGTTAACTGTTAACCTGAATAAAACTATATCTTCCAGACATTGTTAATTGTTTCAGGACTGGTGTTTTGCAAATATAGGATGACTGGATTTGGGATTATTAGGTGTCAGAATAAGGACTGTCTGATAGGCACAGTGCCACAAGGTCTGTTGGTTCAGAGAGGTGTTCGTGGAAACTTTGAGGTGAGAATTGATCATCTGAGGACAGGGGTTTTGGAAATGAAAGATTGAGGCCGTGAGCTTTAGACTTTAGACTTGTTTGCGTTGTCTTGTCAGGCTGTACAGCCAACCACACGCCATTCCGTTTCCCCAAATGACCACGCTTTAATGATTAGTTTGAGGACAATATTCAAAGTGCCAATGGAATTAAAATGTCAGGGTTGTGAACAGGTCATTTTTAACCCTCACACTGTTGAGATTGACCTTATTATTACATTTGGGGCCCGAGTGTGTAAAATAAGTGTGAATTCTAAATTAATTTCCCTTCAAATTATATAAAGACCTAATCAAAACCCAGGAGAATAATAACCAGTATCCATTCTAGTAACTGTTTTTGCTGTTTTTGGGCTTAATATTTACTAGTTCTACAGCCATTGTAGAAAAATATACAGTAAAAGAAATTTGTGGATGTGAGAATTCACTCGATTTAAATGAATCTAAATTAAAATATATTTTTGTTCAAATCTTCAAATTCCAAAATATTGAGTTCTTCAAGGGGCAAAAAACACATTACTTAAAATACTTTTTCGGTAAATGCAAAATGTATTTATAATATATTTTGGACAATATAAATATATTCTTAAAATATATTAGTATTTTAAAAAGTGGAAAAGGAATTTATTAAAAATGTGTTTAAATATATTTTAGTACATAAATTAATATATCTTTTAACAATTGTGTGTGTGTGTGTGTGTGTATATGTATGTATGTATATATATATATATATATATATATATATATATATATATATATATAATTTATTTATTTATTTATTATTATTTTTTTTAAATAAGTCTTTTGCTCATCAAGGCTGCATTTATTTGATCAAAAATACAGAAAAAACAACATTGATTTCCAACATTGATAATAAATTAGTATATTAGAATGATTTCTGAAGGATCATGTGACACTGAAGACTGGAGTAATGATGCTGAAAATTCAGATTTGCATCACAGAAATAAATGATATTTTAAAGTGTATTAAAATAGAAACTCATTATTTTAAATTCTAATAATATTTCACAATATTACAGTTTTTTCTGTATTTTGGATCAAATAAATGCAGCCTTAATGGGCAGAACAGACTATATATTTATTCAATAAAGTCAATAAAATGAATTGATGAATTGCATGAATGAATAAATTTATTTTGTTGTAGTAAAACATTGTTGTAAATGGCAGAATTTTAACTGGCCTGCTTACATTTGTCTACAGAGACTAAACCATGTGTGGAGAATGGCACAGTTTGTGATCATGCATGTGTACACACTGCAGAAGGAGATGTGTGTGTGTGTCCAGAGGGATCTGTACTAAATTCTGATGGCCGTTCGTGCACAGGTGTGCATTTTTGTTAATCAAAGTACATTAAAAGCCAGATTATGTATGTATTTTTTATGCCTGTGGCTGTTTTCTTCACCATTGTCTCTATGTTTCAGGCTGTTTGTCTGCAGATCGAGGGGGCTGCAGTCAGATGTGTGTGACTTTATATCCAGGCAGGTGGGTGTGTGAGTGCCAGCCTGGATACCAGCTCCAGCCTGATGGAAAACACTGTGCTGCCGCAGGCAAGGCCTACAAACTTTCTTTATAGTCTACATTCTGCCAGGGTGCCTGTCTGTCTCCCACATCTTGTCTCCTAGAATTATTGGGTTAAGCATGTAGTTAATCAGTGTTTAAGTGCATTTGCTTCCAATGACCTCGTGTGTCTGGAATCTCCTGGAATCTCTTTGCTTTATTTCAAGAAGGACCTCCAGTGTACCTGTTGTTTGCCAATATAGCGGATATAAGACAGATTAACGCAGATGGCAAAAAGAGCAAAAGACTTCTGCGGGAACCGAGAGGCAGTATCATAGCTCTGGACTATGATCCAGTGCAGAAGCAGGTAAAAGGTCACACACATGCCTGAAGATTGCTCAGGCTGAGGAGGCCACTACATTTATGATGTGTTTTACAGCTGCCCTCTAGTGGACATAAGATATACAGTAAATGCCAGATGAGTTCAGGGCTCATGTTGATCATGTTTAAAGATGTATTTACTGCCATCTTGTGGCCACAGAATTTAAATGCAAGATTATTACAGTTTTTATTTATTTCTGTATTATTTCTGTATTATTACAGTTTTTTTTATTTTGTTTATTTTTATTTTTTTGTTTTTTTTTTACAGTTCTTACACACAAAATCTTTACTTGTCACAGAATTTCTGAAACCTGACACTCAAACACCAGAGCCAAATCTGCAAAACCATACACTAATTCTTGGCCTTTGACTTTCAGTTTTCAATTTCATAAAATGCTTCTTGCAAAACACAACACAACACACAATTCACTATGTAACACACACAAATCTAACAGGAATTAATATTATGGCAAAGGTGTTTGCAAATGTTTGCTTTTGAGATGTGTTTGTGTTTGTGATTTTTTTTTTTTTTTTTTGAATGCATTGCTTCATTTTGCAAGAGATGACATTTTGTGTGTGCAGTTCTTGGATTTGTGTGTAAAGTTTTGGAAAAAAAGAGGCAAAGTTTTGAAAATGTGTAAGCAGTTGAAAAAAACTGTAATGTGCACTTTTTTTTTCTTTTTTTTTTTTTTTTTTTTTTTACAGTACATACATTCAGGACCATTTTCCAACATTCAAAATTTATGTCTCCTAAGTGTGAGCTTGGAGGATGAAATTGGCAAAATAAGTCAATAAGTCCACAAAAAAATTATATGCAAATAATTAAGATTAATTAAAAAGAATATATATATATATATATATATATATATATATATATATATATATAAACACACACACACACACACACACATACAGTACATACATACATACATACATACATACATACATACATAAATGCACCCATCAGCACTGGAGCACTTGAATTTTATTTCTATGTCTATATTTCTTTCATTTATATCTGTTTGTAGTTTCGTATTTGGTTTTGCTTTGCACAACATTAAAGTTAATAATGAGTAAATAAATAAATAAGACAAAATACTGTACATTTATTATTTAAAAAAATATTTTAATATAGATTTACTTTTAAAACAGTGGTTGTCAGTAGAATAAAGTTAATGGGATTGAGCTCATAATTTCCAACCAGACTTTACAAATCAGAACAAATTTTTATTTATTTATTTAATATTTTTCTCTGATATTTACTTGTGTTTTATTTTGCCTTGAAATGTCATATAAAAGTAGTCACTTGGTTTTGTTTGTTTGTTTAGGTGTATTTTGCAGACAAAAGCCTGAAGCGTATTGAGAAGGCTTCACTGGATGGAGGTTTCAGAGAGATGCTGTTTTCCACTGGACTCGACTCACCCGAGGGTCTGGCTGTGGACTGGGTCCATCGCAAACTGTACTGGACTGATAGAGGGTAAGACAGACAAAAATACAAACACACTTCCTCAGATGTATACATATATCCTTAACTGACTTTACCATTCTGTGTTTCAGATTATCCTCTATTTCCCGCAGTGGTTTAAATGGCGTTGACAGAGAAATCTTTTTAGATGAAGACATCCAGAAACCCAGAGGCATTGCTCTACATCCTCAGGCACAGTAAGACCTTTGAAACTGCATGTTCATTTTCTTCTCTTCAGTTTGTCTTCATTGACATCCTGTAAACTGAAAATTGCACGGTGGCCACAGCCATTTTATTATGAAAACCTTTTTAATGAGGGAGAGTTCAGCAAAAATGACATTTATTTCATTGTACTGTAATCACCCTCACGTCATTCCAAGGCAAGTAGCTCTATGAATTAACATGGATTTTAACATGCAGTAACTTCTCGTCTGTGTGTCTGGAGGAAGGTGTATTGGACAGACATGGGTAGCCGTCCTGCAGTGGAGCGCTCAGGTCTGAACAGAGACGTGCGTGAAGTTGTGATCAGCACCGGTCTGGTGTCTCCTAGTGGTTTAGCCGTGGATCACGGCTCCCAGCGTCTGTACTGGTGTGACCTGAGCAGAGGTGTGATTGAGTCGGCCAACCTGGACGGTTCTGATCGCCATATGCTAAGCGAGAACCAAGTAGGTGAGGCTCCTCTGCCAAACACACACACCTTCACTACACAGACAAATACTGTATATACTGTATATACATGGAACACAAACTACACTTTGTGGCAAATAATTTTCATGCCGGTTTATGAAAAAAAACTGTATGTAATATGTTTTCTGTTTTTGCTTTGGCTCAGGTCGGCCGTTTGATGTTGCAGTGTTTGAGAATGTGCTCTGGGTCAGTGACTGGGAGGGTCACATGCTGTGCAGACTGAACATGACAACTGGACGAAACTCTGAGCATCTCCGTGACATCTCTATCCAACCAGCTGCTCTAGTTGTTGTTCATCCTCTTGCCAAACCAGGTATGGATACTCTGTCTTATTAATAGACTATCTGCTTTGGGTTTTACCGTTATTTTTAATAATGTGTAAAAGGGCATAAGAAAATGGTGGTTGTTGCATTATAGTTTTATAAAGTTGTATTTTTAAATGGTTTTGAAAGCCTTTTATGCTTAGGAAAGCTTTCATTTATTAGAATAATTATTTAAAAAATGCAGTAAAACTGTAATATTGTGAAATACTATTACAATTTAAAAGAATTATTTTCTATTTTAATATATTTTAAAATGCAATGTATTCCTGTGATGACAAAGCTGAATTTTCAGCATCATTACTCCAGTCTTCAGTGTCACATGATCCTTCAGAAATTAGCCTAATATGCTGATTTGCTCAAGACGCATTTCTTAGGATTATCAATGTTGAAAACAGTTGTGCTGCTTGATATTTTTGTGGAAACTGATACTTTTACAGGATTTAATGAATACAAAGATCAAAAGAACAGCATTTATTTGAAATCTTTTGTAACATAAAAGTCTTTACTGTCACTTTTATTAATTTAATGCATCGATTAATGCAAATTTCTTGAAAAAAAAATAAAAAATAAAAATAAATCTTACTAACCCAAAACTTTAACAGTAATTCACCAAACTTTCAGAAATATGCTGTGGTCAAGCTCAGACATGTTAACTTCATTAATTAGAACTTTATTATTTGCACAAAAATGTATATTTACATTTACATTTAGTCATTTAGCAGATGCTTTTATCCAAAGCAGCTTACAAATGATGACAAATAGAAGCAATCAAAAGACAAGTCTCGGTTAGCCTAACACAGTACACGTAGCAAGTGTTTTGTATTTATTTATTTATTTTTTTTATTTAGCAAGTAGATAGAATAGAGAAACTAGTGTTAGGGGCCATTTTTAAAGGAAACAAGCAGTTAGAAAATGATTAGAGTGTGTAAGTGTTAGAGGGTCAAGTCAACAAATAAAATAGAATCAGAATAGAGAGTGCTAGAGTTAGAGGGTCAAATAAAGATGGAAGAGATGTGTTTTTAGACGTTTCTTGAAGATGGCTAAGGACTCAGCTGCTCGGATTGAGTTGGGCGGGTCATTCCACCAGGAGGGAACAGTTAATGTAAAAGTCAGTGAAAGTGATTTTGTGCCTCTGTGATAAAGCGCCGTTCACTTGCAGAACTCAAGCTTCTAGAGAGCACATAAGTCTGAAGTAATGAATTTAGATAAAGTGGTGCAGAGCCAGTGGTGGTTTTGTATGCAAACATCAATGCCTTGAATTTTATGCGAGCAGCAATTGGTAGCCAGTGAAAATTGATGAACAGAGGACATGTTATATAAATGAGGACACATCTGGAATATTTCTTTTGTCAATGACAACAATGGCAACGTCCACTCAAACCAAAGTAGTGATATTATTTAAAATTCACCCTGTTTTCACTAAACTGTGAAAAATAAAATGAGTTATATGATTCCCATCTTTAAGAGAGTTTAATATTTATTTCAATATAGTAGGACAAACTGCTTACCAGGAATGATCTGACTGCAGTGTGATGCATGTTTTCTGTTCCCTAGGAGCAAATGTTTGTCTTCATGAAAATGGAGGCTGTGCCCAAGTGTGTGAGAGCAGACTGGGATTGGCTCATTGCTCATGTCACTCAAAGCACGTTCTTTCAGCTGATGGAAAAGACTGTCTGCCAATTAATACATCATTCACTGGTCAGTATAATGAGAAAAAATAAAATAAACAATGGAAAGAATGCTTGTCCTATAAGTCACATTAAACCATTAAAGCAATCTGAAAATCAATTCTTTGCATATTTATTTAAGAAAAACTAGCTGTATTTCTCCACCCAGAATCAGATGATGGTGAATCAAGTGATCGTTTGGGAAATAAAACACTGAATGATGAGAGCACACCACTGGCCATGCTTTACACAGAGAGGATGGTTTCAGGTAGAAAAATATCAGCAACAATCACATTCATCATTTTTTGTGAACACAAAATGCTGTAATTGACCAGCCAGAATCAAGTGTTCCAGAGCTAACTAGAGCTAACTTGAGACTGATGTGATCTCATTTAGACCAGAATGACTGCTACTCTCTCAGATGTGATGTGAACGCTCAGTGTACGCAGAAGGAAGGCCAAGCCGTGTGTCAGTGTGGAACAGGTTTTGCTGGAGATGGGGAGCTGTGTGTGGGTAAGTCTGTGTGTGTTTGCACTACATGTCAGATGATTTTGATTTAGTATAGACTGAAGCAGCTGCTTGTGATGTATGTGTGAAACTGAATTTGAGTGTAAGGATATTGATGTGTGTGTGGGTGTGGTATGTGCCTGTTATTGGGTGTATTGATCAGTCTTTATGTAAATTTGGGTTTGTTTACATGAGCACATACAGTATTGACAATGTGTGTGTGTGTGTGTGTGTGTGTGTGTGTGTTTGCACAGATGTTGATGAATGCAAAGCAGGCCTGGCAGATTGTGGTGTATCTGAGGCTGTGTGTGTGAACACAGCAGGTGGATATTTCTGCCAATGCAAAACTGGATTCAGTGGAGATGGTCACCACTGTATGGGTATGACAAAATATTTACACATTTATATATAATCGTTTCAGAAATATTCAGTGACATCACTATGGTGACTTGAAATGTTTCATTCTGCTTTTGATTTGTTTGCAACTGTATTTTGTTTGACACTGCAAAACCACTCAAAGTAATTGGCAATATTGTGTCTAAAATGTAAATAACTTAATATTAACTTGTTTACCGACCTGCTATGCATAAGCAGTGTTCACATTAGACTGAATGTCAGTTATAGGAATAAAAAATTTATGTGATATGAACTACTGTTCAAATGTTTAGAGTCAGTAAGATTTTTTTTATTTTTTTATTTTTTAAGAAATTAATTCTTTTATTCAGCAAGGATGCATTAAATTGATCAAAAGTGACAGTATAGACATTTATAATGTTACAAAAAATAATTTTATTTCAAATAAATATTTTTTTTTTCTTTCTTTTTTTTTTTTTGTTTTTTTTTTTGTTTTTTTACTTAATATTCATACAAGAATCCTGAAAAAAAAATGTTAACATTGATAATAAGAAATGTTTCTTGAAAAAATATTTTAAAACTCAGATTTGAACTGGAATAGATAAATAATAATTTAAAATATGAATATTATTTCTATTAAAATAGAAAGCAGTTACTGAAATTGTAATAGTATTTCACAATATTATTTTTTACTAATCAAATAAATGCAGACTTGGTGAGCATAAGAGACCTCTTTCAGAAACGTAAAAAATCGTACATCATATATACTGCATGAGACTTACAAATCATTAAAATGCGTACATCATAAACATTTTCCCAGTATTTTCAATGCCTATTTCCTCTGTGTGTGTGTGTGTGTTTATCTTTACAGATATAGATGAGTGTCGATTAGATATGCATGGCTGCGATGTAAACGCTGAGTGTTTGAATGCAGTAGGAAAATATCAGTGCAGATGTCGACCCGGGTTCACAGGCACAGGATTCAGCTGTCATGGTAAGATTAACCTTTTTATTGTTTTAACTGAAACAGTGTCAAAATTCTCAAAATCATTTATTGTACAGTTGTCTATGTACATATTATGTGTAATGTGCCATAATCGTTTGAGACCATGAGCGGTTAGGACCTGCTAATCTGAGTTTGTGCAAAAGGGTAATACACTGATATTCAGCAGAAATGCATGATGCAACATAATAGTGACCTCATTTTCATGCTCTGTTTCTTGTTGCAGAGGAGTTTAAGAGCACCTCCTCTTGGCCGAGTACAGGAAGTCCACTTGATGTCACATCGCCATGGCAACACAATAATGCTGTGCAGAGCTGCCCCACTACACACGATTCATACTGTCTGTATAACGGAGTGTGCTTCTATTTCCCTGAGATGGAGTCTTATGCCTGCAAGCAAGTGTTTGCTTTTATAGCTTTTGTCATGCGGAAGCTTTAACCTGATTTTTATCATTCTCATAATCCCTGTTTTTGCATATACCACAATTTCCTTTGAGTTTCAAACATAAGCTGATTTTTACAGTGAGGCTTTAGTTAATGAGCAGTAGATGGCAGTCTTGTACTAAAAATCATATGGCTTTTTAATGAACGTTTGCCCTTGACAAAAAGGGCATACGTTAAGCGTATTCAGTAGACCATTTTATTCTAATATTATAAAATAATGAATATTGCTTTTAATGATGCTCCATGTGTGTGTTTGTGCTGTAGCTGTGTGTTAGGTTACATGGGGGAGCGCTGTCAGTTCAGTGATCTTGAATGGTGGGAGTTGCAGCAGGCTGAAGAGGAGAAGAGGAGGAATATGGCTATAGCAATGTGTATTGTGCTCCTCATCACTCTTCTCTCCATTGCTGCCTGCATCACCTACTGCTGCGGGTGAGAGCGATAGGCAAAGCTGGCAGGGGACAGAGATGCATGTTAAAAACACACATACTCATTTCTGGTGCTCTGATGGCGTGGAGGCAATGGGTTTTCAAAGAATAAACAATGAATGATCAAACTTATTATACATTTTTGTAAATTAATAATATCTACACTATATGCCCAACAGTATGTGGACACCTCAAAAATTGTATTATTATTATTTTTTTTTAATGCACGTTAATAACACTTAATTCTCTTACTCTGGAGACGTGGGGGCAATAGATTTTTAAAGAAGAAATAATAAATAATCTAAATTATTATAGATTCCTGTAAATTAATATCTACACTACACAACCAACAGTATGTGGACACCTCAAAAATTGTATTATTATTATTATTTTATTTATTTATTTATTTATTAGAAATGCACGTTAATAACACACTTACTTATTTCTGTTACTCTGGAAGCATGGAGGCAACAGATTTTCAAAGAATAAATAATGAATAATCTAAATTATAGATTTTTGTAAATTAATAATATCTACTCTACATAACCAACAGTATGTGGACACCTCAAATTTGGTTTTTTTTTGTTTTTTTTAGAAATGCATGTTAATAACACTTACTTATTTCTGTTACTCTGGAGTCATGGAGGCAATGTATTTTCAAAAATTATAATGAATAAAATTTAACTCATAACTAGAAAAGTTAAAAGTTTGTCAAGAAATCATTTCAGAGTTGGCTTGACAAAGCCTTGTTTGAATGTTTTGGATAAAAATGTAAAGCAAATGTTGGTAATGTAAAAAAGGCCATACAGTTTATAGGTTATAAGATATTTCTTTGGACAAAGAAAATAGATAGATAGATAGATAGATAGATAGATAGATAGATAGATAGATAGATAGATAGATAGTTTGAAATGCCCTATATTAACATTTAATTTACATATTTAATTAACATGAACACTTTCCCAGAATGCATCGTTACATTTTTTTTTATTTTTTTATTTTTTTTTTGCAATTGAGTAAATTCTTCATCCTGTCATATCAATTTCAAATTACCTTCCTGAACGTATTTCCCAATACAGTTTAATTTAAGACTTGAAAAGTGGCCAGAATTTTGCACAACCCTGCCGTAGTGTATCATGGTCAAGAAAAAAAAATCAAACTGAAAAAACTACAAAACCAGAGCTTCTGCCACAAATTGTCTTAATGCCTCCGATTTGTAGTGGATTCAAGAAACAAGGTAAAAATAGAGACTGTGACAAATAATGACTCCAAAACAGCCTCTTGCCATTTCATCGAAAGCCTCTAATGGTTCGATTGCTGCCGGTCTGGGTTCATTTCCCTGATTTACCGGGTGAACAGCGTGTAAAAGTGGCATTAAATTGTTTATTAGGAGAGGAGGCTGCAGATTTAAAGATGTTTTCATTCCCTTGAGCATGTGTCAGAAGACTTTAAACACACATACACACACATCAAAACAGCTGGGTGATATTTTCCTCACCCTGGTTAAGTGGCTAATCATCTATGCCTGTGTTTAGTGACACTGACTCCTAAAGCAGCATACTTATGTCTGGTTCCTCTGGCCCCTGCACCTCAATGCATCAGCCGCACGCTTTCAATTACATGCTTGGTTTAGCTTGTACTACAGCAATTACGTATCAAAATAGGTCATTCCTACACCCCAAAATGGACCCAGTGATCTATAACCTTATTTAAAAGCTACACGGGTGACAATTTTTCTGTCTGAAATTGCGTTTTTCACTTGGTTACTCATGTTTCCATTTTATTTTTCTTCGTTTTTCTATCTATATCAACTTAACACACACTTTCAATCTCACACTCATACACACAAACACGATACTGGTTTGGTTTATCCCAAAGCCTATTATTGCCCCAGGTGTAGGGGTGAGACACACATATCCAATACACATGTTTGTAATAATGCTACTTATCATACCTTCACGTCTCACTGCAGGTCTCCATATTTCATTCTCACTCAACAGGATCCAGAGATTGGTTTTGCCCTCGGTGTCAGTTAGCAGGGTGGCAATCCATGAACGGAAAAAATCAAAATGCCTCAGATTACTATTTACATAGATATGAGGGTTATGTGACTGTAATACATTTCATAGGAGCCAGTTCAATGAATTTGACATTTAGCCTTTCAGAAACAAACAAACAAAATATATGTATTCAAAGGTCATTGAATCTACAGACTTCATAATGCCAACTTTACATTGGTAAAACTGACATTACGAATTGCTCAATAGGTTTGTTTTCATTTACTGATTACAGAGAGTATATTATGAACAGTGATAAATATGATTTTTTTTTTTTTTTTGGTCATTATCAGGTCTAAAAGACATTTTGGAATGTGTCCCTCAGAGGATGATGTGGGTGACATAAGCATGAGTGAGGACAGTATGACAGAGACAACAACAGCTGCTCCACAGGTAAGGTGTTTATTCTTAATGTGAGTTTTTGAATTTTCTGTAAGCATTTTTTTTTTTTTTTTGATAATATTGTTTATTTACACATTGTGTGTATGCAGGTCTATGTGATTTTGGATGCTTCTCCCTGCGGTGATGAAAAGGTCCTTCATGTTGTAGGGTGTCCCAGAACAACAGTATGCCCCTCTTGCTCTTCAAATGCCAGTAAGAATTTCCTTTTCTATTTTCTCCTAGATAGATAGATAGATAGATAGATAGATAGATAGATAGATAGATAGACAGACATAGATAGATAGATAGATAGATAGATAGATAGATAGATAGATAGATAGATAGATAGATAGATAGATTGATTGATTGATTGATTGATTGATTGATTTTCTTTATTCAGGCAGGACAAAAATATAATTTTAAGGAAAAAAGTTTTTTTCTTTTTATAAATATCATAGATCATTAATTCTTTTCAGCTGCTGTTTTTAATGCATTTTAACTATGACTATTAATTTTTTCCCCCTAAAAATAATAAAAGATTATAGAAAACTACTTATTTTTTTATGATATCAGGACAGTTGCTGGTATTTTTTACTTAATACCCCCCAAAAATATCAAACAAAATAATTTTTAATTCTGATTGTGTATTAAAGTAAATGTATGTATGAATTGCATATTTAATGTAATTTTTAATAAATTAATAGATCCGGACAAAAAAAAAAAAAAAATTATTAGTCATCAGGCCATCAGCTTTCCGTGTTCTTATATATTGTGTTTTGTTTTTAAATTAGGAGACAGTTTTGCTTTAGAAGAGGCTGGAAAGCTACAGAGAGACAACTGTGGTCAAGATGTTGCCAGCTGCTGTGTATCCTGCGATATGAAGACCACTGATAATCTCATCTCTTTAGAAAACCCTCAGGCAACACCCCAGTGATTCATCAGACGATAGTCTTCATTGGAGACTGACCCATGAACTGATTATGTGAATATGTTCCATTTTAAAGTCATTGCCCTTCAGTGTTACAGTACAGCCAACTGTCAAAGTACATTAAAAAAATGAGGTTGTTTGAACAAGATTTCACATTCAAGTTGCACCAGTTTTTTGTCAACAGATTTCATACAAAAGTGGGTTACTTTTGTCCTTTTGTACTTTTACATGTCACTATTTGTTGAAGTAAGGAGATTTGCACATCCCTCAAATGGTTTTATGCAATACATAAGAGCTATAGTATGTGTTGAAATCATTAATGTAGGTCATCTAAAGAGAGTCTTGTTTTTCTGCTTTTATCGTTGCTGTTTACTGTCACCTATGAGCCATTAGACATAGAATCCAATTGCATAGCTCTGTAAATAGTAAAGATACTTCTTTTTGCAGAGTAGGATCTTATATTGAACTTTGTATTATTATTATGAGAAAATTCATTGTTTTAATAATGGAGCACGGTTGGTTTGAGGCAGTGAAGAGAAAATGGAGAGACACATCTTGCTTTGTGAGCAGAAAATAACATGTACTTGGCCTATTTTGCTTCAGGTGGTATAAGAATAACATTTCAGTGGCATATCTGAACCTGCTAACATCAGCATTGGTCTCACAAAGAGATTACTATATAAAACACATCCTACTATGAACCAACTATTAAAACCACAGGTATCAAAACATTATTAAACAGATAACATTTGGTATAAAAAAGATATAAACCAAGATCGAAATACAATATTTAAATGAATTAAGATTAGTGAACGAATCATGCTTTAATTATTCAAGAACAGGAAAGTTTAGTAGGTCAGATTCCTCTCTGCCTCTCCTCAGTCAAATGTCTCACAGATATTCTAAGACGTCATGGGAAATTAAAAGCAGCAAGCTATATCTTTATATCCATCTAACTATCAGCCAATGTATATGCTGGGATTATAAGGTTTTAATCTACATCTACTAAACCATGTAATGGTTCAATGCTCATCTTTTTGCAAATAATAAAAATCTATGAATGAAACAAATGGTCATGTGATGAGTTTAAACTAGTGTTGTCAAACTATTAATTGCATCCAAAATAAAAGTTTTTGTTTACATAATATGTGTGTGTACTGTGTATATTTATTATGTATATATAAATACACACTCATAGAGTATATATTTTGAAAAAAATTACGTATTTAAATGTATATATTTATATAATTTATATTATATATAAATATTTTTAATATACAGATATGACATTTTTCTTAAATATATACATGCATGTGTGTATATTTATATACACATAATAAATATACAGTAAACACATATATTATGTAAACAAAGACTTTTATTTTGGATGCGATTAATCGCGATTAATAGTTTGACAGCACTAGTTTAAACATATTAGTGCTTAGTTCTTTTCTTGTTTTTTGTCCATAGACATAGTATTGTAAATATACTGGCTATTGTTTCAGGACAAACGTACAGTGAATCTCTAGATTCTGTTGATCTCTAGAATCTCTAGATACAGTGAAGAATTTCTTGTATATTTGTAATTATGATTTTGTATTTATATATTTACAGTTACATTTATTTATTTAGTAGACACTTATTCAAGGCACTTACAAATGAGAAAACAAGACAATGAGCAATTACAGGGTGAACACAATACATATTACACTTCTGTTCTATAGCAGACGTAAAAATGCGGTGGAGAAAAATGAAATATCAGCCACATCTGACCTCTCGACTGAGGTCAACTATCTGTTAGCAAGCTTTTTGTTTGGAGGGAAGAATAACCCACACTCTTAGCACACATTCTCACTCTTTTAATCTTTTTTTGCCATCACTGGCTCACATATCTATTGATTTTCAGAGAAGGTCCACTTATCTATATATTGCTCCCTGATTCGATGAACACTGGAGTCCAGGTTGCACTCCAAACTGGGGGAATGGAGCTTGTAATAAAGATGAAATTGGACCTATACGTCAGTTTCTCTGATAATACTTCTCCAAAAAGCCAAGAGACTCCAAAATGAGTGGACATGTTTTCTTTAACGTCTCAGCATTTTGCCATCGTCAGTTTTCAGAGGTCACAGCACACCAAGGCCATTTTGGTAAAACATATTGGTCATATTTGTGTTAATATTCTCTCTATTCTCTCTAAATAGATAATATTTATATATTTCATGTTTATATCAACAGGTAACAGCTGAAAATTTCACCATTTTGACTAAATATATATCTGAATTGAAATCATGAAAATGTTACAAACCATAACAATATGCCCAACAAAAACATTTTCTTAATTTAAAGAAAGTTTAAATTTTGGGGATGGATAAATAAATAAATAAATAACAGTCATGTGAAAAAGTTAGGACACTCTATTGAATTCCATGCTTTTCTGTATAAGGACATTAAAAAAAAAAAAAAAAAAAAAATATATATATATATATATATATATATATATATATATGGTCCTTGGCAGGTCTTAAAACCTCAGATGAACCATCACATTACATATAACACTGTGTCATTATTTATTTAACAAAAAATAAGGCCAAGATGTAAAAGCCATGTGTGAGAAAGTTAGGACACCTTATGATTCAATTGCCTGTAGATCCACTTTTAGCAGAAATTAGTCTCTTACATCTTTCTGGAGGAATTCTGGCCCCTTCCTCTTTACAACATTGCTCCAGTTTATTGATGTTTGTGGGCATTTGTTTATGCACAGCTCTCACCACAGCATTTCAGTCAGGATGAGCTCTGGACTTTGACTTGCTATTGCAACCCCTTGATTCTATTCTTTCCAGCCGTTCTGTTGTAGATTTGCTGGTGTGCTTGGGATCATTGTCCTGTTGCATGACCCAATATTGGCTAAGCTTTAGATGTTGGACAGATGTCCTCACATTTGACTCTAGAATACTTTGGTATACAGATGAGTTCATGGTCGACTCAATGACTGTGAGGTGCCCAGGTCCTGTGGCTACAAGCCCAATATCATCAGCCCTCCACCAGTATGTGTGACTTTTGCTATGAGGTGCTGATGTGCTCTTTAGGTTTTCACCAAACGTGGCACTGTGCATTATGGCCACACATCTCCACTTTGGCCTCGTCTGTTCAAAAGACATTGTTCTAGAAGTCTTCTCGTTTGTTCAGATATGCAACTTTGGAAATCATGCTGCCATGTTTTTTTTTTTTTTTTTTTTTTTTTTAATAGGACAAGTATTGCCTTACAAACATGCAATACTTCTAATAAGTCTAATATTTTTCTAATTGTACTGTCATGAACTTTATCATTTAACATGTTAACTGAGGCCTGTAGAGTCTGTGGTGAAGTTCTTGGGTTGTCTTCCATTTCTCTGAGCATTACACGGTCTGATCTTGGGGTGAATTTCTTGGGACGTCCACTGGTGGGAGGATTGGTGTCTGTTTTGAATGTTTTCCATTTGTAAAAAAAAACTTTCTCACTGTAGAATGATGGACTTCAAATTGTTTTGAAAAGGTAATTTCATTCTTCTCAGATTGATGGCAGCAACAATTGCTTCTCTAAGATCATTTCTGATTCCTTACCTCATTGGCATTGTGATAACACACACCTGAAGGCTCCAGACCAGCAAACTGCCAGAACTTCTGCTTTTATAGAGGTGCTCACACTTCCGGATGATCAGTTAATCAAAGGCCTTTGATTAGCAGTGCTTGACTGCTACTTGCATTCTTAATTCCTATGTCAACAGTACGGGTGTCCTAACTTTGTCACACATGTATTTTCCATTTTGGCTTTATTTTTATTAAATAAATAATGACATGGTGCAATATGTCATGTGTTGTTGTTCATCTGAGTTTTTATTTTCCAAATTGTGAAACCTGCCAAGGACAAGATAATGTTCTATTATGTCCTGATACAGAATACCATGCAATAGGGTGTCCTAACTTTTCATATATATATATATATATATATATATATATATTTGAATCTACATGTACAAATGTATTTAGATGTTAAAAATAACTTTAATACAGGTAATATTGACTTTAACATTTTTTGTTCATTATTTTGAACTCAAGAACCACTTATTTGAAAAAAAATGGACACTGCAAAAACTGGAATCTAAGGGACATCAAGGCAGTTTAAATAAACTGAATTATATACAAATGGATGAAATATGGAGAAAAAACTGTATAATTATCTAGAATATATATCTATATAGTTATAATTATCTATGATTATCAATGGACATAAAATGTACATGACTCATATAATCATAACGCAACAATGCATTTCTTACATTTTTGAGAGAGCTGTCCCTCCTAATATTACAATTTCAGTATGTCCTGGAAAGAGCTGTGCTTTCCCACTTTTTCCAACTGACAAAATGTGAATTAGGATCTGAATCAATCTGGCTACACTCCCTCTCTCAGCTGTAGGGAATTAAAATGGGGGGATCAAAGGATGAGAGAGCTAATCCACCTGAGAGTGGAAGAGAAAGACAGTGAGAGAGAGAGGGAAAGAGGAAAAGTGTGTGAACAAAGGTGTTTGCGGTTGGCCTACGACATCGGATCAGTGTCTTGCTTTCAGCATTCTCTTTCCCCCATCCTTTTCCCTCCCATCAGACAGTGGAGCAGTTGGTCTGTGGAGATTCCAAAAGGTGCACAGATGAGGAGACTAAATAAGGCATTAGATGCCCACTCAAAGGCTTTGTTGTTGATCCTCCAGGTCAGCGCAGCGCCCTTGTGGCCTGTGACCTGCCCAGAGCCGTGCTGCTTTGCTAGGCTTTGAGTAGATTTAGTGCAAGGGATAATGCATGAATTTGGGCACAGGCACATGTGCTTAAGGCTCAATTCTATCGACGCGGATGCACGTCAGTCCCCTAATAGAGCTGTCAGACAGATTGGAGAGAATTGTGGTGAGCTGGGGACTCTGAGAAAGTGCCATGTTGTGTTTGAGCTCATTTAGGGTCTATGACTAATGCAGTACATAGATGTAGTCTGAAAATATAAGGTTATTATCACAAATTCACTATACCAAATTAAAAGTGTGCTTTGTAATTATTTGATTATTATGCATTATGCAAAATTTTCAGTTACTGACACCTTTGGTGAAATACGATAATTGCAGTTCAGTCACAATTAATTTATTCAGTGACAAAAGTGTTCGATAGTGCATACTGGCATTTCATATTTTATGTATATTCAAGTTGGCACTTGCAACCTTTAACCACTTTTTGATTTCTTAACATGTCTGTGCCCATGAGGGCGACAAGTTCTATGTAAAATAAAACTTTAAGACTATTTTCAGAAGAACTATTAATTTGTATTTACATTTCTAATGGGGGGAAATGATTAAGTCCACATTTAAGTCAACATCCAGGTATGAATGAATTGCGTTACTGGAGCATAATTGAGGGCACCTTGGAAATGGAGATAAATATGTGTGCAATGGAAATATATAAAAAAAACATACTAATACTAATCAACAAACATCCGTATATAATATACTGTGATTAAAAAAAAAAATTAATATTTGTAAAAAAAAAAAAAAAAAAAAAAAAGGTTTAAAAAAAAGATACAATTTTCTTATAGACTGCAGTCCATATGCACCATCAACATATACTTCTATGATGCATTTGTATCTTGCATCCTCAATCATTACATCATCAATAAAGCACAGCAATGAAAAATACTTTCAAAATAATTTGTATCTGTAGTAATAGCTTTTAATTAGAGAGAGTTTGCATGAGTATCACCTGTCCAGTAGGGGGCGATGTCAAACAGCATTTGTCAAGAGGTGGCGTGAGTTAGCGTTTGCAGGTGTTAACAGTCCTTTGAGCATCGAGGAACATGTGGAACATGTAGGCTATGAAACACACGTGTGTTTGGTGCTCTTATCATTCCCTCCCTGGTTTCCAATGAAGTGACTCACAATACAGTTAAAAGAATTTCACTAGGCTTGCTTTTGATAATGAAATGTACAACTTTTTGTGACTGAGATTGTTTAAAGCTGGCAAGTTTTATTTGTTGCTTGTGCAGCTTCTTTATAATGACGACGATGATGATGATGATGATGATGATGATTGTGTTGAAAGTTACAGCGTGGAAACTGGATATCTAGTGCATGGATGGAGCATTATTTGGACTAGTTGTTTTTGTTTGGCGTTTGGTTGGTCCTACTTTTTATTAGTTTTGAAAGATCTAATCATACGTCTTCTAGCACTGTATGAAAGTAGATTTCCTTGTGAATTAATAGTTGTTCATATTTATTGTCTGTGCCTTTAAATTAAGAGGAACGTTCTTGAATTTTGTACATCTGGCTTTGAGTTATTGCATCTCTTGGAAATGGCCTTTTATTGGGACATATGTAGGGACTTTGTTTCTTTGAGATATGGTTGATTATAGTTATTATTCTTTTTGTTGTTGTATATATTTTGTATGTTGTGCACTGTATGCTACATTTGCCAAAAACAAAAGTGCAATCCCATAATGCAGTGTCCTTAATATGACCTCCCATTTCCTGTGTCATTTAACCAGAAATAATATTAAGGGGGATTTTTTTTTTTTTTTTTTTTTTTTCATCATATTTGATCAGGCTCCTGGATGCAAAATAAAAAATGCTCCAAATTTTGAAAATTTCTGCATGGATGTTACTTACTAAATTAAACATGATGGTTGTGTGACAATGTAACATACTACTTTTTTTTATTATTTTATTTTATTTAATAGTTTGCTGTTTCACTTGCTATTTTTAATAAGTAGTAGGCAGTATAAAGTGCACTATTTAGTAAGTAGTTGGCTAGTATTCCATTCTGAACGTACATAGTGTATGCCCTTTTTAAAGTAGATATATGAAATTAGCTAGTCATTCATTTGTATTTATATGCAAGCATTTTCAACTTTGCAGATTTTGTATTTTCTTTAATTGCAGTTGCTTAATAATTATGCACAAATGTCTGGAAGCAGTAGAATTTTAAACCCCTACCAGTCCTGAGTGACATGCTACACAGTCTGTGGAGTCTTTGACCTTTCAAAATGATAACTGATATTTTGTGAGTTAGAGCATGGCACATCTGACCTAAGGGTTTTTGTGGCATTCTCTATAGGGCAGTGAGTGAGTTAAATCAACTTTATTGCCACACGTGACTGTAATGCAAAGATGAGAATGAAATATATATTCTGGATGTCACAAGTGAAATGTCTCAGTTGACAATGACACTAGATGTAGACTTTAGAGAACATATTATTATCTAGGAAAGTATTGTATGTTATATAGATGAGGTTAAGTATTGCATATAAGAATATATATGAAAAAAATCATATATATATATATATATATATATCTCGATCGATCGATAAATAGATATATAGATGAATATAGATTCACATCTTGGATTTTCTTTCATTTTCTTTCTTGTACTTAAGTAATTTTGTTATTCCTACTGTATCCAGTGCTGGGTTAATTGAAAGTAAACAGTCCTGAAGAGCTGAACTTTCATCACGTTAGCCATGTTTTGTTTCACTTTTTCACCAGTTTTTCTTGTTTCAGAAGCAATAGGGAAAGTAAAACTGTAAAGGGACCTGAGATCACTCACATGGAACATACTTGAACATGCAAAATATGTACGAGCAATGATTTGCAAAATCCGTTTCATTCAGTTTCAGTATGTTGAAATGATTTCCAAATCTAACTACCTCTGCACTAATACACACTGTTTCAAGCACACTTAGTTGATCAGAATACCCTTATTGTGTCTGTGTAACTAAAATGGTTACTTGGGACTTTTTTTTGCATACTGTAGCTGTGAATTGTATAAGGAGGATGCTTTTGATTTATTGGTCGCTATTTTTGTCTGGTATTTTGTTTTGTTCATTTAAAATGCCAAACCTTTTTGTACTACAGCTCCCTGCTTTGTCTGAGATGACAAAGTCTGTAAGCTTATAAGCTGATATGTGCCTCTGATAAACATATGCGACATTATGTTTAATGTTATACATCTTTGTGTTTTTTAATCATTTTAAGACTTAGTATTCCTGTATGTTTGCCAAGGCCCTTAGTGAGTCACCTGGTTGAGAACCAATGTCTAAGAATGATGCAATGCAAGTTATAATGCCAAAACGCAATTATATTAAAGAAAACAATCAAGGTATTAGCATATACTTTTATCAAATGTACTGCATGTTTTGTTAGTGTGTCTAAAAGATGCTCCCATAAATTTCTGTTCTGGAGTCATTAGAACTGTCACCTCTGCCTTGCATGCTGGTAGGAATTTCATGGACATCTGGAGTTACGCAAAACAATGAAAGAATATCAGTATAATAGCTGTGTGTATAATGTGATGCTAATGAGGTTTTGTGGTCTGTTTGGAGATACAAGCTTTTGTACTGGAAACACTCAACAAACTGACTTCAAATCTAATGCCTACAAACTTTGATCCATATTATCCATTGCTAACAGGCAGTATTTCATTGCACTTTATCTGCTGTAGTTACATCATCCAAAGATTTCCAGTCAAATATGGCATTATGTGATGTATATATGTCACATTTCAACTGGCCTGTGACCTCTGATCAGTGCAATTTCATAGTACTTTCAAAAGATTGTCTATTGCCAGATGGTTTAAAATGTCTGTTGGCATAATTTCTGTCACTCTTTTACTGCTCCACCCCAGTAGACACGCATAACATGCTGCTTAGTATGGCTTTAGAAACCAGGGCAGTCTGAACTTATGTCTTATGTCATTGTGGCTGAGGCAGGAGTGCTCCCATCTGGCATGTTGCTGAGCCTGTTCACAGCAAGAGTGACAGTTCAGATCTCCTTCCTGCAGAGTTGAGAGCAAAATATGTACCAGAAAGGATCTGTCACACAGTCCTACCAGGGTAAACAATGAGAAATCGAAAAAACACAGACACGTGATTATTTCAGCACTCTTGGCTCTTTGTTAAAATCGTCTATAGATGTTTTACATGTATACAGTGCAAATGCACAAGGGCACAATGGACACCATTCAGTGACAGAGATTATTCAGATTTGTTACAGTGATATAGACTTTTTGTTTAAGTATGCTTGACTTCATGGTCCTTTAGGCAGGGCTAGACTCTCTATGCCATCTGGCTTTGGCATGGATGGTGATATTGATGACCTTAAGCCATGAGAAGAAGACCAGGCCTTTCAGAGGTCAGAACAAATGCAGAATCAGAGAGGTCCGATGATTCATACTCCACAAGGGCCTCAGGTCTTCTGATGATCATTTGGCCCCAGTGTCCTCTCAAAATGGCCTTCATTGGTCTTTTTTTTTTTTTTTTAACCTTTCCCCTTTAATTTTTATTATTTATTTATTTATTTATTTAATTGTGTGGTTGCTTGTGTGTATGAGTAATCCAATGGCATTAACATTTCAGGCCTATTTGACTATCTTGACCATTTTGCCTTTTTGTTTTGTTTTGTTTTGTTTTCTTTTTTTTTTCTAAAATGATATGAACATCAAATGGAAAACTCTAAGACCTGAGAGAATTTTGGTGCTGCATTTTTAGCTCAGCATTAACCAGTCTTCCATTGACATGGCTTTCGTACAAAACTACCATACACAATCTATCTAATCAATAAAAAATAAAAATGCAACAGTAACATTTAATGTTTAGACATAACCACACAAATATTAATTCTATCCATATAAGTTCCTTTTTCAAAATGTCCCAGTCCATTTTGACGACTTCTTTAATTCTGTTTTAATTTATTTTGCATCCCTTTTTTAAATCTATACACTTTTTTTAAATACAGAGAATTGAATTGGGCACATACACATTACATAAAGACACTTTTTTTTTTTTTTTTTTTGTTCAACTGATATAATCATAATGATTTCTCAGTGCAGCTCAATAGAGCTTCCCTAGTGGCGGGGAGGTTTATCTCTATACGTTTGTAGTACAGTATGCACAAGCTTTGATAGTAGCCCCTCATGGTCTTTGCTTCTTTCTTCTGCAAGTTCATAAGCCCTAACTGTAAAGACTTATCCATCCACTACCAATCATTGGTCCATTTAGTTTTTCCCACCTCACCTAGATTAATTTTTTAAAATCATTTTCTTGATTTATTGGCTTTTCTTGGCTGCTTTGGATTTGGTCTTTGTGATGTAGGCTTCAAAGAAGAACTGGCAGAAGAGCACAAAGTAGCTGAGGTACATGAGGGACGACCACACAATGTTCTGCACATGGGATGGACACTCTTGGCCTTGCTGCATCCACGAATACACCAGGTAGTTGACCACACAGCCCATCACCATCTGGGTGATCTGCGTCAGGGTGATGAACATGGCGAACTTGCGAGAGATTTTGAAGCCGGCGGCCCGTAGAGCGTAGTAAGAATACATGACGGCGTGCACCAGATAGTTCATGGTCATGAACCAGCCCCCGCCAGCCACCATGTCCTTGTAGGAGTACCAGGAATAGAGCAGAACTGTGATGTGATGATACCAGTGCAGGAAAATCAGCTTTTGCTTCCGTAAGACGATGAATAGTGTGTCTCCTGGAAGGATAAGAGCAAGAGACTGATTGTGAGAGAGATGTAAGTAGAGAACAGAGAGAGTAAAAGATTTCATAATTGTTTGGTGAATAAACGCTGGTTGCTATGGCTGTCTTGACATGCTATCTTGCTTTTCTTTTAGGTTTGAAAATGGTTGAAAAGTATTGTTATTGATTTAGTGAGGTATTTAAGGTATTCAGCTAAACTTGCATGTTCTAGACCTTGAATATTTGAATATCTAATCAGGGCAAGGTTGACCAATGCATTCAGCAGACAAAACAAGTTTTATTGCGCTAAATGCAACAAGGTCAAACAGTGTAGACATAGTTTTTAAGCTACAATTTAAGTCATTAAAGTAAGTATACAACTGTTAGTGAATCCCCACTAGTCCAGCTAATGATGTTGCGTAGGATATAGCATTAAAAAATGCTGGATAGCACGATGAGCATTAAATCTTAACGTGCATAAAAATGTATGCACTTTATTAAGACCGATCATTTATTTATTTTATTGTATTTATCTATTTATTTTTTGTATTAGATGAGAAAAACTATGATGGAAACACAATCACTGAATGTCAACAAATACTTAAAAAAAAAAAAAACAGAATAGAAATCTTTTGTAACATTATAAAAGTCCTTAATGTGACATTTAATGCATCCTTGCTAAGTAAAAGTACTAAAAATATTATTTCAAAAAATATTATTTAAAATTTGGGGGAGTTTTTTGTTGTTGTTGTTGTTGTTGTTTACTTGTTCACTTTAAATGGTCCATAAATTAATATCAGAGGGCAAGTGCCGCAGGTTAAATGTCTATATATGTTGGTATGTCTCCTGCTGTACATCAGTGAACAAAACATCATGACTCATTATGCTTGGCCTGTGCCTAGGAGGGATGTTAATGGTCCTCATGTTGTCTCAGTGCTGTCTTTATGTCTCAACAATAGGCCTGGTAGCCCACTAACCGGCAGGACATGGCAAACACAATTGGCCCAGGCAGGCGGAAAATAGATCCACTATCCTAGATTTCTAGACTTGGGGGTTATGCTGCAAAGTTCATGCTAACAAATTCTGTTATGCTTTCACAACCAATTATATTCATGCAGATGAACACTAGGCTTCTCAGTAGTGCTTTGTCACTGGAGCAAGCTACACAGAAGAGGCAGAACGTATTTAACTGAACTTTATTTTCTCTGTGTTAAAGGATTACAGTTGTTTTAAATAGAGTTGAGGATTTGGGAACTCTAGTAATGTGGTTACAACTGTTTATACTTTGCTGTGGTCATATATTTACATAAACCGATGTTTTCAGGTCCCACAGTATAAGAATAGAGAATTATAACCGAAAAAAGTTGCATTACAACACTTTAAATATTTTGGTCCTGTTTTGCTTTATATAGATAAAGCATTCCTAAAAATTTGTATCTGCATGTATATTATGAGTGTACAATATGATTAGGAGTGCTCAACTTTTAGTATGCTTGTCGGGAGTAAAGAAAGAACATGAAAATTTCATTTTAATTTTATATATATTGTATATAACATTGTGCCTGTGCTGTGATGCAGAAATTTGATGGCAGTTTCATGTTTTCAGGTTGATGATACTCAGTTTTCTGGTATCAAGATTTATACCTTTTTTAAAAAGCAAGTACTGGTATTAAAATTCTTTAAAATTATAAACCAAGAATTATTTTTGTGGCAGATTTAAAAAAACAATTTTGTCTTAATGAACTAAAAATCCATCACAGTATAACAAAAGCAATCATTTTAAATGCTGCAAGTGAATATAGGCATCATAATGTTATGTGCAGTATGAATAATGTATGTTCATTTTGTAAAGACTTCATGTAGCAGTATTATGAAATTAGTTTTGTTTTTAACGATAAACTCTAAGTGGAAAAATTTGCAAAATTGAATATCCAAAACTGACAAACGAGAACATTTTGTTAGAAAAAATATTAAGGGTTACGACACCAATATACTGTGCATTCCTACTTACAAACAAATATATAAAATAGCTTAAATCTTAACCTATGAAACTGAAATAAAATAGGACATATAGACATATAATCTCACCTAGTTCAGGTGCCTTGCTGAGGACAAAAGCATAGGCCCAGAACTTGCTGACTGGTCCGTTGTAGAAACTCTGATCGCACACTGACTGCTTTAGGCCTTTGGTCATCAAGATGTTCATCATGTAGCCTCCAGTTCTGATGGCACCAAATATACTGAAGAAGGATGTGCAACAAAACAAAAGAGACACTTTAAAACAGATACAAAATGGTATATGCTTTATTTAACTGTTAGGACTCATAGCATTACTACTAAGGCTAACGATGCTTTATTTTTATTGGGTGTGCTTATTTATTGACACTTTACATTGTGTGGCTGGGCAGTTACTTGGCACTCAGGTTCCAGTTTTAGGTTTCTTATAGTGGCTGCCAAAGGCCGGATCATGTGATAAACCTGGAAGTGCGATGTAGTCTGTCTCACCACCTTTCTACAGTCACTAGTGCTGATCTCCACACATAGAAGAGTGAGATACGTTATGTCGTTAAGTTAGATGACATGTTAAGGTGCACGCTCAATATGAAATTATATATGCAGGCCTCTTATATACCATATATGCAGGTCTTTATGAAGTAACTTGGAACGAGGAAGTGGCTTGTTTTTCTGGCTATAATGCACACCATTAATCTGCTAAAACATGAAACAATTTATAAATGCACAGTATTCACTACAGTGTATTGTAATGTGCAAAATTGCATCACTTCAAACACAAAATGCACATCACAGAAATGTGAAGTGTCTTTTCATTCTGACTGATTTAAGTATTTTAATCAAGGAAACTGCTTTTATCTTGCACTGCCATTGCATTATGACATCTGATTTAATGTGCCATAAAAGCTTCAGAAATAGGCCTATCTCTATGAATAATGGCCGACGTGGGTTATTACTTTACATATTATTAATTTACATGTTACATTTTAATTTCCATCACTCATAGCACTGCAATGTGTTAAGTAAGCAAATATGTTTTAGCATTAACAGGTGCTGTAGGCAAATACATAGATGCATGTAACACCCATAGATACATCCTTAAACATTTGCATGCATGATCTATGACCCATTTACCTATAGACATATTTACCTGAAGGCTGCAAGTGTTAAAGACCATAGTACTAGAGGTTTCCTCAATTCAAACTTCTCCCTTTGTTTCATTACATGCCGCCCACCAAGTATGCAGGCAGCGTAGAGCGCAGAGAACAGGAAGGACTTCTTCCTGTAAGAAATGAGATGACAAAAAATTAGTAAAGTCCAAAGAAAAGGTCACTTCAGCCTTCAGCATGACCATCTTCTCAGTATATTTTTAGTAATTTTGGTGAATTTACAATTTTATATTAACGATTGAGGTACAAATTTGAAGCATATTCCAAGTCAGACTACATCAGTATTTTTTTTTATATTATTTTATATATTTTTAAAATATCAGAACAAACTGTGAAACAGTTTATATATATATATATATATATATATATATATATATATATATATATATATATATATATATATATATATATATAAAACAAGATTTGGTTACACTTTGTCCTTGTTACAGTGTAATTATACATTTAAGTACTGAGTAATATTAATTCGCTACATGTACTTACTATATGGTTAGGATTAGGGTTTGGCTTAGGGTTACTTGCATGTAATTACGCATAATTAATTGCTGTTATAATAGTAAGTACATGTTATATATGTAACAAGGACACCTTAAAATAAAGTGTTACCCAAGATTTTTTAAATGTTTTTTTTTTAATGTTTTTATTGTCTTTTATGCTCACCGAGGATGTATTTACAGTACTTGATCATAAATACAGTAATATTGTTAAATATTTTCACTATTTAAAAATATTTAGCCATTACTCGAGTCGTCAGTGTCACATCATGCTGCAGAAATCATTCTATATTATGCAGATCTGCTCCTCAGGAAACATTTCTTGTTTTCAAAATTAATATCAATATTTTTGTGGAAACACTGATATATTTTTCAAGATTCTTTGATGAATAGAAAGTTCAAAAGAGCAACATTTATTTTAAATAAAAATCTTTTGTAACAGTATAAATGTCTTTTTTTTTTTAAAAAAAAATCAATATTCTATTCTAACAGAGAAAAACAAGCACAGCATTTTGATTTTCCTGAATTATGCCATGTTTTGAATGGAAACACGCATCCCCCATATAACATAGACAAATTTGCAGACTTTGCATACGGTGAAACAACCACCTGCAAACTGGTCCAGCGACTATTCTGACTATATTATACTGCAGTTATGTAGCTGTTAGAAAAGCACCATCAAAGCCATAGCTTTTTCCATCTCTCAATTCCAGTCTTTAAAATTTGCATACTGGTTTATAGTGTGTACTCTGTTAAAAAAAATAAAATAAAATAAAAAAAAAATAAACAAACAAAAAAAACAAACCAAATAGGATGCGTAAAGATTTTTAGTTATATACACCTCAGAATGTAATCTATTTGGTTTAGCAACTTTGTCCAAATGCATCAAACATTACATAAACATGCCATTGTTTCTTAAATCCTATATTTATCTTATCTTTTGCCAAAATTAAATAAACTGTTGTTGGAGCTTTTCATCACAAACAGCTTATTGGGCTTATTTTGACAGCTTGTGATGCTTTTAGTATCTCATAATATCTGGCAGCGCTGTACTGCATTTATCTGGTAGCTGGAAATATCCACCGTGCACTCTAATTCAATTTTGAGGGCTGATCCCCCTAAATGTAATTTGCAATAAATTTGTTTCCTTGAGGCCAAATCCATGTTTTTTTTTTTTTGTTTGTTTTTTTTTTTTTAAATTTGAGGTAATTGGAATCGAAAGAAAACATTCTGGTTTCCTGAGAAACCATTAGGAAATCTCTGCATAAAGTATGTGTATTAAACACATAATGACAAAATTATGCTCAAGGGTACTAATATTTAAAACCTAACATTGTCACAATGTCAAAATTTCAGTAGCCATAACGACATGAGAGAGATTTCATGGTTCTACTCATTTTGATACCATGTTCACAAATTAAACTAAAACAATGGCATGTAGTAAAAAATTAACAAGCAAAAACAAAATCACAATTATTTTTAGGCACTAAATAAAAACACCAGAATCAAGTAAACATTATCAAATAAAACAAGTTATTCATTATATAGTCTATATGTAATAATACCCAGTTGATGCTGTCAGACTTTGGCCAAAATCAGGCCTTTAAATAAAGTGAATTGAAGTGTTTCACATCCTTATTAAAACATAAACTTTAATTAATAATGACAGCAATTTTTTTTTTTTTTTCGGTTAATGGAAGAAGTCAACCAGATGGGAGCTTTGCCAGTCCAGCATCCAGCTGGCATTCTGAGCCAAAACTGGGGCACGTCTCTCCCTGCCAGTATCATTTCCAGGATGATGTGTGTTCTCTTTCCAAGAACTACAGTCAAATCGGCGAACGAGGAGCCCCAGAGGTTCTTCTGGGTTTTAATTACCCTATTTGCATATGGGTAAAGTCTCAGACAATTCCTCTATTCAACAGAATTCAAATAATGCATAGACTTAAATAAAAAATTCATGCAGTAGAAGTAGTGCTAAGTGTCATTTTTTTATATTTAGCAATTTGTTTGGATCATTTTTTGTTACACATGACCTCTATAGGCTTTGTGTGAAGAAGAGTAGGGTGTAGGTTGTGAAAGCACGCTGAGCATCGTTTTTATTTTCCTGCCTACTGGATGTGAGAAACACTGACCTCACTCTGCTCAGAACAGTGAGTCCATTCTGTGCATACAGCCTCCCATCCGACCCTGACTTGTCATTGCACTGTTCTTTGTGTACAAAGGAGGCTGCAGCAGTATTCACATATTTTATTGGACCAATTTATCAGTGTTATTGGATGACTGAACTCTTGTTTCTGGTTACAAATCAGTTAAATGCACTGGGTGTGATTGCTCACCCTAACGGACACATTTTCTTCACAGTGCCAGCTAGCAGGAAGCTTGTACTTGAAAACAGCTGGCAGCAAGATGCTGCTAATGGTAATCCAACTTCTGTGTTTGTATGCCATTATATCGTGCCAGAACCAAACGTTTGATGCTACTAGGGGTGTTTTTTTTTGATTTTCAGTATACCTCTTCATTTACAGGAGTTTTTTTTTTTTTTTCAGTCAGAGGGACCATCATTTTGACCAAACAGCCATTGTTGCCTATTTAAAAGCTTTGACATAATAAACTACTGAAGAATACCTAATTTTCATTTATATGGTTTGTGCACCCATATAAGAAGCAAAAATAAGCAGCAATACTGACCAACACTACGATTCAAAAGTTTATCTGTAAGATGTATTTTTTTTTTTTTATTTTATATTGACCAAGGCTACAGGAATAATGTGAAATATTTTTACTAATATTAACATATATATCTCCTATATTCAATATATTGACCAGCCCTAGATGCAGCAAAAAAGTGAAGAAACTGCCAGTTTGGAACATGCAAGGTAATTCATTTTAAGAAGCTTGATGTTCAGATGGTTTTTTTGAGCTGTGCTGCAGTGAATGCATCGCTCCCTTTTCATTAGCGCCTTATCTGGAGACATGTTTTGGGGAGGATTTCAAATATCCTGCTAGAGGAGTGAGTGAGTAAGTGGCATAAGCCACACAGATGCAGTAAAGCCCCGTCTTATACCATCCAATGTACTGACCATCCAATGGCGATCCAAGAGAATATTCCCATCTGGCCTTGTTACTATGTCAATAAAGTAGAGCTACCGGAGCTTTCGTATAATGCAACAAAAATGATCCAGAAAAAGGCAGTAAGACAGAAATATCCTGAGCAACAAATATTTTATATAAACCTAACAGATTCAGGTCCTGCGTCATCAACTTTCAATAAGTAGGTCTATGTATTGCAAGACCATCAAATCCTTGACTTCTTCATCTGCGTTTTTGTCTATGCTCTCTCTCTCTCGCTTTTTTTTTTCCAGCTGAGAGCATTAAACCTGTAGTGGACAAAGACCGATGGTGAAGCTACCTGCAAGGGCTCACATCTGGCCCAAGCTGTTTAGGCTAGAAGTGCTTCCCAAGTCATTTAGAGCCGCTAAATAAACGGATTTTGCCGCCTAATAGCAGTTTTAGACTAATGACGGTAGCAGAATCTGTTCTGCTAGATTCAGTGATTTTTAACCAAACGCAGCACAATGTTGGAAAAGTACAGGATGGTAGAATTAACTGTACAAGTACAGAAAAGTGTTTCTGTCAGTGCAAAACCTCGACATACGGACATGGAAACACAATCCCTTTTTTTAAATTCAATGTTAAAGGAATAGTTCTGCCATAAATGAAAATATGCTGAGAATTTACTCACCCTTGTGCCTTCAAATATGTAGATGAGTTTGTTTATTCATCAAAACAGATTTGGAGAAATTTAGCATTACACCACTCGCTCACCAATGGATCCTCTGAAGTGAATGGGTGCCGTCAGAATGAGAGTCCAAACAGCTGGTAAAAACATCATAATAATTCACAAGTAATACACACAACTCCAGTCCATCAATTAACAGCTTGTGAAGCGATAAGCTGCGTGATTGTAATAAATTTGATAATAAATAAACGTTTTAACCACTACTTCTGGCTAAAATACAAGTTCTATATTCATAATATTGTTTTCTCCAATGAAAAAGTCAACTTGTCTGAATCAGGAGAGAAATATCTACAGATCAATCACTGTTTACAAGTGAAAACTGTCCAAAATAGTTCTAAACAAATATGTTGATGGATTTTGATGTGGGAAGACAACAAGGGATGGAGTTTTTCACTGAAGGAAGCGTTATTTGGAAGTGCTTATGGACTGGTCTTTTAGCCAGAACGAACAGTTCAAACAGTTTTGTTTCTTACATGCAGCTTTAAACTAAACAAGATGTTAACTGATGGACTGGAGTCGTGTGGATTATTGTGATGTTTTTATCAGCTGTTTGGACTCACATTCTGATGGCACCCAATCACTGCAGAGGATCCAATGGTGAGCAAGTGATGTAATGCTAAATTTCTCCAAATATGTTTGATGAAGAAACAAACTCATCTACATCTTGGATGGCCTGAAGATGAGTACATTTTCACCCTTTTTTTTTTTTTTTTTTTTTTTTACATTTAGGGCTGAATTACTACTTTTAGCTGAAAAATATATAATATGTACAAACCGAATTCTGGAAATTTTGGGGCGTTTTTTTAAATTTGAATAAAATGAAAACTAAAAGACTCAATCACATGAGCCAATATTTTATTCACAATAGAGCATGGAGAACATAACAAATGTTTAAACTGAGAAATTTTACACTTTTATCCACTAAATGAGCTCATTTCAAATTTGATGCCTGGTACAGGTCTCAATAAAGTTGGCACAGGGGCAACAAAGGGATGAAAAAGCAAGAAATTTTGAAAATATTCAGCTGGGAGAACATCTAGCAACTAACTGAGTTAATTGACATCAGGTCTGTAACATGATTAGCTATAAAAGGGATGTCTTAGAGAGGCAAAGTCTCTCAGAAGTAAAGATGGTAAATTGCAAAGGCTTTGCAAATCTCATCATCTACAGTGCATAACATCATCAAAAGATTCAGAGAAACTGGAGAAATCTCTGTGCGTAAGGGACAAGGCCGAAGAGCTTTGTTGGATGCCCGTGGTCTTCGGACCCTCGGACGACACTGCATCACTCATCGGCATGATTCTGTTATTGACATTACTAAATGGGCCCAGGAATACTTCCAGAAACCACTGCCGGTAAATACAATCCGCCATGCCATCTGCAGATGCCAACCAAACCTCTAACATGCAGAAAGGAAGCCATATGTGAACATGGTCCAGAAGCGCCGTCGTGTCCTGTGGGCCAAGGCTCATTTAAAATGGACTGTTTCAAAGTGGAAAAGTGTTCTATGGTCAGACGAGTCCAAATTTGACATTCTTGTTGGAAATCACGGACGCCGTGTCCTCTGGGCTAAAGAGGAGGGAGACCTTCCAGCGTGTTATCAGCGTTCAGTTCAAAAGCCAGCATCTCTGATGGTATGGGGGTGTATAAGTGCATACGGTATGGGCAGCTTGCATGTTTTGGAAGGCACTATGAATGCTGAAAGGTATATAAAGGTTTGAGAGCAACATATGCTCCCCTCCAGACGACATGTATTTCAGCAGGACAATGCAAAACCACATACTGCAGCTATTACAACAGCATGGCTTCGTATTAGAAGAGTCCGGGTGTTGAATTGGCCTGCCTGCAGTCCAGATCTTTCACCTATCGAGAACATTTGGCGCATCATTAAATGAAAAATACGTCAAAGATGACAACAAACTCTTCAGCAGCTGGAAACCTATATCAGCAAGAATGGGACCAAATTCCAACACCAAAACTCCAGAAACTCATAACCTCGATGCCCAGACGTCTTCAAACTGTTTTGAAAAGAAGAGGAGATACAACACCATGGTAAACATGCCCCCATCCCAACTATTTTGAGACCTGTAGCAGGCATCAAATTTGAAATGAGCTCATTTTGTGCATAAAATTAAAAAATTTCTCAGTTTAAACTAGGGATGCACCGATAGGATTTTTTTTGGCCGATACCGATTTTAACAAACAACTACTGGCCGATTCTGATAGGGATACTGATATTGGTCAGTTGCATAAAGCAGGGCTTAAAAATGGGAAGAAAAAAAAAATCGAGTGGTTCTCTCCAGACAGAATCGGTATTTGAAAATATCTGTTCCTGCTAGGGGTGTGCGATATTGACAAAAAAGATATCTCAATATTTTCGGGGATTTTTTTCGATAACGATAATTAGACGATATTTTGCTGAGTGTGTTATTGTGCTGATATCTTAATTAAGGACTACCGAGCTGACTCCTAAAGTTTTTGACATTTTTCATATTCTGTGTGGTGATCAGTTCACAGCAGTGATAGAAATTAATTTTAATTTAACTTAAGTTTAAGTTGATTTTTACCTTTTATGGGCATTTTTACCTTTATAAAACCTTTTTTTTCTAAAAGTGTACATAACCTTTTCAGTCAAATTCTTACATTTATTCAGTCAATTAGTATAATAAGACATTTGGGCTGTGACCAAACAAATGAAATCAGTATCAACAAAATTCATCTTTGCAATGCAGAGGAAACACAGAAGCTGCATCTGAAGTGGAATATATATATATATATTTACCCACTGTTTAATGCAGCTCTGAGGGACATAGAATGCTTTAACCTGCAGTTACAAATGAATAAATAATGTTTTGATACATAAAACGTTGAATACTGATATTTGAAATTATTTAAAAATAAAATGAATACTTTAAATGTGAAATTAAAACCACCAGTAGGTGGCATCAAGTCACTGTTAATGAGTGAGTCATTGCGATTGAACCCAATCATTTAAACTTTTGATTCATTCAGGAAAGAAACTCCGTCATGTTGCTCAGAGACGCAAAACAGTGCTGTGGCTGTGTTTGGAGTTATTTTTGTTGGTGAAATAGAGTAAAAACAGGCAATATGGTGTCTAAAACGTAAGTCTCTTAATATTAACTTCTTTGAACTGTTATAAAATCACATTTGTATTCATCATGATTTTTGGACCAAAAAAACGGCGCTCGATCTTCGTGTGATATTGTTTAACTATACAAAATTATATAAATATTTAGGCTACATTTTCTGCCCCCATATCTTGAATTTTCTGATCATTCTTCGTGCGGTTTAATACTGAATCATGCAGTGAAAGAACGCACTCGCACATCCACTAGTCTAACCTACTAGACTTCTTTACATAATGTATGCGTCCACTCTGTGTCTTTTGTTTGATTTTTGCAGGATACTCGATAATGTCAAATCGCACATCATTTTATTATTACCGATATAGCCTTTGTGAAGGTTGATGTTACGTATTAATCTGTTAATGAAACAAAATATATTTAGTGTGTAGGCCTATTCCTTTTTTTATGTAGCCTATTTTATTCTGTTTTGTCCGTTCACAGACGCATACTAACGCATAATGGTGAATCGCCATTGCGACTTACCTATGATGAATTTACAGCTGAGCGCGGTCATTTAACATATATTTTGTACAGATTTTATTTTTTTTTTGGCAATTATCCTGCCCAGAAAAAAACCTTGGATTTTGCAAAAGACATGCAACTTATTGTCTCCATGAAGTTAATTAGTAAAACATCGGTATCGGCTCTTTTCATACTATTTCCGATATGCCGATGGCTCGAAATTATTCAAAAATCGACCGATAAATATCGGCGGCCGATACATCGGTGCATTCCTAGTATAAACACTTGTTATGTTATCTATGTTCTATTATGAATAAAATATTGGCTCATGTGATTTGAAATTCTTTTAGTTTTCATTTTATTCAATTTTAAAAAAAAAACGTCCCAACATTTCCGGAATTCGGGTTGTATATTTAAATTATTCTTTTTCTAGCTAAACAGTTTCTGGCTAACACTACTGATTGCTGTTGCATTTAAGATCTGAGTGCGATAACATGGCTAAGGCTAAACAAACCAATGGCTGATGTTATCATTTGTGACACGGTGGAAAGGGCTTTAGCCAGAGGTATTTGTTTTTCTCCACCAACCTCTCCAGACATCAAATGCAATCTCTTCTTCAGAGCTACTCACATTGAAAATAGAAACAAGGTGACTGCTCTTTCAGAGGTCATATTTTGAAATACATTTTTTGTAAAGTGCCCCTAGTTGTGGTGGGTGGTTTGTCAAAGACCTTTTAGACGTGTCAGTTAAAGGATGCAGGAAAAGCAAATCTTATTTATAAATATAATCTCTCAAGGCCAGTGGCGTGGTGTAGTAAAGTGACTGTCTGCATTCATAAGATTGTATTAAGTAACATTTTTTGCAGGGACAACGGTTTGTGGTGCCAGGGAACTCTACTATGTGTCTCTATTATGTAAGCCTGGCAGTCTGTGTGGAAATCAGTCCACTTTTATTTATCCACAGTATCTTTGTGCCTCCTGTCTGCTTGTGTCTTTATTTTGAGAGACAGACTCTTACAATGAGAGCTCATTAAAGAAACTTTTGGGCAGTGTAGTATAGTGAGGATAGAGGATAAAAATACACCCAGATTAGAGATGACCTGTGGCTATCTTCACAACCTGAGGCTAATTCTCTGTGGTCAAACCAGAGCAACACGAAACGTGGCACATTGCATAAGCCATTGCAGCTCTGTCTTATTGATCTTCGCTGAGAATTGTTTTGCCAATCAAAAAACAAATATTAGCAACCCACATAAAACAAATAAAAAATAAAAAAATATTATGCAAATTTCAGCTCTGTATTCTATATAACCATTAAAACCTATTAATTTATAATAACTTTATTTATAATAAAATTAATTCTTATTTAAACAGATAATATACATGAAAATTTATATTTTTACTTATTTATTTAAAATGGCAAGAACAGATGCCAATATGGCCCTCTGTCTAGCAGGTATGACTCAGCACTGTCAAATATTAATGAACTAATTTTAGTCATGTCATGTTTTACACAACACGTACATGGCCTGTAAAATGCACATACACGTTTATTGCTACATATGTTGAATATATGAGCACCGGCACAGCTGTTGAAATGCAGAAGTACCTGTTGGAGTGAGATTTTTAAAAACACTGAACAAAATTGCTACATATTTTCACGAGGACAATTCCTTTAAAATAGGTTCTCTGCAGTAAGTACTTTTATATCTGTCAATTTTTAGATAGTTTCTGTTACCTATGAAAACACAGGGTGCTTTGAATGATCAGGTGATAATTATACCTAAATTTGTATTACAGCAATCTATTCATATACTCATATAATTACTCTTATTTATTCATATAATAGATCTTTTCTTCACAGACGTTCAGGAAACTCTATGGTCTATGTTGAAACACCTGTGCTTCCCTTGCATAAATATTTCAGATATTGTTTATCAAAGCTGACATTCTGTTTCCCTGATCATCAGGAAGATGTACGAAAGGATCCTGTGGTGTTGCAGTCATTCATCACAGAGCAGAGCATTGGATTATTAAAGCAGAGACATGTGCCTCGCAGTTGCTTTTTAAATCAGAACAGGGGAGGGGTTCTGAAAAATGCTTTTCAAGCAAATGTTTAGTCTCTTTATCTATGCATTAGCCTTGAATTACCAGGCTGATCTATCTAGTCTTAAAAATGCTGAGTAACGGTACAGCTAATTGGTATTTAACCCCTTTGTTCATCCCCTCACTCAGCTGAATGACCACTGGCAAAGGCTTCGGTTGTTAGAAATCTTAGATTTTAATATCCACTCAAATTTAGCAGGTTTTTAATGCACTGATCTTTGTGGAGCTACTACAACATGCTATAGGAATACAGCATGTGAAATTACATTACAAAAGGAGGGCATGCATTTTGTAGATTGGGTAATTACAGTACATACTAAGTTACACAGGTAGGAAGTGCAAATAAAGACAAAAACATTGAACTCATTTAGAAAAAAAAGAACAGTTGTAGCTACGAGATTAATAAAACTGAAAGGTGGAACAGTTTAAAAAAAAAAAAAACTAGATAACAACAGAGAGGGCCATTATCATAATCTTACTCATAAAGTTATGTGACTACAAGGAAGTATATGAAACCACAGAACTTGTGATGGTTGTAAGTTAACCAAATACCTGGAGGGAAGTGTGGTTACAAGCCTGTGCTGAATTGATATTAATTACTTATGTTGCATGATTTAATGAGTTGATTTTAAGTGTGAGGTGCTTGTCTATAAATGTCTCCTTTTTTTTTTTTTTTTTTTTGTCTTACAGTGATAGTTTACTCAAAAATGGAAAATTTGTCATCATTTACTATACTCTCATACTGGTATGACTTTATTCTGTGGAACACAAAAGGAGGAGTCAGACAGAATGACGGTTACCATTCATCTGCATCTTTTTCCCATACAATGAAAGTGAATGGTGACTGAGTTTGTCAGTCTGCCTGAAATCATTTTTGGTCTTCCATGGAAGGTAATAAGTGTTGGAAAGTGTATGAAAAATGATTTGAGTGTAAATAATGACTAACAAAGAATTGTAGTGTTTGGATTAACTATGCCTTTAAATCTGTATTTCAGTGTTTTTAAACAATTAAACAGCACAAGACGCTCAATCAGAAACAGACAGGCTGAAGTAGCCTAATCAACAAAACAGAATTATTAAAACTCAAACATACGGTAACAAGACAGTAGGTGTTTCTCCACACAGGAGGACACAAGATGATAAATGTGATGCAAGCAACCCCGAGAAGTCGGCACAGTGACGCGGAAACGTGATTGGTCAAATGTGTGTCAGCAGACATCAACAAACGCATCTCATTGGTTAGTTGCTATGAATTCTACACCAGCTTCACTTCTGCGTCTCCAAACGCGCTACATAATTACAAAAGCGTGAAATTGATCCATAGCGAGTAATCGTGTTGACGTTACCATGTGTCAGATGGTTTCCAAGCAGGGAAACGTGGCAAATGTACACAAACCATTAACTACAGAATAATGCCATTAACTACAGAGCACATGCACTTATGTATAGACAGATTTTTATAAAGACCATACACGGTCTTCCTATGCAGCGAATGTAATAACGCTTTGCTTGCATGTCTCTGATTACATATGATTACCTGCATTATGGCGTTCACATTTTGCTACAGAGATTGTGGGCTAGGCTAGGATTTGAGCTAGTGAGGGGGAAGTCCGATTCATTTCCGCGAATCGGTTCTTTTGAACGATTCGTTAAAAAACGGTTCAAAACAAATCTTTTATGTCATGGCGTGATTGTCACCACGTGGTCCCTGACAAACCGGTGTAGCTTACTGTACTCTAACCTAACGCTTCAATAAAACCGTATCCGTGTTTATAGTATATTTCTGTATTGCATTTTACTATTAAGAGCGTTTATGCTAGATTAATGCTATTTTGTGTGTGTAACTTTCATAAAATCAAGTCTGTAACACATGTTGACAATGTAACATTTCTGCTTGTTGTATCTTGTCGTCTCTTAGTCAAACAAAGTCAGTTCGTATCTCATAACGAATCAGACATGTTCGGAGGAGGATGAATCGGTTTGTGTGTAGACTCCAGAATCTCCAATTTAGTCCGATTCGTGAGCAAAGCTTTTTAAACCAGTTTTGTGAATCGGTTCAACCGATTTAATGGAAAGACCCGACTCTAAAAGAACGAATCTTTCCCGAATCGGACATTGCTACTTTGGGCAAGCGCTATTTAAGTCTGGATAAGCACCATTCAGTTCCGTTTACGATAAAATCGTGTTTTTCAAATAAAGGTCTGCGTAAGATATAAAGCCGTGCGGCATTCTGAAGGATGAAAGTTACAAATGTCACGAAGGACATTAAGCAGAGCATCATCTTGAATAGGCTTTGAATCTGATTAGAGTGCAGCGATGCCTCAAATACAGCATCGCTCATTATACGTAGATCATTTGTGTTATTAAAGAGAACGCAATGCTGAAACAATATTGTTGAGTCTCGAGGGGGGAAATCACACTGTGCATCGTGGTCTGGATGGTACCTGCCAGTGACTTTCAAGAGTCCCCCGACGGTTTTTAAGCATTCGGCTTAATGCATGGTTCAGATGTTTAATATGCTAGTCAGTCAGTGCAAAACAAGTGTACACGCTATCTGATGAACGGCTTTGTAGGCATCATAGCTGTGATTTTTAGGGTCCAGCTTATTTATCATCTATCAGAGATACTGTACCAGTTCTCCTGCATCCATCGAATGGCTTCATCTTCATTGAATTGCCTCTCGAATTCGTATTCTTGCAAAGCCAGCACCGACATGGTCTCTCGTCCTTTAAACGCTTACTGTAGAACGTTAGGCGACTAAATGAGCTCAGTTTGACGGATTTCCTAGCTATGTCTCGCAGGCTCAGCTCCAGCCTTGCCCTCGCATCGCTCTTGCCACCCCCAGCACACTCGTTGAGTTGTTCTCGAATGTCAGCCTATTTGACTCTCAGCCCGTGCCGGCATACGCCCTCCTCTCTTCTGAGGATGAGGAGCGCAGCGCAAGGTCCTAATGCCGCAGATCTGGTGCATCCTCCTGAGCTGTCGTCATCCCAGACTGCGGTGACCTTTGGCATATATTCATAAACGATGCGTTTGTCACCGTTTTCGGTCGATGTTCAGACTGGGCAGTCTTTATTTGTCAAAATAAATCAGCTGAGACTAACATTAGCCTAACATATTTCTCAACCAATCCATCATCTGCAGGGGTTTCTAATAGACTCTCAGGCAGTTCTTATATTTTCTCTAATACTGTATTTCATTTTTGACTTAACAAAATGTATTACCTTCTATAATGTTTGACAGGTAACTAATGTAGCACCATTAAAATATTTAATATGTGACCTAGAACCACAAAACCAGTCATAAGGGTCATTTTTTATTTATTTATTATTTTGAAATTGAGATTTATACATCATCTTGTCCAAATGAAGATCTTAGCAATGCATATTACTAATCAAAATTAAGTTTTGATATATTTATGGTAGGAAATTTACAAAATATCTTCATGGAACATGATCTTTACTTAATATCCTAATGATTTTTGGCATAAAAGTAAAATCGATAATTTGGACCCATACAATGTATTTTTGGCTATTGCTACAAATATACCCGTGCTACTTAAGACTGGTTTTGTGCTCCAGGGTCACATATATAAATAATATATAAATAAAAATATATATTTATGTATTATTTATATTTTTAAAGAAAACCTGTTTTTAGTTTAAAAAAATAGTATAAAAAATATAAATTATGAACATTTATTTGAAACAGAACATAACATTATAAATGTCTTTACTGTCACGTTTTATCTATTTTATTTTAATTCCTTGCTGAATAAAAGTACTAATTTCTTTAAAAAAAAATACTGACCCTAAACTTTTATAAATATATCTTTCCTGACATGAGGCCTTTAGAAATTCAGGGTGATTTCTAAAAATCTGTGATTTCCAGTTTTTTCCCCCCTCTATGATAGGTTATCGTTCACAAAACAATACCTGATGTTGACGGATGCTCGTTCTTTGTGCCAAAAACATAATTATGCTTCAGTTGAAGCTGAACAGGGACTGTGCTGAGCCGGGTCACAGTAGTAGACAAAAGGTAAAAGGTCTGAGTCAACACCTAGAGGAGAGATGATTTCTTTGTCTGCTGTCTTTGGCGTGGAAAAAATCCACAGAAATGAACTAACTGGTTTCTTGGATATGCATATGGGCTTGGCCTATACCATCCAGAGGTGTGTCACCTACTAAAGCAGGAAGGTTATCAGCTAAATTACACATTTACACATCTTACATTAAAAAGTTATAACAAAGAATATCATAGTTTACTTTAACCCGTACATACATTTTTGATTAGGTTAAATAAGATTAAATAAGCCACTTAGCTGAAGAACACTGCTGATAATCTCCAGCTATTGTAAATATCATAGCAACACAATAACAAGGGAGGATAGAGAAATATGTTTTTGTTTTTTTTTGTTTTTTTGGAGAAATACACCACTACAAATAACTCCTGTGCACTGTTTCGCTATGCACAGGAGTTATTTGTAGTTTTGTATTTCTTTATCTCTAATGCCATTACTGCTGTGGTTTCATAATTTTCCCTTATGAATTCACATGCTCCAGTGTCTGAGTCAACAGCTCTTACTTGTACTTCATTAACTTCCTCAAGGCCCCTCTAAGGAGCTTCAGCAACTATGAGCTTATTTCAGCTCTGGGGACAGTAGTTGTAATGATTCTAGGGAACACAATTGATTCAGCAAAGTCAAGTCACCTTTATTCAACACAGAGTGTTTCAAAGCAGCTCACATTATTAAACTGGAAAATAACAGAATAAAAGATGCAAACTTAAAAAATAAGGCAAATACAGATTCTGCTATAAAGCAATAGTGCCATTATTCAGCTCCAGTTGTGGAGCTGTTGGTTCATTTCAGTTCAATAAGTAAAGTTCATTCATTATGAAACAAGTTCAATTCAGCGATAAGCAGCTCTACTGACGACAGTAGTGTCGTTATTCAACTCGAGTCGAGTCAATGATGTTTCAGTTCAAGAACAGTCAATGTTGCAAAACTAGGAATATCATATATACAGGTGAAGAAGCTTGATAGGTTCAGCAAACAGACTTGAAGGGAAACTGCAAAATAAAAAAGTGAATTAAAATGCTTTTAGGAAAATCAGAGGGTGTGACTAAGCAAGAGAATGTGAGTCATAGTGGAGAGAGGAAGTTAGTCAATTACATGCATCTGTATTATCGGGTATTATCAGATGTCATATTTCTATAGTGATATCAATTTATCTGTCAAAATGTACTGCTATTATACCTTTACTTTTGTCATTTGTGTTTTTTCTCTCATGAAGGATGAAGGTATAATGATGGGTGATGTCTAATTAGAGCTAAACTAAAAGTCCAAATTGATCAAATAACATTGGTCTTGTGAAAGATTAAAAAAAATATATATATATTGGTATAATGTAAACAGAAAGTGATTTCTATCAGACAAGTATAAAGTTCAGGGTTATATGTTTGATGTAAAGATTTCTCAGTTCATTTTCTCATTCTGTCTATGGAGCCAAATCACATTTTATAGCATAATGACTGTGGAGCTTTTTTCCTCCTTAAAAAAAAAAAAAAAATTTTTTTTTTTTTTTTTTTTTTTTTTTTTCCACAGACATGTCCAATCCTCATTTGTCATCCTCAGATTAAACATGTCAGATCCTGTAGGCAGAACTTGTTTGATATTGAGCCAGTGCTGTTGGATACTGTGTTGTGTGTGTTAATCATCTAAGCTGTTCTGTAAAGATTAACGGTTACTTGTAATTTAACAGATGCATTTACTACAGGAAAGATAGAGATATTGAATTATGGTGTGATTATTTCAGAGATGCAATGTGCAATCTGGAGATAAGTGTAATAAGGGGCTGATTTTACACATTGTGTGATTCACATGTCACCTGTCTGAATGTGAACTTGCAACCTTTAAATTAGCAATCCTGGTCTAATATAATATAATATAATATAATATAATATAATATAATATAATATAATATAATATAATATAATATAATATAAAGCATCACAACAAATTTGGAAATTGGTAAATTATTATTATTTTGAAATTAATGTTATCCTTTACATTTTTTTTGTAGGCAAAAAATATCTGTTGATCTTATTTTGTTATTATTGTGCACAATTCATTTGTACAACACACTTTTTGTGTTCTTCCTACTTAATTTTGCACCATCTAGTGGTCACGTACTGAAACAACCGTTCTATGATGAAATTTTACAACGTTTGTACATGATTGTTTTTGAATAAAATTTTGTCCAAACAGAAACATTTTTTTAATAAATAAATAATTTATCTGCACTATATACTGATGTTGATGCATCTGTTAATGTGTAAATAATAACCATATTACCAGTGATTTACTGTTTACATTTTTATGCAGTGATCTACCTTTTTTATGATGGTCCATTGCTCTTCAAAACAACTCGTTAGCCAATTATCACCATCTGTCTTTCAAAAAGCAGTTGTGACTGCTTGAACAAATTGTAGCTACACACATCCTGAGGAGCTGGGTGCGGTTAGGATGCAGAGGACTAGGCCTATTATAATGTTAATGAATATTACCTTTGTTAAAAAATGTCCTTGTTTCTTAGTAAGGATAGGTGTGTTGGACATGAAATGGTTGAATACTCTGAATTATGGGTCTGTACTTTTAATTTTATGAGTTGTGCTGTCCCCTGTTGGACGTGAAGGTGTATAACACTTATTACAAACGTTTGAAATTGTGCTTCAGGCATTTAGGTTTTGGTTAGGTGTGGTGGAGTTTTGAATGTATTATACTGCAGGGCATTAGACGATGTTTTACAGAGTACAACACATTCTATAAACAATTTACAGCAATTCTTGTCCCATCTGCTTAAAATGATTGACAAATAATATTGTAGAGGGGAGCAACAGTCTAAGCCTATACTCTTTATAACAGTTACACTATTACATTCACATCCTCTTATTACATCAGACTGGCATTGATAGCTAGTTTTGTTTCTTTATAAGTAGAAATCCGTAATAAAATCACAGCAGGTCACAGCAGCCCGCTGTATATCATCTCAAAGGAAACACTGCACCTGCTGCGGTAAGAAGATGGAAAGTCAGTTAAAAAGCTTTATACTCCAGCTAATCAAGCCATCACAGAGACACAGCGAGGCAGAGCTGATGGACGGACACAAAATAGTCTGCTTCACTCCTAAACTCTCTGCCTTTCTGCATCTACAGATCCATTAATGTCGATCAGCTCACGTCATCTTTCCACTGAGATTAGCAGGATTTTGGAGCGCAAACTGTGGCACGTAATGAGGAGGATGTTTGAAAAAGAATCGCAGCAGATTGCTTTCACTGGTTTATTAGGCAGCCTGCGGGTTCAAACATGTCTCTCCTTATGAAAGATTAAAACGTCAGATGAAGGCTGCGGCGTATGCATTAACATACAACTTCCAGGGTCGCAGAAAATCGTGCACCTGAGCTTGCCACTTTAAATTCTGCAGAGCTTGATTTGTTTATAATAACTGACATATTGAATATTTTCTCATGCAGTTGACATATAGTATATTTTAGCACCTAGTCAGCAAGTTGTGTATAACAGTGTTGATATGGTTGTCTTGCTCGAGGCTTAATGCTCTTGACCTTTTCACATTTGATGTGTTAAGGCTTAAGCGAATGATGATGTCATATTTGTGAAAGGTGATGAGGTTGAGAGAGCTGGAGTTTTTTGTTACTGTTATCACTGAGCTTCACAATGCTGTCATTCATTCTCTTCTTACCTTTCACTTAATTCTTTAGGCACTACAGGCACACACACAATTTAACACCGGTTGCAACTCTTATACATTACTTGTCAACTTTTTTGTGTTTATGCAGCTGCCTTTCAAACGTTTGCATAGCAAGTGCAGAATTGACAGAACAATAGAGAAGAGTGTATGTTCTGGGCCTGTATGGAGCTCTGGTCTGTTTTAGGGTGTGTGCTTCCTAACATAACTAGTTCCTTTTGAATTGTTTACGAGAAAACGGCCAACAGGTTTTCGGTTATTAAACAATGTTTTTTTTTTTTTTTTTTTTTTTTTTTCCATTCTGTCTTAAGCAATAGCCACCAATAAAACAACAGTTTTAAACATGCATAAAAACATGAAATAAATAAATCATATATTATATAAAATAAAGGCTAAAAAAAACTTTGAACAGAAAAAAAATGCTGATCTAAAAAAAACAAAAAACAAAACAAAACAAAAAAACAAAACAAAAAAAACAATTAAACACTATTAAAAAAAGTAATTCTGTTAAGAAATAGCTACTGATAAAACAACACTTATAAGCTTAACGCAATAGATGACTAAGTTGGGGTCAATAAAAACTAGTGCTGTCAAATGATTAATCGCGATTAGTCGCATCCAAAATAAATGTTTTTGTTCACATAATATATGTATGTGTACTGTGTATATTTATTATGTCTATATAAATACACACACATACATGTTAATATTTAAGAAAAATATGTTATGTTTATATATTAAATATATTTATCTGTAAAATAAATACAAATATAAATATATACATGTAAACATTTTCAAAATATATGTGTGTGTATTTATATTTAGTGCTGTCAAACGATTAATCGCGATTAATCGCATCCAAAATAAAAGTTTTTGTTTATATAATATATGTGTGTTTATTGTGTATATTTATTATGTATACAGACATACAGCATATATTTTGAAAATATTTACATGTATTTACATGTATATTTTTATATTCATAGAATTTATATCATATATAAATATATTTACTAAATAAACGTAACATTTTTTCTTAAATATATACATGCATGTGTGTATTTATATATACATAATAAATATACACAGTACACACATATATATTATGCAAATATTTTTTTTTTTATTATTTTGGATGCAATTAATCGCAATTAATCATTTGACAGCAATATTATATATACATAATAAATATACACAGTACACACACATATATTATGTAAACAAAAACTTTTATTTTGGATGTGATTAATCGCAATTAATCGTTTGACAGCACTAATAAAACATGAATAAAAAAATGACAAAAAAATTAATATTAAAAAAATAAATAAAAGCTAAATCTTTAAAATAACAAAAAAATAAATAAATAAAATAAAAAACTTAAAACAAATAATGCTAATCTTTAAAATAACACGTTAAGACAATTTACAGAAATCAGTGTCTAAGAATTACATTTATTTTTAGACTTTTGCACGTACTTGTGCATGCTGCATATCAACATGCTTTACATCCTCACAATATTACTGGAACACAATCACAACTGTTATTTTGGGAAAATATTCTGTATCTCTCTGCATCCAAAATTAAAAGCTTCTCGCAGTCTGGACAGCTTATAGGCTTTATTTAAGCATTGCATTACATCATCAGTCCTCCGTTACTCGCTTCCCACTGCAAAACAATAGAGAAATGTTGCGGTTGGGCCTCTTCACTGATACTATCTTTGTTAATTCCACACACATCCGTGCATCTGTGATTTCACGGTACTCGCTGTGTGGAATTTCTAATCGATTTTCGAGTCAAAACATTTAAGATGTTTCTTTTTAATATAAGCGTCTGAGCAGGAAGTGTCTGAGTCATGGAAGTTTACTCCATGTCTGATCGTTCACACGCTCCCATACTAGCACACGCCTGCGGCCAGAGAAGCCGTCCCGGCGTCACACTCAGCTCATCAAAGGCAGGGCCGTGTCAGACACGCACACCCGAATACACAAAAAAGAACACTCAAGCATGTCAAAGGATAGGATATACACACGGATACACACAAGCTCTGGCACATCCTAAGAAAGGTAGACACACACTTTGACCAACGAAACACAAGCACATCAGATGAAAGGGTATAGACATGCATGTTAGCAATATGCCAGCACTTTTTCCAAACACAAAAAGAACAGAGATATGCACACAATGAACGTACGAGAGAGAAGAGTCACAGGTACAGACACATAGTTGCCCTATATAGAAAGCATATAATCATGACTTTTTTTTTTTTTTCAAAGAATGGTCTGATCTTAAAGGAGTAGTTCACCCAAAAATAAAAATAAAAAAATAGTTTTTTATTCCCTCTCATGTTGTTCCAAACCTGTTAGCAAGCTTTTATTCATTAGAAAACAAAAGGAGGTATTTTGAAACCTCTCTGTCTTTCTCCTCTCTCCATACAATGAAAGACAGTGGGATCCAGTGTTTTTGGACCTCTTTCATTGTACAGACAAAAGCAGCTGAAACTTTCTTTAAAATGTCTTCTTTTGTGTACCACAGAAAAAAGAAAATCATAAAAGTTTGGAATGACATAGGGTGAGTAAATTACAGAATTTTCATTTTTGGGTGAACTATCCCTTTAACTAAAGGCAGTGACACATGTGAAGTTTTCCATACACACCTCCACACCCATAATCCTCACATACATTCTCTCCAACAATTCAAGCTCACCCCATCTGATGTTTGCTCACTCTTTAAAAAACCTCCAGCTCAGTCAGTGGGACCTGCACATATAATGAATAACTGGAGGATCTAGAGTCATTCTGGGTCAGTACCAGCTGGCCTGTGCACATTTTCCCCAAATGCATTAGCATGATTTAATAGACAACAGAGAGATGCATTTCAGAACCTATTGAATGAGGCATCCTACTCTTAAATAACATTGTTATTCTTGTGCAAGAGAGTAGCTTTGCACTTGACCATTATGAGTTTCCAATGGCTGGTGCCAGTGCTGGTATCTAGAGAAAGCATGGTGGCTAATAGCCGATATAATGCTGTTATAGGCCTACGATGCTAATGTTTTATGGAAAAAAGGAAAGAAAATGGAAAGTTCATCGAATGACATGGCTGTTAGTGGATTTTGGAACTGACACATAACTTTTACATTAATTAGCCATGTGGACACCTGTTTTTGGACAGTGCCAATAATCATCTCAAAATAGCCAAATGTCAGCTGATTAGCTGGCCTGTCCAATATTGTTCTATCTCTTCTAAATACGTATGTAATTGTTATAATGCTGATTTGTAATGGGACGTTACAATATGATATTGTGGAAAAAAGATAAATATGAAGTAAATATTTTATTACTTGATGTGCAAATATGAAAATTATCGTAGGCTATTAATTTAAATTCTGAATGCGTTGCAGGTCAGCCAGTGCTGTTTTTCGTGGAGAACGAAGTAAGCGCGAGAATGTGCGAGGTCATCTCACCCCGACCTTGCGCTTAAATCGCTTCAATCTGATTGGACAATCTGTGCTTTTGCCAAGATGGGGTGGTAACAACATCGCAGTTCAGTTCATCACTATATAGACTACTTATGAAGCGACGACGGCAGCGAACATTAAGAAAAAAAAAAAAAAAAAAAAACTGGCTGACCAGTAATATCTGGTCATATCATGCAGCCTAATTTGGAAAATACGAGCAAATTTAAACATATTTACCTTATCCACTACAACCTAACATGGGCATAAATTGACATATTTGTAATTTTCTAAACAGATTTTACGTAGGCCTATTACGGATATTTTAACATCTTTAAAATAATTGTTGCTAATATTAAGTAAACACTTCAGTTGTTCCATCCGTTCACACTTACGACTGTAGATTAGAACTTAAATTGTGAGCATTTGACTACTCCATAATTATTACACCTTGCTGGATTTCAGAAAGTATGAGGGATTTAACGAAATTTGTGAACGCAGTTAAAATTAGTTTTGGTGTTATTCGGTGCAGCTGTTAGTCATATATCAAAATGAAATACTGCAGAATGTTAAATATGGTTTCCCTAAATATCTACTGCAAACTCAATATGAAATATGCATTCAAACCACTGAATTATAGATTGTATTTAACTTTTTTAAAGGCTGTAACACAAAAATGTAAATAAGAGACCATTGCACAGTTTGAATAACAAAATTACCCATTATTATGGAAATCAGAAGTGATATCAGTGATAACAATATTATCTTACAGTAGTCAGACAATCAAGGTCTATCGGTTGGGATTTTACAGCGGCCGCTGAAGATAGGCTGTTTGATTACGCTATATAAATATATTTTTAAATAGCCCACATTCGAAAAGACAATTAAGAGTTAGGCCTACGGTAATTTTGAAAAGAAACATATAGGAATTATATTAAATAATTTCAAATTTAAAAGTAGCGTGGGCTAGTTTTCAGCTTCAACATTATAGTACCAAGTTAACAAATTAACATAACTAATCATAATCATGCCATTTCAGACAACAAAAAATTCAATATGCGATCAAAGTAATATTCCACGTCAGGGAATAGGCCTAGGTGATTAAATATTTTAAATAGGCTGTATTTTCCCAAAGAGAAACGACTAAAGTTGTCCAAGTAGCGTATTTTGTGTCGGCACATAAAATAACCACGAGCACGGCAAGGCAACACTGTGCACTGTGCAGGGAAGCCTATGAAGAAAACGTGAGTTACATATGAATGCAAACTTTTGGCGCTTCTCTTCGTCATGCAAGGACATGTTTGTAGTTTTCTGCTGATAATGCGCATTAAAGTGCCTTACCTTTATGCAGTCTTCTAGAGAATAGAGGGAACAGCTTTCCCGGCTGTGTTTAGGCCGACTGAAGGGTTCCTCTCTGGATCTGCTCTGTATTGCTCCCGTGGGCCCCCCGCGCACAGTGTTTATTGGATGTGTATTGGGACCCCAGACCGTCATGTTGCTGGGAATGAATAATTTAGGCCTGGTTAGATTGAGAGCTCTTCACTGAGAGAATCAGGAATGTGTACACCTGAAAATGGGTGATTTATGACCTGTAGATTTTAGACAAGCGTTTGTTGTTTTAAGTAGACGCTTTAAATTAGCATAGGCGTTTTGCTTTTCATTCAACTGCAATACTTATTTTCAATAGCCTATCTTAAATAGTAGCATTCAGTTTTACAATTTCCTCCACTTCACCCTTGTTCTGTCTGCCTCATTAATCATCACTATATGAGAGCATTCATGTTAAACAACTCGCTTGTGTTGTACCCAAAGTAAATATTCAGTCATTGTGATCTGTACGCGCTGTGACATGACTTTCATGGATAGAAACACACTCTCACCTGTCTGTTGCATACCTCTCTTTGTTTTGATTGCTCTTCTATAAATGAGATTGTCTGTGCTATAGAGGTCTTTTATCGGCTATACATGCATCAGTGCAGTTAATGATGGACAACAGACAAGGCCTAATAATAGTAAGTGTAAATATTTCCCGGGAGAGAGAATAAGTGCTTATTAAACTGGAATTAAATAACCTCGCGAGTCACTGTTATATTGTATTAGGGGCACGAGACATCTTCCTTAATCCTCTTTCCATTCTCTATTTATTTTAAATCATTTTCTATAGGCTACAGTAATTTGACGCTGCGAGCTTTTCTTTGTTTACAAACAGCCAGTCAATTGACACTCAGTGTCGCGATTACCTCTAATTATACGCGCCAAGCTACTATGAGTCTGATAAAAAAAAAAAAAAAAAAATTATATATAATAATAATAATAATAATAATAATAATAATAATAATAATAAATAATAATAATAAATGGAGTTTTGTTTGCGCAGTGGGATGGCACTTTATATGTTATTATAAGTAATATTATAATAATTCATATGAAATATGAGTCTTGTTTTCGACGTAATCACGATCTGATGAGCTTAATACTGGACCATCGTGTGTCACATCATATTTTATTATTATTATTATTAATTTTTTTTTTTTTTTTTTTAAAGGAGTTCAACTGGCAGATGGCTCAGTGATGTGTGGTCCAGCCTGCCCCGTTCTTATTGCAATGTTATTTCAAGCATTGGTGATCACTGGAGGCCCAGCCTCCAGTCAGTCTTGTATATTCGACTCCTAATCTGCTCGGGACATCTCTTCACCGGACTTCTCATGTCACGCTGATGTGTATTAGATACGTTTTCCTTCCCTCTCTCTCTCTCTATAAACCTTAGAATGCCACAAAACAACAAATGTGTGCTACATACATGAGCGTGCAATAATTGTGAAGAAAACGTTTTGAAATGTTTTAGAACAATATATTTACTTCCATTAAATAAAACACAATAGTTTATTTTTGGGATGTTGAAAAACGAAACAAAAATTCCGTACCAAATATTATACACAGAGCAAAAACCAAGTTCATTTCGCAGAAACATTTGCGTATTATTACCCAGGGTTGCTATTCTAGATCTATATTCACACAGACATTTAATAATAAATTTATAATATCACACACGAGTGGTGCGTTTAGTATGTACATTCCCTTGATCGCAAGCAAGACATATGATTCCTGTACGTTTTCCACATGCTGTGTTAAACTGAATTCTCGAAAATGCTTAAGAGTTAGAGCTTTCGCCTCTACAAACTGGAGATGATTTTAAGATATATGTATAGCCTATATACAACCGTTCAGTCAATTACTGTCCAAAAGTTGAAACGTCAAAATAAATGAGCTTTTTTTTTTTATTTTTTTTTAAATATACTGGTATCCTAAACTCTTCACTGGCTAGTGTGCACTTGCTAGTGTAGAGAACAAATCTTATTAGAAATGGTGCGTTTGCCTTCCGTTCCCGCTTGACATTCCATCACAGGATTGGACGTGTTTCAGTGGTTTATTCTTCTAGTGCCCTTGAAACAAAAAGTGTAGTCTCTCGTTCCTGGGATTCGGGATTGTAAATTCTACAATCATCTCTTACACCGGTCTATCCACTGCGTACTGGCAAGCGCTGAGATTGGAGGCCGGGTTCTGCACGCTCGCGTATCCAAAACTCGAGTGCTGCTTGGCTTTCAGTCTCAGACTGGCAAGACTGGAGTTACAAGTGTCCCGGTAAACATACGGAGGTGTCGGTGGGGCGTAAGGGCACGCCGGCGTGGGAACCCCCGAATTCAGAGAGGGGTTGCTGAGGTTATTCAAGTTATTGAGGCTGTTTAAGCTTGATCCGGGCACGCCGGTGACAGCAGACGGAACCATACTGGAGGACATGCTCATTGAAGAGATGGAGTTAGGTGGGGAGAACATGGCCTGGGACGACAGCGGATTGACGTTCATGGAATTGAAAAAGGGGAAGCTTTTGGTAGACAGAGAGGCCGACGTGAGCCCCTTTGCAGCCCAGTTGTTGTACGTGTAGCTGGGATACATGTCATCGTAGGGCTGCATAAGTCCGTTGAATTGCGGGCCGAAACCGTTTTTACACAACTCTGCCTGTTGGTTCCTCTCCCTTTTTCTCCATTTTGCCCGTCGATTCTTGAACCACACCTGCAACAAATGCAGAAAATAATTTAGATTCCTTATTAGACTACATAATTAATTATATTCTGAGACAATGAGAACAGTTAAACCGAGGATCAGCTAACCTATAAGTTTTCAGAATTGCTGTCACCGCGGGCTACTGCTCGGTTTGTTTTTGTTAGATAAGTGATATGGGTGGTGGTGTCAAACTCAGTTAGGTTCCCTAATTAAATCGCTTTTTTATCAGTCACCCGGAATCTTGCCTGATCCCGGGAATCTCAATACACATCCAGTCTTATAGCGGTCAATGGGCCGCCCGACGCTTCAAATGTGTATTCTCCCTAAGCAGGCGGAGACACACTAACCTTAAGTATATACAACACGAGAATGACAATCACAAAATACAGGCTTTACACCTCTTAAAAGGCGACTGTGTGACTCTATTAAGGTATGTCATCGTTAGGGCGTCACTTGTGCTGATTGCAAACAATTTGACTCACCCATAATTAGCCTCTAACCAAACACTGACAGATTTATATTTAAATGGTTAAATAAAGTCATATTTAGCATGTAACCTAAATGATCATCAAGGTAGCCTATGGCATGTATAGCGCCCTAATAGTTAAATAGCCTATGAAAGTCTTTATATGTATGAAAAAAATAGTTTAAATAAATACTATAACTCTAAAACAGTACTAATAAGTTAATTAGCCTATTATATAATTATATAATGAATAATAATAATTAATTTGTAAAAAAAAAAAAATTAAGTAGGCCTATTGTAAGCTTGTACAGGCTATACACCCAGTGCTATTTAAAATATAGAATTTGAAACTTGAATTGTGGATTTGGTTGCAAAATAAATAGGGCTTTATCACATATTACAATGTCATTTCATTTATCAAACTTACTCTGACTCTGGCCTCTGTTAAATTAGTCCAAACAGCGATCTCCTCTCTGGTGGACATGTCCGGATAGCGATTCCGCTGAAAAGTGGCCTCCAGTTCTTGGAGCTGTTGGCTAGTAAAATGCGTTCGTTGCCGCCTCTGTCTCTTCTTTTTCGATGGGTCATCAGTCGAATCTTCGTTTTTACTCTGTCCCTTCTCTTTCTCTGCAATGCAAAGTAATTCAGTATTTTAAAATAAATGTTTAATCCAAGAGGAACAATTTTTAAGCTCCAGGCTCTGTTTTGACACATTGGAGAAGTGTGTGTGGAGGTGATAAATCTAATTCCGTTTTATTGAATTGAAAATATTTGACATCATAGTAACAAGTAGGTTCCCTGGTAACAACGTAACGGGCTAAATTAATTAATGATGTTCTTGAACTAAATTTCTTATCAACCGCTAATGTTCAACAATAATTTCTTGCAAAGCTAATAATACTTGTAAAAATCCAAGCGCAAATGTTCTAAAATCAAGGTTTAAAAATATTTTACCCACAAAGAACGCAAGTCTTTCTCATTATAGCCTACGAAAAAAGAACATTAGCGGCAGAGAATGTTTGCATTATTCCATACAAAACGCAATGCCGCAGTGTAAACATTTGTGAGAAGCCCACATTTTCACACACAATTTAAGTAAATAAAGCCCTGTCAAAGGACATGACTTATGTAGCCTACTTCAATAGCCCTATGAATCAACTAACTGCCAGCTCCATGTCTTTATATATTTGCATGCCTCACACTGTAACCTACTGTTTCCAAATTGAGGGAGAAGTTCTAAACGGTTTCTTTTCACAGGCAGTATACTTAATGATAACTGACACCAACCCGAAAACACTCCAGTTAAAAATCCCTTCAGAGGACCAGGGCTTACCTACGGACTCTGGACTGGAGGTGTCTGAAACCGTGTGAACCTCCAGCCTGTGTTTCGAGTCCACAGACCGCTGGAGCGGTTGCAGACTAGAGGCCATCGTAAGCGGCGTGTGTTTGCTCCCGGTAATGTGGTGATTGTGGTCCAAACTCAACGGATCCTTCATAGAGGTCATGGACAACACAAGCGATTTACGGACGGTTCGCAAGCAGATAGATATAACTTCCTCAGCGAAGGTCACAAATGTAGAAAAAATAAATTAATAAAAGAAATGAATGTGTCCAGTAGTGAAGTTTCGGCAAGCGTTGTCAGTGCTCCTTTCTCACTTAAACCACTCAAAGCGACACTCCTCAAACGGCTGTTATCGTAATAAAATAAACCCAGTGCTGAAGAAAGTTGAAGTTTTTTTTTTTTTTTTTCGTTTCGACTGGGAAAAAGATATCTCGGTTTCAGCCGAGAGTTACAAGGAGAGCCAGAGTGACAGGGACAGGTATGTGATATTATATCCACTTGCATACACACACACTCTCCAGCACATCACAGCGCTCGCTCTTCATTTCAGCTGTCCTTCTCTCCGTCCAACCGAGCTGCTCTATGCGTCCTGACGCCACACAGACTCCGCCCACAATCTGACGGAACATTACAGCCTATACTTGACAGATTTTATGGCCAACCGACTAAAAAACAGACCAAAGAAATTAGAAAATGCAGCCTTTTTTTTTCCTTTAAAGAGCATGTAAATAAAGAGAGGCTGTGCATTCACTAGTGGCTTCCTAGAAAGCGAAACGTGTTAAAGAAATTTCTCATAGACTATCACACCTGAACTTTTTTTCTGTGCAGGTATTATAAAAACAACGTTTTATTAGCATTTTAACTCAAACACAGATTTCTGTCAAAGTAAAATGAGCTCAGCAAATGTCACAACTAAATACGAAAACGTATAATGGCGCTCTCGAAGATGCTCATTTCTGAATAAAAGTTCCGCTTTTGTCACAATGAGTTGACAGGGTATCAACACCTTACAAATTCATTTGTAACAAATAAGCTCAGTCTTAGACTGTTAGGTAATGCATTCTTATTATAAATAATAGGCCTAACAGTAGGCCTATAGAAGAAACACGAAAAAAATAAAAAACAGAAAAATATTTATTTTTGAGTTTATGCCAGCTTACATTAGTTTTACAATTTAATTTAGGGAATGATAGCACTTTGGCGAGGTACATTTGTGCGCCTCGTGCCCGTGATTATTTCGGGGGAGAGAGCATCCACTTTGCTTTTCTGAGTATGCTACATTTAATCTGATAAGGCGCTCATTTGCTTAAGAATTTTAAATGGGCATCTTTAATGACTTCAAGATCCTTCACCTTGTTGTCTCAAATTCCTTCAGAACATTTCAATAATTTACATACGTTTAATAACTGCATTGTTATTTTTAAATAAAAACAATTTATTAGCTCTAATTAATTTTAAATTAGCTTATTTATAATTTTCATTTATTATTTATTATGATTTAAAGTTTTTTTAAATAGATTAGTTAAATTATAAAATAACGGGAGAAAAAAATAATGCTTTTCCTAGTTGGATTTCATTTAGAGTTCTGGTGATATTTTAGTTGTCATGCAAATGAAAATATCACAGTAAATGGGTAATATATATAAAAAGAAAGCAACAAAAGAAGAAGCGGCCAACCCGATTTCATTGTTGCAAGCAACTGATTGCAGCTGACTCAATAAGTTAGGAAATTAGTGTAACTAAATGAGCAAACGAAATCTACATGTTTTGCTTCCCTGTTTGTCCTGAGAAATCACCTGAAATGTCAAACATACCAAGTAGGGGGAAAAAAAGAAAAGAGAAAATGCAGTCGGGCGCTTATGAAAATGACCCGACCATCTCCATCTCTGACTTTGATTCAGCTCACGCTCTTGGTACTGGATATTAATTTATGGTATAATATATGATCCTGAAACCGACAAATCTTGTATGTACAGGTCTTTTTGTATGAGAATGTGACCTCGCGTTCAATGCATTTGCGCCCAGATACTGCACGTTATTAAAGATCATGTTTCGGTCTGTTTTCTCATCCTTGCCATTCAGTTTTATTTTATTTGCTTTGAAAATAAAATATCTATGAATATATATTAAATATACAAACAATTAAATTAATGTCATGATTATTCTAGAACTTAGACTAAAATATAATATGAATATGTTTTACGCGCAGAAATATTCATTGTGCATTAAAATTCCATATAGGCAAAAGTTGCAGAGCTCGATTCTTGTTAAACGCACTGATAAATGTAGACTAGATTATTGCTCTGTATTTATTTTGGACCCTCAAAATGCTTCAGAGCGCTCTCACTGCCTGCTGTGGATTATTGGCCATGGCGCACCACAGAGCCATTAATTACCAATTCAGTCAATATAAGGGAGACGACAAAGCCTTTTCCATAGGATTAAGAGAACATTAGATTCTTCCATTAGTATATTCCTCCTCACGAGGAGGCTTTCATTACATTTACTTTTCCCCTGAGTCTATCTAACAAGCGCTGCATATATTACTGCAGAGGAGACGAGATTGTCGGTAATCAAGTCGCTCCAAAATCGTTTCCCTCTTACGTTGCTGTTTGCATTTTATGCTTACTTTTTCCTTTTATCTCTTATCTGCATTAGGCTATCTGTATCGGTTCATAGCCAATATTAAATGACAATGGGAAATGGGATATAATGACAAACGGACTAATGCGGCTAAATAAGTGTTATGATTTGTTCTTAGTTTGCTTTAATTAGCTTAATGAAGATGCCAGATGATATGGAGACCGGCCACACATTAAGTACCAGCCTTCTTGTAGCCTGCACAGTTTTCCCCTTACAGTTTTAATGTAGTCTTTATACGTTTCTGTTAAAATTGTCCTTGTGCGCCAAATTATAATTAAATGGTTAAATGGAGAAAATGGTTATTTCTATATTTTTTTTGCGCTTAATCTACCTTCTACAGTCTATCATACTCAATTATAATTTTAACTATATCTAATTTTTGGATTTTTACATCGTTTTTACATATTTTCATTGAGGACGCACGTGATCACTTAACTACAAATAGGGTACATTTTATCACCAGGCATATAGAAGTATCGAATCAATATTTATTTGAACAAATTCAAGATACTTCAGAGATCATAAACTTCTAAAAACACAGACTTTGCTTTAAAACTCTAAATTCCTCTAAATAAGCTGCTACGGGGTACCATAAAGTCGTTCTTACTTATCCATGTGTGATCCTGTCCTACCACCAGATGTCCATCTTTGACTATAAACGTCTAATGGTTCCGCTTTTGTTATAACCAGTCATACATCAAACACCAAAGGTAGTTTACAAACGCCTACTTTTACATAGACCACAGTTTTTCTAGCTGCGATTAATGCGATTAATATTTTATGTAGACCAGACAACGTCGAGATGTTTGATTGGGGGGGGGGGGTCTTCTTACCTAATTGAGCACACGTTGATGCAAGTTTGCGGCAGTGGGAGTCCATTTGTTAGATTATACGTTGAGCACCTGTGAACAAAGAGAAATGTTTATTTAAAATGTTTATTAAAGTGTTGATATCATGTCGGGAATAGTCATATGTGTAGGCCAACTTCTGTTTGAAAATGTTTAGTTGAACATTTTCACACATGACCGGATGGGCCACTCAGTGATGATATATTTCAAACCCATTGGATAGTTCCTGTCTGTAATGGGATGTGCACATTCCTCATCATTTGTTTTGAAATCCCTTAGCGCTTGCTCGAGTCCTTTCTAATTAAGACTCGTGTCTCCAAACGCACATGAAAACAAGGCACAAAGAGGAGAGACCATGCACCGCGTGTGTGTGTCAGTGAGAGAAAGAGAGCAGTTTGAGCGCTAGAAGTTGAGTGATTCCGCGGTAAAATCAGGGGATTAGTGTCTGATTGAGATGTCTGTCGGTTGGATATTACAAAATTCATTATCGCAGCTCTATACTAACCCGATATGAAGTAACACAGATGGGCCTTTATTAGCCCAGGCTTCAGCTGTTTGCTTATGATAATTTCAGTCGGAAATTTGCATGCAATCCTGCTGTTAACCGTTTTCCCTCTCCATTTTTCTCTCTCCGAATGCAACGCTTTACTTTAGCCCTCCTCTTATATCACCTGCCTCGCATCTGTGCCTTTAGTCAAAGGCTTGAGACTCTGGAAATTAAAATCTGGAAAAATCAGGAAGTTTCTTTGGATATGTGTGCTGCGTAATATGCAATTCGTGTGAGGGCGAAAGCCATTAATCTAAATACGATTTTGAGATGCTATTATAAAGTTATGAAATTATTCTAATTAATTCTCTAAATTATTTACCAAACAAAGTAGGCTGTGAAATTAAAGGCCAATTACAGTTGTCTTTCGTTAGCTGAGCGTGTTCATGGCATCCGTTCCGTTTTGATTTGGGCTACTTATATTGGAAACTTTATTATTATTGATGTTTTTTATTTATTATAGATTTGTTGTTGTTTTTTTTATTTTTTTGTTTTGTATTGTTTTATGCGAATTTAATACAAATGTCATGTTACTCTGACAAGGTAATTTTCAAACAGGAAAAGGTAAGAAACAAAACATTACACACGACATACGTGCACAAGATTATAACATGGACTACATCAATGCAAGTTCATCAACAGATGAAAATATGTATGTACAGAACGTGTTTATATTTTTGTAATATATTAGTTTTTTTTAGTATTTTATTTAGTCTATTTAAAATTTAGTCTACACAGTAATAGTTTGTTCTGATGATTAATTGGGGGGAAATGTTTTTCTTTTCTGTTCTTTTGTGTTGTTTTCTGTTCTTTTCTTTGTTATTTTAAACTCGTAACATTGTTTAAACGTAATAGTAAGGACAGTACTATAATATTCTCAGAGTCTTGCGGGCCTACAAATATTTATTAATAAAGTGATTTACTTCAGTTTGCTTGTGTGTGTGATTCTTTCTTCAGATAAATTTAATTAAACTTGATTTATTGGTATATAAATGAATAACATGAAACTACTGTATTAGTTTACAGAAATATTTCACTACAAGACAAGAGCGCCTTATCTTCAAAATTAACTGGTTACCTGGCATTTGCATAAATGTAAATTTAGATCATATATAATTATTTAATGTTATCTTATTATTCAATATCACGTTATCATATTACTCAATAATTAAATCTTAATTTAATTAGCCTACCCGTTTCATCGCAATTGTTAAAACAAAAATAATTATTATAGGAATGTTGCTACGAGTATTTAAAAAGCATTTAAAAACAGTATTTACAAGGTTGTTTGCTTGTTGTGAAAGCAAATTTCGTTAGCACGATTTATTTCTGCTTATGCTAACCAATAATATGTGTTAATGTAAATTACACGCTATAACTATAAAGTTGTCCTAGTCCCGTTTGTCTCACAGTGTTAACGATATATTTATAATAAACTGCAAAGTCAAGGTGAGACCTGCCAGAGCATCACTTATCATGCCTCTCCATCTAACTACACTAAAGCTGAAGTTCACCCGTGGCTGGCAACCCAGAGGTGGAACGAATTCCTTCACTTGCATTATCTCACATTCAAGATAGGGTGTCATGTGCACTTACCAGTGGTTGTTGAAAAGCGGCGCTTTGCAGCCGTGCCAGTCTTGATTTTCTATTTATTTTTCTTTAAAAAAAAAGAGATAAATTCCACACCTCTGAACAAGTTTATCTTTGCCCTTGATGTTGTCCGGTTGCTTAAACTGTTGTTACCAGGTCCAAAACCAGCGTAACCTCTTCTTCCTCAATGAAAACGATTATGGATATATCTGGGTTCTTTCAAAGAACGCGAAAACAGGCATATGTTACCTTCAACCCTTGTGTCTTAGCTACAAACTCAGAAGTTGCTTTAGTAACTCATATTTCTGCAGAGCCTCCACGACTGCAACTTTTTCCGCAGAAAGACGCAGAGAGTGGTGCATTTCCCCCTCTCACGAGCTTTGACTGTCAGCGCGTGGGCGTGAGTGAGAGTTTGTGTGTATAAGCGCGTGCGTGTGCATGCGTGCCACAGTGGGTGTGTTTGTATGCAACCAACACGTCGAGTGTGTGTGAGGGGTGAACTTTGTGATGCGAAACGGTAGGCTAAATTAGACAACAAATTAGCCATTAAAACACGGTAATACGTTAATTCAACCAGCAAATTTAACCAGACGAACGCGAAAACACTCATGGCTGAATATTGATAAAATCAAGGTATTTATTTAGCTGCAATTAAAACGGCCACTCTCATAAAACTAAGTTAATTTCTTCTTATGTTATTAAGTAACAGAAATACCGACTGACATAAAGAAATCCAAAAATGAAACGCGTTGAAATGAACATAGGTTAAAATAGTTTAAATATTATTTTTTTTTTATATTATAATATATAGGCCTATTTTTAAATATACATTTTATTTATATATTATGTTATTGTTTATATCGAATTCTATTTTATAACTATGGCTACCAGAATGGAACAAAATATTTATAGGCATATTATTAGGGGATTTTGATTATTGTATGGAGTCCATAATAACACGTAGTCTGGGCAGTCTTATCCAAAACTGAGAAGGCCTGTTTGCAGAATGTTATGTTAGGCTAATCATCGGCTAACATCAAATTGAGTAGTTTTAATTTGATTCATTAATTTAATTGTATCTTTTATAATAGCCTACATTTTAACTGAGAACATTGCTGTAATCTAAAATGCTAACTGTTGAAACGTGTGTGTGCTTAGACTGTGTCGGTCAGGAATGAAGTGAACAGCTGGCTTGGATGCAAATGATCTTTAAAGATCCGCGTGCACCGGACTGATTTCCATCCGCATCTCTCGCGAGCAAAGCAGACCGGACGGAGGTTTCACGCGCCTAATCCGTTTTTTACATTGTGGGTCATACGCCCATTAAGCAAGTAATTAATGCGCTCGGCCATGGGGGAATTCCCAAGCCTGTGTTGGAATACCCCACTCTCTCTGTCACAGCTTTAATAGGCCTGGGAGCCTAAAATGGCATGCATTTTTATCTATAATTCTGCACGCGGATTGTTATTATCTACTGCAATTACATGATACAAATATATCAAACAAAAACTAACTCAGTGAGCTTTTTGTTGTTGCAAATAAATAACCCGATCTCATCGCCATCCACATAATTCATCCTCCGTATGCGAAGTGTATATAAGTTGTTGCTTCAAAATACTAAGGTGTTTGTTTTTCCAATATATATATATATATATATATATATATATATATATATATATATATATATATATTATAATTCTTTAAATACGAATTAATTAGGAAAGTATTTATCTACAACAGTCCTCGTTTCCGTATATCTACCAATTTTTAGTTTCCAATTATAACCAAGATGATTCCACAAATAGGCTATACCTTTTATTCTCTTCTTTATAAAATAATCTATGTTGTGATAAAAATATCACTAATTTAGATTATATAGATAAATAATTCTGTCAAGAACTTTTTAATCGCCGAAAAACCATATAGCCTACAGCTTATACAGCCAAAATAATTGATAAGATTCTAAACCTAGCCTGCGTTAAAGAACCATTGAAGAAGCCTTATATATATATATATATATATATATATATATATATATATATATATATATATATATATATATATATATATATATATTAGAGTGAATGTCAATCAAGTCCGTCTCATCCGAACAGCGGTTCTGTGGGAGAGAGAGAGACGCGTCCTTGCATCGCTCTTACCTTCATCTGGCAGCAGCTGGAGCCTTTGCTTTCTCACGCTGAAAAAGCCTGCAAAGGAATGCCTAAAGTTCAGAAAAAGGGGTCGCTCGAAGATCTTCATGCCTCGGGGGCAGACCGGCGGCTTCTTTTCATTTCTGCCTCGTTATCGATTCGCTGTTGTCATCTTTGGCGTCGTAGAAGGACACTTGAAAGAATATCGTACAGGGCTCTGATGTGTGGGCTGAAATGACCCGAGCAGCAAAACTCTGTTCAAAGACTTTACAACCACATAAACCTCTCCATGATAAGACAGTGATGTGTTGTGTATATGCTCATATACAATAAATAAATAAAATGAAATGCATAGAAATATGTCTAGATATCAAGTCCAATGTAAAGGTGAACGAGTTAGTATGCTTTAATTGCCTAATAGTTGATATACTTCAGACAGTTTGTTAAAAGGACAATCAGAAACCTATTAGTCAGTATTTCTATGGATACAATTGGATCAGTAAAGGTTTTGCAGCGCATAAAATTGTTTTCAACTTTTGTTTCAGGATCGGTTTACATGGGTGATTTATGTTTTGAGAGGTCAAAGTATTTTGTGTCAGTTATTGTTTATTTTAGTTACAATATAAAATGGCTGGCAGATTATTTCTCATGCCCCCATAAAACAATTATTTTACTAAAATTAAAATGTCTTGGTTTTCAACACATTTCTTGGTACAATGCAATGATTAGACTATACTGGCAAAAGACAGAAGGTGCGAAAGATCTATTTCTATCACAGTTTAGACCCTCTGACATGCTGGGTAATTGCTTCAGCATAACAAATTATTTTTGCTTTTGTTCAGTTTGGATTCATTAAGGGTGAACCGAGTTTCACACAAGGAATCAATTAAATATGACTTAGTTTGTCAGGCTGTGGGCACAGGAAATAATTGTATGTTTCATTATGGTGCCATTCAACACACAGGAAGCTCTGTTTGCTCAACCAGAACTACTATAGTTTGACAGATTATTGATGTAACCCAGATTATAATCACAATGCTGCTTCATAGATTATATTCAAACAATTACTGTAAACAGTGGCTGTCACACACTACTGTCTTCACACATGCAGTGTTTTTATGATATTTCCAGTGTTGCTTGTCAGAGTAGTGCACTCAAGCCACAAACCATTAAACACATGTTTATTTACTGCTAATATGTTAGACCAGCAGGATTACCATGAAAGGAGACTTTATTATGGGTTTAATTTCTTAACCATGACTACTGTTAGTTAGAAAAAAGGAGTGCCTAAAAAAGACAATGTGAATTTCTATTTGCCAGACTGATTTGTAAGATTACCTAACATTAGCTTTATGGCTGTACTACCGACAGATCTTGAAATGACTGGGTTTCAAAACTAGCGTCCAGACCGTGAGAATATTCTGGAACACATACAATGCCATCGCATACATATGCACTGTGGTTAACATTTACTGTCATGACCAGGCCTATGAAGGACAAATATGGCAAGCAGTTGGAGTCAGTACCTACACACACACACACGCCACTCTGAACCCAGCAACACAGTAGTATATATTTAAAAAACACTCAACTGTTTGTCTTGGGCTGATATGCTATTAACATCTCATTTACCATGGTAGCAAAAACTTTCACTGATGTAATGTGGTTTTGAATGTTAAATGATTTAATATCTTTTAGTTTAGTGCAGTGGATAAAGCAGCATTACTTCAGGTTAAACTAGACTTCCAATTTTTATTACATCACAGTCTACAAACCATACATTATATAAAATTATATAAAAAAGAATGGAATTTATATAAAATATGTTTTCTATAATAATTTCTAAATTTTCTATAATTATATATGACAAGTTGCTTATGAATCCTTTTTTTAAAAATATAAATGTGAGCACACAGTGTTAATTACCAATTCAGGGGGACCAATAAACAGCTGGAGTGAGTGAGAGTGGTTAGCTGCGGCGATGCCCCTGGGTTGCCGGAGGGAAAATTGTCCAAGAATGAAATGGAGGTAATGAGACAAACATGATGGACGCCAGCACCCAGTCATCAGCAAAAGAGATCAGATGGTTACTGAACCATTGACAACAACTGCTCAGGTGCATCAGAAACCTCCACTAGAGTCAGCTTAGTGTTTAATTAGTCCACTGTGACTGAGAGAGAGACGGACAGAGAGAGACGTAAAGTGAAAAGGAAAGGTCATATTATCAATATTGACAATGCAAACATCTTTTGTGCTTTTACCTTGATGCTGAGAATACTATGTATTACATTCATCCTGGTGTCTCCAGAGGTACTTTGGGACACACAAATCAGCTCAGGTTTACTATTTGGTTGTGCGTTAATCCTTGGGTGAGACATAGTGTGAGTGTTTGTGTACGAAGGGTAGAGAGACATTCTCTTTGTGGGGGGTTGCTTAATCCAGTCCCTATGTGAAACTGTTGACATTTGTGCCTTTTTTTCTTCATTATGTGCCTGTGCCTGTTTTCTGCTGGATTAGCCCCAAATCTCCTATGCAACACATTCAGCATGCCACTACTTTAACTTCATCAATAATGGATGAAGACATTGTAATTGGAAATCATCAAAGAAAGTGTGAGGGGGGACAGTCGCTCTCCGATGATGCAGGTTTTATTTTAGGTCTACCTCTAAATTGATGAGCGACTGCAATCATTTCTTTGGGCTGGGTAGTTTTTGCCGATCGATAGTTGCAATATGGCAGTGGAAGTGGCTGTGGATGGTGCAGTGGGTGGTGGGTGGGAGGGAGAGTGGAGGGGTGTTCATATGTGTGTTCATGTTTGTCAGAGTGTGTATCTTGCCTGTGTGTGCTGTACTGTTTCTCATTGATTGTGTACTCAAGCTTCTCATTGCTGCCTATTACTGGAGACAGGGAGACACGCCCTGCCCTGATGCGAGGATAAAGGAGATTAACAAACACACACACACACACACACACACACACACACACACACACACAGTGATGGATCAGTCTTTACTCTGAAATAATGATACATCCGTGATTTGTTATTTCTCTTAGATTTTGTTTTGTTAAATGTTTGCCAATGTCACAGAAACACAACAGTTAAAGTTTTAATAAAAACCCTGAAAGCTGAGTAAAGTGGCTGGTGTGACGTTCATTAGATTTCGTTTTTGGTCTGTTTGACTGCATGAGTTGAATGGTTTATTTTAGCCTTACTTTTTGACGTAACAAAATATACAGTTCTTTCCATTATGAAGATTGATGATTCTGTTTCATACACTGTCATAAGACAAGCGGTTTAATAGCCTGTGTTGATGTGTATGTGTCATCATGTTATTACAAGAGCACCAACATCCACAATTTTTGGTAATTAGAGCAAATTTTACTTACAGTAACTAAATAATTCATCTGTTTTGTAAATGGAAGCAGTAAAATAAAGTTAAAAAGAGAGTGGAAAAAAATCTTAAGATGTTGGTTCTTATTTTGGATCTAGTTTCCACAGACCTTTGGATAAACTCCTCGAGATGTATTTCAGGTAGTGAGGGTCATAATTTGAAATAATTTGGGGAATTTAAGACAATGATAATATTACATCTGGAGTGCAGTGCCTGAAATTAAGCAATATATTAAAATATCTTTTAATGGTTACATAGAATGGCATATGTGCCTTCATTTTTTTTGGTACACATTTTGTACACTACTGTTTAAAAGTTTGGAGTCATTTTTAAAGAAATTAAAACTTTTATTGAGCAAGGATGTATTGATCAAAAATTGATTAAATTGATCAAAAGTAACACAATAGACATTTATAAATCTTGAAAAAATGTATCAGTTTCCACAAAATACTGCTTTCAACCTTTTAATAAGTTATTACAATAATAATAAATGTTTCTTCAGCACCATATCAGCATGTTAGAATGAGTTGTAATATTTCACAAGATTACAGTTTTTACTGTAATTTTGAACAAAAATGCATCATTGGTGAGAATAAGAAATTTTCTCAATCAATCAATAAATAAATACCAGCCCTAAACATTTAAATGGTAGCGTAAGATCTAAAGTTATTCAGCCTTATGATTTTTTTTTGGGTTAAAAATAGTCTGTGAAAACCTTGCAGATGCTCTGATCTAGTGACACATACAATAATACACAAATCGCATAAACAGCACACAGAAATATGCACAGTTTAGTACACTTCGCAATATCCTTTTAATAATATACATGCCACTAATTTACCAAACCCAAATTTGATCAAGCCTGTGCTATTATCTTTGGACAAGGGCCCATATGTATGAAGTATCTCAGAGTAAGACACTGTAGCTCTAAGACGTTTAGTACAAATAAGCATCGGTCACTAAGATTAGATGAGGTTGTGATGATTCCACAAGGCTCCTGTACCTCAGCCATCAAAGCCACTTTACTGTGGATCAAAGCCTTTGTGCTGGTGTATGGGTGCGTGTGTTGTGTGTGTGAGAGAGAGCTAAAGTCCCGTTCATTTCAGCAGAGGCCAGGGTTAAGCATCATTCAGACTTTAATCTAGCATGGCCTGCTCCTCTGAGCCTGTTCGTTGTTGGTATGATGTTTCACTCACAAGCATCACTGCAATGCGTTTGAAGTATCTGACCCACTTATGTGCTTATAGTTGAATTGTTTTTGACTTTGCTTAATGGTAGAAGGATGTTTCAATAACATTGGTTATGCGTATGCATATTTGAACCAGAACTATTTTACTGGTGTATTTAGCGCTTCTAGGTACAACAGATGAGCAAAACAGCGAAATCACTGCACATTTACCTCATGATCTTTTCATCTTTATCAGCCTTTAGATAACGGCATCCAGCATCGAAATCCACAACCCAAATATCCAAACCTAAGAAGTTTTTCTTGGCACATAAGCAGGGTGCTGCTCGCTAAAGACACAAGCTTGTTGGCAGAATGTATTTACATTTGGTAGCATGTTCCTGTCTAAGTTTAAACATACGCCTGATTATTCATGCCAGTGTATTGCATTGCAGCAGAACAGAAACACTGAAAGCTTGTGAATAATTCTTTGCTTCACTACATATAAGTAGTTTGACATGAAGACTTTTGTGCAGTTAACAATCTATAATTTGACAAGATATGCATCATCTAAAACTATTTTAAACAACATTTTTTCCACAACAAATGGTGTTTAAAATGGTGAAAAACTTGTGAAAAATGGTGAGCAGTCATAAGACTTACAATTATACACTTTGCTCTTAAATTCATACAAATTTTAGATCTGGATTGTGTTAAGGATAATATATATAGAGATCAAATTACTACAGTAAACCTTCAAGCTTAACTGTTTATCTGTTCACATTGAGCGCTTTAATGGTAATGACCAAAAATTTTATGCAGTTTAATAAAATTGGTATATTATCAAAGATGATCAAAGAAGACTGACTTACCATGTAAGTCTACAGCTTTTTACAGCATTACATATAGGCTTCCCCAACCATTTTTGGTTCCACAAAGAACCATTCAGTCAAAGGCTCTTTTAAGAACCATCTCTTTCTTACCTTTTTATAATCTGAAGAACCTTCTTTCGCCACAAAGAACTTTTGTGAAACAGAAAGGTTCTTCAGATGTTAAAGGTTCTTTATGGAACCATTTAGACAAACAAGGTTCTTCTATGGCATTGTGAAGCACCTTCTTTTAAGAGTGTGCAATAAAGGGCAACCATCAAAGAACTAAAAATGCTGAAGTCACACCAGTGTCATTTAATGCGCGGCAAATGCATTGAAAGCTTATAGCTGTAATTCATGGAGGGCGACGGGCATCATAAATTCCATTCTGACTGTCTGTGATTTGTTGAGTGCTACATAGTTCTGAATAAATGCCTAATGGGCCGAGCTTAAGCTTTATCATAATTTACTTTGATGACAGGTGCTGACCTCGTAAATTTTGCTTAAAATAAAATGTTTCCAAGGGGTCTTGATGGCACCTTGCTCTCCTGCATGGCAAGTAACCCCTGGTATGTACCAAATGCAGCCAAACATCAAGGGGGCTTTCCAAAGTTGGAACAAAAACCCCGAGTTTATTTGCAAGAATGAGTTTTCAATTTTAATTTTTTAGGTATTTCTTTAAGTTAGGTTATGTGGAAACAGCAACGGCATGTGTTATTTTTAAATGCTAACTTGTACTAAGCAGGTTGTGGACATTTGTACCGCCTTCCTGTATTGTTGAATTATATTATTCGAAATTATATATAGATTCTTTAAAAAAAAAACAAAAAAAAAAAAACAATGCTATATTGTTTCATTCTTGATCTTTCAAAACAATAATGGGACATTCTGTGAATAAAGTTTTGCACAGTTCAAAGCCACATCTGCCTTTCGCTAAGTGCACTGGAGAACTTTGCCAAGCATAGCTTTTCTCTTATTGGTGTATAGCAATACAACGCTCAAGGCTACTTTGAGTGTTCAGTCTGCTCCCTGTGTGTGGCAATAGCTCAATATGAGTTGTCACGCCAATACTTGGCTAACAGGAAGAGTTTTGCTTCTGTCCAAGCGCCCTTCAAAGATGACAGATGTAATTCAAGGTGTGTGGAACCCCACATACCAAACGAGTCTTTTTGTCTGTGGTGCTAAAGTTACAAGGACAAAATCGCATGCCCCTAACATCACACACGTGCTTTCACACCAGTGATTTGCCAAAGGGCATTTAGACTTATCACCTTCTCAAAGGCTCTCGAAAGATTCACACGTGTAGTTGCTGTAGCCAAAATACAGCTTCATCAAATTAGGCATGAATCCTTTCTGTTTCAGGTCCATCTGTGTAGAAAATGACTTCATTTTGCATGTCTGGAAGAGGGTGAAAAGTTTTGGCTCAGACCACAGTCACCCCCAGTGGGGCTTTCTCGTGTGTCTGTTCTCTTATGTGATGAATAGGTACCCTGACAAGAAAGAAATTTCATTATTGTAATTATTTGTTCTTATTGCCTCGCATTCCTGTGGCGTGAGTCTATACAGCAGACAAGTCTTTGAAATCACCTTGTGTATCTTGATAGAGTTATCTGGACTCTGACAATGATGGATATTTGAGAGGAGGATGCTCTGTGATATTTCTGGCCTCATCTCGCTGTACTTACATTGCAGATGAATAGCTCTCGCATGATTTTAAGAGGGGGAAAAAGTCTAATTTTCACCCTGACCCAACCTTAGGCTTGTAACCTAAATGTCTGTCCAATTCTTTTCTCTGTTTCTCAGTGCACATGAGAATGAAAATGAATCACGCTTTACATTACAAATCATATAACATGTAATTGGATCATTTTTCTTCCCTGCATATGAAGTAAAATATTTGTATAAGTGTGTACATGATAAACAAAAGAAAATATATTTTTTTCATATGTGCCAAGTCATATGTGCCAAGAAATATAATCTTTCTGTTCAAATGGTTTTGAAAAAGTTATACCATTATACTATTTTCAAGAAAAATAAAAAATTTCATGACTCTTAAAATGTCATGTTGTGTCACTGTCAAGTAAAAAATGTTGTCCTTACATTTTTAATGGATGTATATACACGTCTTAACAATAATTTGAAATAAATAAATAAATAAATAAATAAATAAATTAAAAAATATATATAAGGCATATTTTTTTTTTTTTTTTTTTACAAATCATGAATTATTCATTCAGAAATATCAAGTTGCACCATATGACATTTTACAACCTGAACTAACCATGCCTTGTCATAAAAGGTCCAATTATCTGATAATTTAGGAAATGTTTTGGCGGAAACAACACAGTTATGAAGGTCTTCAGATGTTCTATGATATTCCTAAAATGAATGGCATTTTTTTCTTTTTTCTTTTTTAATTAAATTAACAGAAAAAAATGAGCTTCATGTCACTGACATAAGCTGATGTTACCTCAGGCCTCATGAACCTGGTTATGTGGCATAAACTTGCTTGGCTGTGCTGCTGGACGCTGGATGACCCCTGACCCCTCTCTCAAGGGATGATTACTGAAGGATGGAGGCCAGTTGGGACACCAGCAGGGTCACTTTGGAGCCCTGAACCAGCTGCCTCAGCACAATCCCAGCTAGGGATGAAGCCAGTCGATCCAATGTTCCCCATTCACTCATTATAACATACATTACTGTATATACATCACTGAAAGAGATCATTGTCCTCCAGCCAAGTAAGTGAAATTGATTGATGGCTAATACTGTGATTGAGATCCAAAAAATTGTAAAAATGGAATCTGAGATATATCTGACCAAACAAACCTTAATTTCGTGATTCTGCTTTGATACCTTGGTGTTTTTCTTCCTGAAGTTTGACGGTTTATATTTCTGCTTTGTTTTTCCAAGCCTTGTTTTCTTCTTTGCCTTCATCATCTGCCCACACTGAGTTCCCCCGCTGACCCAACGAACATGCTGGGCAGTAATGGCGCCATGGCAACACACTGATGACATGGGGGGCTAGACTGGCACCTGTTGGACCCGTTGCCTTCCTCCATTTCCCTTTCTCTCTCATGCAACACACTTCTCTCAAAGCGATTTACAAGGTGCAAAGAGCCTGAACCACAACAATTGAAATCTGAGATGAACGGTCAGCTGCAGTCATCAATCATCTTTCAATCAATCATTGTCACCCCTGCTGCTCTGAAAGCCCTGCCGGCCAGCCTAAGGCACCTTGAGGACTAGAACATGCTGCATTCTAATAAGTTTCCTCCAATGGCAAGATGAAAGCTGTTTTCTTGATTGGAGCAAATTCAGATCTGAAGATATTGGTCTAGACTCTACGTAACCGTGTGCTAAAGAGTAAAACGATGAGTTCTTGCTTGAAAGAATGTAAAATGATGCATGGTTATTTTCCTGTATGCTCTTGTCTTGGACTAATAGTTAGACTGAAGGATTTCACATCTCTTGATTGGAAATTCTTGGTGCTTCATCACGTCCGCAACACCAAAATTTGTATCTCAAGGAGGAGTTAGCAAACAGTCTGTGACCTCAGTCTTTCAAAAGGGTGGGAATCCCTAATGAAAATGAGTCTGAGCATCTGAGTGGGAGTGATCCATAGAAAGTGGCTTTACTTCCAACACCTTGAAAACTTTCATCTAAAATCATTTCTAAGAATGTCTGAACCTGAAGCATTGAAGGCTTGTGTGCTCGGTTTAATTTGTGCTGTGGTTGGTGATTGTAAGAGATCTCTGTGCTTGCTGACAAGCAGATACTTTTTAAAAAGACACCGCATGAAATGAACAGTAATCCTTAGTGCTGAAAAAATCGTCTGCACAGCAAATGGGAATTCCATCAGAAATTTCAGGATCATTTATTATTTATTGTGTCCCTGTGATGACTTGAGTATAGGTGATGCGGGGCCAAAATGTTGGAAATGGAAGTATATCACAAGAGATTAGATTCAAATCTTGTCAGGCTCGATCAAGTAGAAATACAAGTTTTTGGAAATATATCTGCTTATGTGCCTTGAGTAATTAAAAAACATAATTGCATTTTACTTGTGTATGGATCAAAAAAGATCACTCTCCATGTTGAAACTGATCAGCCACGGCATCAGTGGCATTTAAAGGCTTTACCTCACACATTTACGGTGACTTTTAGCAAAATAAATCTTACATTAAGAGCTCTCCTGAAGAAATTTCTTAAAAACAGCATCCCTTTCACATATCTACCTCTCATCCAACATTTGCAGAGATGATTTTGATGGTGAAACCTTTTTTTCCAATGCTACGTTTCACTGATGTAACTAAGCATTGCCATTGTTTGGGAATTGCCATGCTTTTGGGAAGTATGGTTTTGAATCTGTTCATACAAATGTCTTTTTTAATTCTGTCGATATTTACTCACTCTCATGTCATTCCAAACCTGTATGACATTTTGAAGAATATTGGTAACCACATAGATTTGGACCCTAGTGACTTGCAATTGTATGGACAAAACACATTTCTCAAAATATCTTCATGTTTCACAGAAAAAATAAAGTTATACAGATTCAGAATGACATGAGGGAGAGCAAATAATGAGAAAAATTTCACTTTTTGGGTAAATCCCTTTAATATTTAGAAAAGTTTCTGTCATTTTGATCTCCTTGAAGTGGGTTCCTTGAAGGGTGTCCCCTTCTGCACCCACCTGAAGAGACAACAGTGTAGTGTTTTTTTCTTCTTCTTCTTCTTATTTTATTTCTTTTTTTTTACGTTCTGGCTTTTGAAGCTTCCATTGAATTTAGTTCTCGTACTGATTTAGAAACCCACCCTTGTGGTTTTGGAGATTTGCTCATTTGGGCTGCAGTTGGTCCAACATTCAGCCAGTTTAGAGCGTCTGTAGTGTATGAGTTCAGGGTTCTTTGTTTTTATTTTATGTAATTGTGTGTGTGTGTTTCTTGGTATAATGGTTTTGGTGAAGCGTCATAAGGATTCCTTCTGTCTTGTTCCACTTCACAGGCCTATGAAATTCATCACTCTCAGCTTTCCTGGGCCATCTCTGCCAGCCAGTCCAACTCATTCCACAGGAATGTGCTGTATTCCACTTTTTTCTTCTCCATATCTTCTTTAACTCTGTGGCAAGACAGCACATGCTTTTTTAAAGTTCAGACATTCATTTATTTATTTTTTTTATTAAATTAAAATGCGAATGGAAATAACCCCCTCTTATCTGTCATTTTTGTCATTCTCTCATTTATTCTCCTCACTGGGCCGTCTGCACTAAAAGGTACATGGGACGCATTTCAAGGAAACACATTTGATTACCAGACATTTGATTCTCTGGAACCCATTAAGAAAGTATATTAAGTGTGTTCCCACACAGTGTGATTTGTAGTAGGAACTTTAACCCCTAACTAGTATCAAGGCTTTTGTAGACGCAGAGCTCTGACAGGAAAGCGATAGCTTGGATTGAGACAGTTCATGTTAATGTTATTGTCTTTGGCATCACCAAACTGTTTTCTGCCCCCTCACGGCGATAGCTTTACTCTCTGTAGCTTTGAGATGTGCGGCTCGTGCTGCAGAACTTCTACAGATGCTACAGTCAGACATTTAGCACCGCAGTAGAGTCTTTTGCCCAACAAAAGAATATCTGTTGAGCAATCTACTTGAAATTCATCAACACAGGGCGTATAGCCAAACATATTACAGGGATCTCTGTGCTTTTCTGACAAAGACGCTGAAAAGCTACAGTCATGAAATTGCTTGGGAAGTAAATGATACCTCATGTCAGGGAGGGGCCTACAGACCCACAGAGTTACACCAAGATACACAAAGCTTTGCATCAGAGGGATGTGTGTGTATTGTGACAGGCGGCTGCTTTGTGAGTATAAACAGAGGCTGGGCTTGTGGGTAGAAGAGATTTAGGCCCAGTCATGTGTTGACACCTCCAGCTGTCTATGGTGTGAGGGAGAGATCCGACACTGCGGAGAAGACACCAGCAGGGCTGGGGGTCAGAAGACAGGAGAGGGATGCCGTACCCCCTCTCTTTATCTGTCTGCCTCATTTCTTTCCATCTTTCCATCTCCATTTTCTTTGTTTCTTCCTGCCTCACTCTGAGCCTCTTCTACATGCTTGATGTTGACCTATTATCCGCCGTCTCTGCCAAATCAAACTGTGGAGGTCAGAGAGGCACTGGCAGACTCTCCTCTCTTCCCTCTTCTCCCTCTTTTTAAGCAGCAGTAGCTGATGATTGTTCTCTCCTTTTCCTCCTCCACTCTGCTCTTGAGTGCTCCTCACTGCTCTTAGCTAGTCTGACAGCTTTAGGGAAGTTATAAAAAGTGTTGATTGTGTGGAAAGGGAAAAGGAGTGATGCTGTGGCTGAACATCTTGGCCAAGGGAATATTTTAGTGTCTGCTTTTTATTATTTTCCATATCTGAGATCACAACCCCAGATGCTGCTGCTCAACCTTTACATCCCAGAAGACCAACAGTTTTAATAAGAAGCCTGAGTGGCTGTTTGATGTTTTCGCTTTTGTTTGTTGAGCCAGCATTGCATTAAAAACAACTAGGGATGGGAATCAAATAATTCGATGCTTCCGGTTTCGAGTTTGGTTCCTGTTAAGGGTGTTCCTTAACAGTTTCATCAAAACATTTTTTTAAAATAAATTAAACATAATTTCATTTCCTTTTTTTAATATTTAAAATAATATTTAATACAAAAATTATTTGCTATTATAAAATGAATATATATTACATTATATTGTATAAGGAATAAATACTTTAACAAAAATGTTCAAAAATGAATCAGTTTATCTAGTTTAAATAAATCTAAGTTTATCCAGACATTTCACAGTCTTTTTAGGGGTGGCATAAGTGCAATCTAATATTTGGTCTTAACTATATATTTAACAACAATATTAAGCAAACAAAAAATACAGTAACATTCAATTTCTTGTTGTAAAATACTACTGAAAAAACCCTCATAATAAGCATCTTTAACTATACCTTTTCATTAAACAACCATTCAGTAATTACATTGATGTCTTAGCTATAGTTGTTTGTTTCATTGAAACAAGTGACTAATTAGTGTGATTTGTTCAGGAATTGGACTGGTTTTCACTAAAATGTACAAGGTCGAGTCATTCGTTCTGTAATCGGACTGCACTGGTCGTGCTGTCGATTTAGTAGCATTGTTGCGGGTCAGTGGAATAAGTAGCACAAAGAACACTTTTACTGCAGTCTTCTGTCCACATCGGCGATAAGTCTCTTTATCAATATGAAATGCAACTCGCCACGAAATCACAAAAATGCATGTTAACAAGAAAATTTCGTCATTTACAAGCGGCATCTTGTGCAGTCGTGTTCCTCGCTAAGGATTGCCAAAGTAAATTGTTAAAATTGAACATGTAAAACATAAAAAGAGCAGAAAATTTCTCCCATAAATTTGCTGCTGAAAGATGCCAGCTTTCTACAAATTGTTTCTCAATCTGTTAGTGGACAAAGAAGCTGCCAGACATGACTTGATCAGAAATGCTCATACGCAATTAATTTGTAAAGAGTCTGCAAAAGTGCAGTGGGATGCAGTTTGCCGGCTGAGTGAGAAAGTGCTGCGGCATTTTTAAACTTGAGATGTCTGTAATCTTAGCCCACAGCCTGTGCTCTGCAGACCAGAAGCCTTCGTCATTTGAAATAAGCCTTCGTGTCTCGCCAGGAAACATTTTCGTTTTCTCATGAAGAGGTGCTTGTACATGGTTATAGTTGTACTTGTCTGTGATTTTTAAATGACACACGATTTAGAAATTAAATTGTGTCATCAGTGTCAACTGCAGCAGGCACATTGACTTCTTTTTACTGTAAGCACTGCAGTGAGATTATGTTTGACAGCTGCAAATGACTGAGAGATGTGTATTGTAATGTGTATTTATAATATTATGGCATTGAAAGCAAGTTGTGATGAAGTTTTACTCTCTCTATTTCTGTCTTGTTCTTTCATAGATTGTACGGGTAAAAATGTTTCACAAGGGCTTTCATTGACTGCTGACTGAGTCACTTTCATTTTTATAGCTGTAAAATGTAGCATTGCTCCCACAAAGTAGTCTCCAGTGCAGCTTTGGAAGTTCAGTATGTGTAAGGACTGCCCTCAGATGTCATTTAGGGGAAAATGCTGATGTTGCAGTAAACGATTGCAGTTGAAACTCTTGAAAAAGAAAAGTCCATACAACAACAATAGGCAGCGGTGGTTCACGGCCAGATTTCTGCGGTCAATCAACAACCCGACGTGTCAAAGTTGTAGGAACTGTTCCAAGAATCCTGCTGTTTTCCTCCTCCTTAATGTTTCCTCTCTCCGCTGGTCTTAGCTGTTCTTTTGTAGATCCCTCGTTCTTTCCTTTCTCTGGGACTTGGTCTATTTTGAGCGGAATCAGGTCAGGCTGAGGAGAAAAACCCTATGTGTGCAGTTTGCATTGCATAAGCTTTCCCTTTGTCCTCATCAGTGTCAAACATAGTGACATTGACCTCGTGCATTAACACTTTGCTTTCTAGGAACTACAGCTTGCTGTGCAAATGCTGTTTCTGGTCTAACACCTCCCTTCCTAAACCCTCATATCTACACAGTCACAACACACTCTTTGTCTTCCTTAATGCAAATGACAGTTTGGCTCGACAGTCGTACTGATGTTGCTTTGTGGTCGCATGCTTTGACCCGAGTAAGTTTATGAGTTTTGGAGAGGAAGATTCTTTCTGAGCAAGGTAGTGTGCAGAACAAGAGCAGAGGGCTAACAGCCAAAATAAGAGAGTGTTTATGAGAACTAGTAATTCCGCCTTTCAATAAAGGGTTGTTAGTAATCCAGTGGCTAAACATTTACTGTTCCCTATTCATCATCAACTATCAACACTTTATAAATGATAGAAAATGAATGATTACTAATCAATACAATTATGTAAATATCTGCCAGTCTCAATGTTTCTCATATAATTTCCATTTTTCAAGTTTTTTTTTTTTTTTTTTCTCTTTGTGCTCTGGTAGCTAAAATATATTATCCTCATGAACGTGGGGTTTATATTAGCTGCACCCTTTTGACATATCTCCAGAATCAAACACAAAACAGATGTATTGTATATGATCTCAAATCATCTAATATTTCAGGTTTATTAGTTATTAACCTAAAACAAACACCTACCGAATAGAAATCCTAGTGAATACTGAGAAAGCAGCACTACAGAAAGCTATATATTTTATGTGTTTATGTACATGTAGTAAGAGGTGGAGTTTAATTGTGTGGGTTGCCAGGTCTCCAATATTCCTCCAGTCTCAGCAGGGTTTGCGTTCTTTGGAGTCGTGCCTGTCCAGATGTTTCTTTTTGAGCCACTGTAAGTGATACCTCCTAACGCTGTGTAGTTTTTCAGAGCCAGACTCAACACCCACACAACACCTTGTTTCTATAAGCAGTATCAATACGGATTTGAAGTAATATTCCATCTTTTATGATTTATTGAATGCCCCACTCCATCAACTTCTGTCACAAATTATGGCAAGCAGTTTAATATTTTGTGTGGGGAAGCTTAAGTTTATATAGTCAAAACATCAATAGCATTAGACAGAGCAATTATTATTTTTATTTATTTATTTTTCACTTTAAGGCGTATAAGGCGTGCAGTTCAGCTGTCATGTCTGAATTTGTCTGAACTCAAAATCTAAACCCCTGAATGAACCCTGACTCATGCTGAACAGCTGAAATTTAAAGATATAATTTTATCTATTATATTAAATTTCAAAATCATAGACCTGCAGGACCCAGGGGATTTTATATTTTATTTAATAATTTCTTTTAGCATATTTTTATTAGATGATGCAATATCAGAGATTGCTTCTATTTTTTTATTTATTTATGGACCTCAGTTCATTTGTTAAAAGGCAGAGAAGGGGAAAAGCGAAAGGACAGGAAGAAAAACAGTAGAGATGAGTGGAAACAAATGGTTAGGTATCCCACTGTGTCCCAATGAAAATGTGGGAGCTTGCAAGAATGACCATTTGAGGACCCGCGGAATAGTTTGTATAAGCAGCTAAAAATAAGTGCCATGATAGCTTTGAAACAATGCAGCACAAGTGGCTCCTATTTGCTTGTTGTCTGGACGAGGTTTCATTCAGCCATCAATACTTGTCATGACACTTGGAGAGAGGCAGTCCCTCCGCCATTAAAAACATGCCAATGCCATGACAGGCTGAAGTTATGACTCTCCTAATGGGTCAATCTCTCTGTCGTAATAAATAAGGGAGCTTTTCGTTTGAATATTTGCCAAAGTTTCTTTGCGATTAATTTATGTGCATCTCAGGTTTCTGCCTCGACTCCAGCTCGCACATGCACACTCAAAGACACAAACGTTATAAAAAAGGGAAACATCAAAGACAATCAAGAATGGGAAAATTAAATCGATAGTCTACAAATACACACACAAAATTGACTCTGGACCTTGATTTTGCTTAAACACTTTTGCCAACACTTATCTGTTCATTTAGTGAGAAGGGAGCCCTAGAGGCATTCTTGGCAGATGGTGGAGATCATGGTCGTTCCAGTGTGATTGAGTCAACCCCTACATTGTTCGGCATGGATGCTTTGGTCTTTTAATAGACCTCTGTTGTAATCCTGCTATTGTTCCAACAGCGGACAGTCACATTACCAAACATACAGAGAGTCAAGTGCAGCCCAAGCTCGCCTGTCATGTGTTCCCATTCCCTCAATCCACCACCGAAAGAGGGATGACTCACCTCACTACAGGGGTCTGCCGACGACCCGTTTAGGGTTTCAGAGTCACAGTGTCCCATAAAAACTAATCAATGTCAAAGAGGCTTCTCAACAAATGGGAAGAGTGAGGACAAAAATATTTATGTGCTTTGTAATATGTGTTAGTGTGATAACAAATATATATTTAAAATTGTATAAACATTATTAATATAAAAAGTGTGTGCAAATGTGTGTTTTATTAAAAATATTAAATGTTTATATACAGGTGCATCTCAGTAAATTAGAATGTCGTGGGAAAGTTAATTTATTTCAGTAATTCAACTCAAATTGTGAAACTCGTCTATTAAATAAATTCAATGCACACAGACTGAAGTAGGAAAGTATGTTCATTTACTGTATGTGTACTCAATACTTGGTAGGGGCTCCTTTTGCTTTATTTACTGCCTCAATTCGGCGTGGCATGGAGGGGATCAGTTTGTGGCACTGCTGAGGTGGTATGGAAGCCCAGGTTTCTTTGACAGTGGCCTTCAGCTCATCTGCATTTTTTGGTCTCTTGTTTCTCATTTTCCTCTTGACAATATCCCATAGATTCTCTATGGGGTTCAGGTCTGGTGAGTTTGCTGGCCAGTCAAGCACACCAACACCATGGTCATTTAACCAACTTTTGGTGCTTTTGGCAGTGTGGGCAGGTGTCAAATCCTGCTGGAAAATGAAATCAGCATCTTTAAAAAGCTGGTCAGCAGAAGGAAGCATGAAGTGCTCCAAAATTTCTTGGTAAACGGGTGCAGTGACTTTGGTTTTCAAAAAACACAACGGACCAACACCAGCAGATGACATTGCACCCCAAATCATCACAGACTGTGGAAACTTAACACTGGACTTCAAGCAACTTGGGCTATGAGCTTCTCCACCCTTCCTCCAGACTCTAGGACCTTGGTTTCCAAATGAAATACAAAACTTGCTCTCAACTTGCTCTCATCTGAAAAGAGGACTTTGGACCACTGGGCAACAGTCCAGTTCTTCTTCTCCTTAGCCCAGGTAAGATGCCTCTGACGTTGTCCGTGGTTCAGGAGTGGCTTAACAAGAGGAATACGACAACTGAAGCCAAATTCCTTGACACGTCTGTGTGTGGTGGCTCTTGATGCCTTGACCCCAGCCTCAGTCCATTCCTTGTGAAGTTCACCCAAATTCTTGAATTGATTTTGCTTGACAATCCTCTTAAGGCCTCTTAAGGTTCTCTCGGTTGGTTGTGCATCTTTTTCTTCCAGACTTTTTCCTTCCACTCAACTTTCTGTTAACATGCTTGGATACAGCACTCTGTGAACAGCCAGCTTCTTTGGCAATGAATGTTTGTGGCTTACCCTCCTTGTGAAGGGTGTCAATGATTGTCTTCTGGACAACTGTCAGATCAGCAGTCTTCCCCATGATTGTGTAGCCTAGTGAACCAAACTGAGAGACCATTTTGAAGGCTCAGGAAACCGTTGCAGGTGTTTTGAGTTGATTAGCTGATTGGCATGTCACCATATTCTAATTTGTTGAGATAGTGAATTGGTGGGTTTTTGTTAAATGTGAGCCAAAATCATCACAATTAAAAGAACCAAAGACTTAAACTTAAACTACTTCAGTCTGTGTGCATTGAATTTATTTAATACACGAGTTTCACAATTTGAGTTGAATTACTGAAATAAATGAACTTTTCCATGACATTCTAATTTATTGAGATGCACCTGTATATATATATATATATATATATATAGAGAGAGAGAGAGAGAGAGAGAGAGAGAGAGAGAGATGTAAATGTGTGTACACTGACACTGTTTTTTTATTGTTTATTTTAATAAATGTATTAAATGTATTTATGCATTGTCTACATAGACAATATTTTTAATATAAACATTTTAATAATTATATATATATATATATATATATATATATATATATATATATATATATTTATTTATTTATTTATTTATTTATGAATATATAAGATAGCAAAATTGCATCGGATCATGCTGTACTTTTTTTTTTTTTTTTAAATTTACAGTTAATAAACTGCAATTTTAAAGTATTTATGTAAAGCATCACATGTACAATATCAGTTACATTCCCAGATGGATCAATTTCATCCCCAAGTATTCCCCAAAAAAAGATTTTATGTGATACTATGTTAAAAAAAACTTCAGAGAACCTTTGAAATGAACATGTTTGTGTTTAATGACAGTTTATAAGACCACATGAGTTAATAAATAAGTGGAAAACCAAAGCAGGAAGCTTGACCCTTTATGAGGGGACTTCCATTCATCCTTGTGTACTGAGCCTGGTCAAGATGTGGCAGATGAAGTTTCCTCTAGCGTCTCTATTGCAGGTGGGTTTTAAAGACCCCACGTCACAGCCATACTATGGCATCCCGCCTCAGCAACAACAGGTGGGTGAGACTGGCTCTCTTTTCTTTTTTATGAGGTCTCTACTCTCTGTCTGGGAGGCAACACGAGACGTCAAACGTGCCCTTTGCACTAGCAATAAATAGAGGTGGAGCGAGCGAGGCAAGAGACACCCACATACCGCTGACTTTTAGGTCTGTTTGTTTTTTGTTTTTTCTTTAAACCACAAAGTGATGAAATATTATCTACACTACAAATAGCCTGTGCCCCATTATAAATGAAGTATTAGATGTGCTCAATATAGAATTGCGTAACTAAAGGTTTCCTGAGATTCCATGACATGTTCAGGAAACGTGGACATCCAGTACTAATTCAGAACTCAGGCTAATTTCAAGACTTTTAAAGGTTTAATTTAAAATCAAACAAGAGTTTTATTGTTGTATTGATAACTTGAAAGTCATAGCTCATTCGTTTCATCCCGTCTGAACACACAATCAGTTCTCAGATGCAGTCTGTTCTAAAGCTAGGCCTAAACTGAGCTACATAAGCCATATTTTTTCAGTCTGTTTTGGAGCTTCGAGCTGCTTCTGTGAGGCAGCACTGGACTGCAAAGACAGAGATGAGTTATTACAGCGAGAGAGAAAAAAGGCAGATTGCCTACACATCTCCGCCATAGATTTCATGGTGAAAAATAATAAAGTCACCAGTGCAGAGATACAGCTCTGTCAGATGTTTGCCAGCATTTTGTGTGGAATGTGAAGCATCCTTTTTCTTTTCGCAGTAATGAACAGTTCAGGCAGCAGAAAGCAGTGTAGCAGCCATTATGGAAGCCAACAACTGGCTTGAATTATTCTGAAATCTTCCTTATTAACACGTTGGGATGTCAGATGAGAAGTAGGGGCCAAGAAGAGAGAAAGTCAAAGGAGGAGGCGCTGTGGAAAGCGAGGGGACGTTTAGCTGCTAAATGACGGATACTTTACGCCCCAGCCACAAGACATCTCGGCACAGTCAGACTATGGAAGGTGGGCAACGGCTGAGTGAGCGTCCAAAGCTCAGGTAATCCCCTCCAAACTGGACGGAAAATCAAACCCTGCCCCTGAGAATTTCCACTCGGGAAGATGGCAAAAAATAACCTGACCTGAAGATGGATCATCCCCTGAATGTCTCATACTCACAGCGGTATACAGAAAAAAACTGAGAAAAAGAAAACTGAAATTAAGCATGTTTACAGACAAAGTAAAATGAATATTTGAAAAAAAAAATAAACAACAGTGGAGTTGAATTGTCTGAGACTACAATAAAAATATGGCATTAAAATATGGAAAAAAATATATATACATGTATATATATATATATAAAACTGCATTTTTAAGATAAAAAAAAAAAAACCTAAACAGCAATATGATGCAAAATGAATAAAATATTCTATTCCAGACACAAGCTCAAATTGCTGGTAATATAATTTGTATATTTTTACCATGTTTAATTTATTAATTTCCTTTGAATTTCATATTTCCATTTAAAATAAAAATATTTATTTAAAAAAAGATAAATATTTTATATGTGTGTATATATATATATATATATATATATAGATATAATAGAACATTAATTATATAAATTACTAAATTTTATATGAAATCTTATTACACAATAATATAAAATACAAACATCACAGACAGACCTTTGAACCCCACTGTATCAGTTGTTTTAAATGCTCTCTGAATGACTGAATTATTTTGTGAGATAATTCATATCAGTATCAGTGCCCATCGAAGCACATTCTGTCATCTGTGACAAGCAGGACATCTGTCTTTCACAGTGAAAGTCAATCCATCCCTCCATAACATTTCACAAAGTTTCCATATAGTTAAAATTTCCCCTCACTTTGACTGACAAGCAAAATGTTAGAGGTGCATTGCTTAGCATCCACTTTGCCAATTACATTATCACACAAAAGTGCTAATCATTTTTTCTGCACGAAGGCCAACTTTTAATTATACCGAAGCGGCGCGCATTCTCAGGAGGTGCATTTTGCCCTCTCTGCTATTCAGAGCCTTGGCTCACAGACTTGCAGCCTTTTTGAGCCTGATTGGGGCTTAGCGCCTGTTTTCCCCCTGTTGGAGAGAGCAGAGGGTGAGATACGGATGAGTAAACATCCCTCGTTTTTTATTTAGGGGTTCAAATCCCCTTCGCAGGATAAGTGGATGTGCTTTAGCTATTTTAAGGTAGTGTGTTTGTATGTGCAGCGTGGACTCTAAAGAGCACAGTGCTTGTTACAGTTCTGAAGCCTAAAAATAAAAGACCTTTTCTTGTGTTAATTTCTGTCATATCAATTTGAATACTTGGACAAGTATGTGTTAGTATTTATTCCCATAAGGACATGTAGAGCGTATAGGCCCACATATGTGTAAGTAGTGGTTTGTGGTTGTTTGTCTGCGAGCATTTATGTACGGGTCCACATGCGCCGGAGCGCGGGTGTGTGTGAAGTCGGGGTCTCGGGGCCAGTGAGAGACAGCTGTAAGGGTTGTGGATTGCGAAGGTTATGATCACAGTGCTCTCATAAGGACTTTATTTCAGCTCTGTCCAACCCCCCTCAGCCGACGGACAGGTGGGCCTTGGGTTTAGTTTCAGAACTTTCCCCCCTCCCCCTTTCCTTTTTTTGTTTCTTTTCTTTTCATAAAACCTCCTGCACAAACGGGTGGTAGTGATCGACGGGGCAGCTCAGTTTGCGGAGACCCCGCTGTGACAGGTAATAGGTGGGCCGGTGTGTCAATCATTTGACATTTCCTCTCGGGTAAATCAAGACGCTCGGCCTGTTGCCATTGTAACACTGTACGGGTCTCGGATGATTTAAATAGCGCACCGTGTGTACACATGCCAGCGTTTGTTTGTGTGTGGGGAAGTATGTTTTTGCTCGGGCCTCTGCATTTCATTTGCAGACTGTATGTGTGTCTGTGTGGAGGGTAAGTCCTGGGTGTAGTGTCACTGATCTTCTCTCAATCTCCCCGTGAGTGAAATTAAGGCAGGCAGACTTTTTAGGAAGGTTATGTGTGTTCAATAAGACATAAGCCTTATTTTCCAGTGCTTCTCTACTTTAGATGTCCATGAATGTGTGCTAGGCTTAGTCCTATTTTTAGCCTTTATTCAACAGAACAGTCATGCAGGAAGCAATGGGAGAGGACCTCGAGTTGGGACTCAAACTGTGCCGTTTTTCGGAGTGCTATCCGCAAGGCTATGGCTCATTCCCATTTTTTCCTTTGACACCTATCTTTCCAAATCTCTGACTTACCAAGTAATCATTTTATCCCCTTCCTTCCCCCAAAACTAAACTCACATGTTCCAAGCACATTTCAGTGATCAATGATAAATTGCTTATGCTTATCCTGATAAATGTATAAAGAAAAAAATATGGAAGGATTCAAGTTTTGTTTTGTATTATATAAAGTTCTTCATAATTCATGTTGAAATAAATGTCATTATTTACTTTTATTTTGAATATTATTTTATACCTTTATTATTTGTATTAAATAGTTTTATAATTGTATTATTTTAAATTTTATTTTCAGACTTTGTATCTTAATTATAATATAATTACAAATTTATAATAATTAATAATATAATATAATATAATATAATATAATATAATATAATATAATATAATATAATATGAATAAAAATAAAATTATTTAAGATTTAAACGAAAAATATGTTGATATTGTATTTACATTATTATTATATTTATTTATTAGGTATTTACTATATATGAATATTTACTAGAATTTAAGGATGCTTTTTAGCTTTTTAGGTAGTGTTAAAAACAGTGAAATTCAGTGAGTTACTCTGTCGTTCTGCTAATGGAAATAAGATGTCTTTAATATGCAAGAGCAGAGCACAGCAGTCATTAATGAAAAGCTTGTCAACCATCAGGTCACAGGATGTTGTTAAATGTCAGCCGTGGTAAATGTGACTTCAAGAGGATCCTAATTTAATTTTAAAACCCTCTACACTGAAGTGCCTCCATTGTTAAAATAGAAAAAAACATGGCTTTTTTCAGTTTTACATTTCAGTGAGAAATGTCACACCCTTTTATTAATAATTCTGAATTGAATTTAGGTTTAGGAAATGTCCTTGCTTACTTTTTCATACACATTTTTCTTTCTTTCACTCAAAATGAAAGTAGAGTGCTGGTGGTCTTGCCAGTGACATTACTTGTCATCTCTCAAGTAATTAGTCTCTGAGGTGTGTTGAAAGCTCTTCAACCAAATGGCCTTGCAGCAAAAATAATCAAACTAGGAGGTCATTAAGTAAGTCTTGAAACTAGTTTTCCCCAATTCTTCTTATTGATCATGTGCAAACAAACTCATGTGCTTGCGCATATTTCTCTTACAAAGTTTGTGTGTATGCATGCAAATTTCCCTCTGAGCATCATTCATGTGCATCCCACTTTGGGATGTAGAAGATTTGAGATGTACAATCTCAATGATTAAAGCCTTGTGATTTATTTTCCATCATTTGACAACAGGCAGGGTTCAAACACTAATCTATTCTCTCAGTCTCCTTATTGTGCTGGCACAGCGCTGGGTTTGACATTTCAGCGCCGAATGCTTAAATGTGTTTCTCATTGGAGCGGGACTCTGAGCACACAGTGTTTCACGCATGCTTCCCTTTGAAATTGGGAGCACGTCTGCGCAAAAAAACACAAACAAATGTTTGCCACCAAGCACGTTCAAGTTGTTGCCGACAAACCGCCGATGCACATGACGTGCATAAATAGCTCGCGAGCGACATGTTTTTGGAATTAAAATATTAGAATGCATTTCAGAAAAGATCTACTCATAAATGTGGATCTTTTTTTCAGCATTAGCCTCCGAAAAGTGACATTTAGTGCACCGTTTTGTGTTGTAGATGTACCGAGGCAGCTCAGAAATGTGTTAGCAGTAAAATTTCACTTCCCGAAGAACACATGGCAGTAGCATAGAAAAAGTTACAACCTCGCTAACCAGTTTTTGGCACAGCATATGCTAGAGTTTGGTTTCTCAGCTTTCCTTCTTGAGGCCTTTAAAACGTTTTCTCTCTTGGTTTTACTAGCTCTCTGTTTTACCCTTGCTATGTAAAATGTTTCATTAGTAGCCTACTTCTTGTATTCAAAGAGTGTGCAGATTTAGACCAGTTGTTTCTGTAGTTGTGAAGCAATGTTGCTAATCCCTTTCACAAACACACATTAGAGATCACCACACACTTTGAATCTGATATTCATGGTAATTTAAGCTATTTTTGAGGTCCAAATCAAAAGTCAACCCTGTCTGGATTTATTTGACTGTCTGCCTGAGCGGAGTATTAAAAACAAAGCAAATATAGTTAATTTTTTTGAAGCGTAAGAAAGGAGACTAAACGAAAACGTAGTCCTGCTCCTGTCCTGGGACAAACTATGATTGTTTTAAGAAGCATCTTATTTGTCACAGACTAAACTGAAGCAGAGATGCCAAAGTCATGCTAGCAGTGCAAGCAGGAAGTTGTCAACTGAGTCTGTGCATTGAGTGCTTTGTTGAGCTCTTTCCCGCCTATTATATAGCCTACTGCTAACCTGCACATTTAACCCCACTAACACTTTTTCACAACCCCCTGCACCGGAGACCCAAAGCGCTTGTGTCAAGTCAGATTAAGTTAGCTTTTGTCAGCTCTATAGTTTAAGCAGAGGTTACGAATACTATACCGCTTGTTCCATGCAAAGATTCCAACTTGCAACTTGATAACATGGATATGTTCAGCAGTAAGTTCAACACTAATGCCCATGTAATGTTTAGAAATGGGACCTGAAGTAAAGCTATTAAGCTATTTTTTGGAAAAAATAAACATTTTCAAAAAAGACAATAACAAAATGTAATAATGAATTTACTGAAATAATTGGTGAACAGGTTAATAAGCGGATGTCTTATTATAGCTGTAATCGATGAAGTGCTCTTATATTGTAGGATCTTGTTGCCTGCCCCCCCCCCCCCCCCCCCTTCAAAAAAACTATTTTATGACATACTTATACAAATTAGCACTGCCATTTTTATTTTGTAATAATATTGTAAATTAATTGTAAAGATTTGTATTTGAGGTTTTAAGATTCATATCATAATATTTTATACACTACCATTCAGTAGTTTGGGGTCAGTATGTTTTTTTTTCCCCCTCCAAAAATATGTTTTTATTTATCTAGGATGCCTTAAATTGATCAAAAGTGACAGTAAAGATATTTATATACTAGATATTTAGATACAGATATGCTTTCAAATAAATGCTGTTGAACTTTCTATTCATCTTGAAAAATGTATCACTGTCTATTTCCACATAATTAGTAAGCAGTACAATTGTTTTCAACAATGAAAAGAATAAGAAATGTTTCTTAAGCACCAAATCAGCTTATTAGAATGATTTCTGAAGGATCATGTGACACTGAAGACTGGAGTAATGGCTGCTGAAAATTTAGATTTGCCATCACAGGAATAAATTACATACTGAAATATATTAAAATAGAAAAGAGTTATTTTAAATTGTAATAATATTTCACAACAACACTGTTTACTATTTTTGATTAAGTAAATGCAGCCTTGGTGAGCATACAGTAAGAGACCTATTTTAGAAAAGTAAAAAAATATAAATAAATAAAAAAATCTTATAGACCCTGAAGTTTGTATGTATTTACATGTTTTGATTTATTTATTATTTGTTCCAAAAGTGACTTGGTATAAGATAAAATATATATAAAAAGATAAAAAGCATTTTTAAAATAACATTTAATTTTATACAACTTTCAAAGACTGTTCACTGCAATATCACTACAACTTAATGCAGAGAACATGCCATTTACCAACTCTAACTCTATGTCAATGTTAAGCATATGATTCTTGCCTGTCTAGCCAACACTGATGTTTCTACTGAATGTCCTGGTAATGGTTGTACCATGTTTTAGATTAGCTATAACCTTCAGAAGTGAATCTGTGTGAGGGATGGAACAAATTAAATGGTATTGGTAGGATAGCTTTACAAAGACAGCTTGACATGGACTATCACTGGAAAGATGGCTTTGTAAAAACATAACTGGACAAGTTTATAAGACAGTTTGGAAGCTCAGAGAAATGTTTCTGAATGCAAGATGTTTGGATTGTCTGTACAGACACCAAGTGAGACAAAGTAACATTGACAGACAGACAGACAGACAAATGAACAACAGGGTGTGTGGGGCTGTTTGCGAGAGAATGTACCACGGAGTAGAATCCCCAAAAACCTTCATTAATCACCCACCCTGTTCAGCAATCCACCTAACTAGAGAAAGATGTGTGGCCCTTAACCTGCTAGCACTAGCTGCCTTTGCGTTTGCTTTGTTTTGGGCCTTTGGCCCGGACAATCAAACTACAAGATAAAATTAGAGGCAAATAGGAGGAAAATTTGACAAAGTCGATTTTTATTTACACACTCATTTGCAACCCACAGCATCAAAGCTCTCCACTCAGGCCGATGAAAACGGCATAATGTGTTACTTTTTTTTTTTTCTTCTGGAGATTGAAGAGGCTTCTCAGAAGGAGGATGGTAATGGGGGACAGGCTGTGGAGTAAATTGAATTAGGCAGGGCGAGATGACTTGTTGTAAGAAATGAAATGTCATCCTCACAGAGGCTGGAAATGTAAAACATGTGAATGTTAAACAGTGCGGTTCTAGCGTCACCCCTCTTTTTTCCCCCCTACTTTTTTCACCATCTTCAAAACGCTGACTCCACTCACACGTTCAAGTGTGCCTTGCATAAATCACAGCCTGCGGAGGGAGATGATTCCACTCCATCTGAAACGCACACACTTACAAACATTCTGACTCACTTTTTGAATCTCTTTCTGAAATTATCCCGCTTTCACATATGAACACTCTAGGGGTGTAACGATTCATATTTCTCGCAGTTCGCTGTGTATCGCTGTTCTGTGGTCACAATTTTAGTAGCTATTTAGGGGTGCACCGATTACGAAATTTAAAGCTGATACTGATATCAAGTATTTTTGCACTGTTATCCAGAGGATACAAAACCAATTGCTCATATCATTTTTCAAATAGCCTATTTTAGCTCACTTTTACAAGCATGAAGCCATATGCTGTATCAAAATGCACCACAATAAGATTGCAGACAACAGTTTTAATTTTGTGAAATGTCAATATTTGCTTGAGCTATCTTTCAAAAGTTTTGGGTCAGTAATGGGTCAGTTTTGTTTTTTATTTATTACTATTTATTTATTTATTTATTTATTTATTTATTTATTTATTTATTTATTTATTTATTTTTTAAAGAAATGAATACAAGCTAGAATGCCTTAAACTGGCTAAAAGTAACAGTTTAAAGGCATGTCTAATGATAGAAGAGATTTTTTATTTCAAATAAAGGCTGTTCTTTTGGTCACAATTTATTTTAAGGTCTAATTCTCACCATTAACAGACCATTACCTATGACTTTTGGCTCAGTAAACTCATAATTTGCTGCTTATTAATAGTTAGTAATGTAGTTGTTAAGTTTAGGTATTGGGCAGGATTAGGGACATAGAATATGGTCATGCAGAATATGTGCTTTATAAGTACTAATAAACATCCAATATGTTAATAATAGGCATGCTAATAAGCAACTAGTTAATACTGAGAATTGGTCCCTATACTAAAGTGTTACTGAACTTTGTATTCATTAAAATATTTCTGCAAAAAACTGTTTCCAAAACTGTTAATAAAAATAAATGTTTCTTAAGCACCAAATCAGCATATTAGAATGATTTCTGAAGGATCATGTGAAACTGAAGTCTGAAATAATGGCTACTGAAAATTCAGCTTTGCCATTACAGGAATAAATACTATCTTAAAATTTATTAAAACTGAAAACAGTTATTTTAAATAATTAGAGTATTACTGTTTTACAGTATTTTTGATCAAATGAATGCAGCCTTTGTGAGCATAAGAGACCTCTTTCAAAACCATTTAAAAAAAAAAAAAATCTTACTGACCACAAACTTTTGAACTTGTGTGATTTTATAGAATTGCACATGAAGAGTTCATTTGCAAAAACAGATTACTCCGTTTTTAACAATTTTCAAAAATCGTGTTTTTTTTTTTTTCATTGTGCATTCCAATTAATCTCAATCAAACTGCAGTTGGGTTATTTTGATTAAGTAAAATTAACTAAAAAAACACAGCTAACTAACGCAATAAAAACACGATAATATAATAAATAGATTTTTGAAAATTAAAAAAACAAAAAAAACAAAAACGGAGTTATCTGTTTTTGCAAATAAACTCTTCACTTGCAGTCTGACTATCAATATGAAGTATTAGTGTGCTACAGATTCGTATTCACGACTTTGCAGTTTTTTTCCCCTTCCTTGTCAATACATGTTTCAGTGATGCAGAAAATGAACATAATTACTCTTGCAAATGGACACCCCACAATTCATGCACATTTAATATTTATATTCTGGGAGTCATCGTTAGGCATGCATGCTGAATTGTTGGTGGGGAACGTTTGGGCCCCACCCATACACTCTGCAGTGTAAAAATGTGTTTAGTAATGGCCCCGCACACATGTATTCACACTCGCACACACCCTCGGTCTTTCCTGTGCTCTTAATACGTACATTAAACCGCTGAATGAACACTGCGTATGTGTTATGGTGACAAAAAAAGTCATCAATCATTAATGGCTCATTTGGGAGGGACTATCAGCTTTTCAAACAACCACTAACTGAAGAATGATTCCTTGTGTTGCAGGAAGCCCAGCGCCACAAGTCTTGTCTTTGGCAATAGTCCCATTCGCTTAACACCGTGGGTGTTTTTCTCGTCTTGAATTGAAATCTGCATTGTCATCATTCTCTCCTCTGCACACGCTGGCCTATATGATTATTAATAATATACAATGCCTCAAGAGACAAAGCTATAAAAATCAACATTGCAATTCAATTTCATTCAGTTGCATCGTATCTCAGTGAAGCGATTCAGGAACGTCATTGCTCAACTTGTTTTTCTTGGTACCTTGTTTTACGTAACTCTTACTTCTGACTCACTTTGAATTGTCACGTTACCATGGGCCTCGAACAACACACCATCACACTGGCTTTCTGTGAAATAAATACAAGCCTAACTGCTATCACCCCTCTCTCTGACGGAGGCAGTAAAAGTAAAAATTATTAGCTCTGGGATCCAGGCACACAGACAGGGTGAATAATCCCTCAGTAAATGTGAAACTGCGACTCAAATCTTTGTTATGCTTTGGGCGGGGTGCTGGGCAGACGGAGAGCCGGCTTGAGTTTCTCCGAGGCGTGAGGAAGGCCGGATTCAATCAAATGTTGGAAACGCTCTGCCCGGACCACAATTTTTAACACACAACACATTATTTTATGCTTATTACTTTCGTTTGATCATGTCGGTCAGCTGAACGGGATGTTTGCATAAACTTCAGCTACAAAACATAAGCTTGTTCAAAACAAGGATTCTCGGTGAGGTTGCCAAGAGTGTGAGGGTACTGGCTGAGCCACATACTAATCTGACTCTCCCCACAGGATTGTCCAGTCCAAATCACTGGTCTGCAAAACTACATCCTCTGTCAGCAATGAGTGCCCTGTGATTTGTGTTTCCACTTCGTTCAAATGAGTGAACAATCAATCCATTTCATTTAACCCAAAACTGCTTTTGTCAACTCACTTCAGTAGCAAACATTTGAAATGTTTGATAGCCAATTTGTTTTGATCAAGATAACAGGATTATACATTCTCAACTGTGGTACTTCTATAATCTGACACAATTAACACTATCTATCTATCTATCTATCTATCTATCTATCTATCTATCTATCTATCTATCTATCTATCTATCTATCTATCTATCTATCTGTCTATCTGTCTGTCTGTCTGTCTGTCTGTCTAATGACAAATAAACGTTCTCGATAGATAGATAGATAGATAGATAGATAGATAGATACTGATTACTCATATTTTAAAATTACTGTTTGCAATTTATTTGGTATCTGTCTGTCTGTCTCTCTCTCTCTCTCTCTGTGTGTGTGTGTGTGTGTGTGTGTGTGTGTTTGTTTGTTATTTGCTTATTTACTTATTTATTTAAATTTAAAGAAGATATTCAGCAAGAAAAATCTACGGCAGAACCTGATTGGATTGTGAAAATTGGGTGTTGCATACCAGAAAGGAGCCAGACTGACTGTGAGTTTACTCAAGCTAAATTATTAAAAAGACTAAATAGCTATTTGACCATTGGTTAACATTCTCCAATAGCCTGTGCAGCCAAAGTGATGTCAGCAGAAAAGGAAAGTTGTTTCAGAGGGAGAGCATGTTATATTTTAATAAAATATTATAAGGACAGACATTTTTGTTTTTCTTTGGAATAACATGCACTGATAAATCGTTCACAATAAGACCATGAACATGCATTAAGAAAATAGATAGGGTCAGTTTCGATTTCATGTTGACTCTAATGAAATATTGTCTTCCGGAGCCTTTTGTATCCACATTCTCCTCGATTTCCCTCCATTTCTTTCTTGCGCACTCTCTCGTTTCTTAAACTCACACACATTGACACAGTGTGTTACACATGCATGCAGGTGATGATATGCCTGAGAGCAGAAGATTCATCATTGTCCCTGACTGGTGTTCGACTGCACATACACACATGCACATCCCTCTGGCTCTTGTCTAGCTGAACATCCATTCTCAGCTCAGAGGGAGAACACATAGAGACTGACATGTTCATCTGTCCCCACAGCGGGGAGATTTAGACAGTATGCACACACTTACAGAACAAATTCTCATACTCTATACATGTTCATAATCGCTTACATGCACCATAAAAAAAATCTTGTCAATTTTGATGAAAAACCAATACCACCCCGTAAACCTCATCCAGAGAAGCAAAACATCTGATCTGGAGATTTTTGAGTCATTCCAAAGCCTTTGGTGCCGTCGAAGGCAGCCATGATTTTTCATTGCATGAGCGAATAAAAAAAAATCTTCCCACCCAACGGGAGCAGGAGGGTTTTTCATTTAGCCAATGAAGGGGAAGACTGTGGCTTTCAAAGCAAACCATTTTGATAGTTAACACGAAGCCACTTTAAAGCACAGCTGCACCACTGACGTGAATAATACTATTTAATTTGTCTAATCTTAGCCCAAATGCCGGGTGGTTGTGAGGGGGTGCGTGTGTTTGTGTGTGTGTGTGTGTATGTGCGTTTCTTACCATGTCTTCCATTCATCTGTTTGGCATTTGCGTTTTGTAGCCAAAATTGGGTTGTAGTCACATCTGCAATGAAATAGCAGATCCCTCTTAGAGCGATAATACATGTATCATATTGAATGCATATCAGAAGTTTGTGTTTGTGCGTGTTTGAATGTGTGTGGGATCAGGTTTTGTGGCCCAGTGCAGTATTAAGTCTCTGAAAGCAGAAAGAGCCGTGTTGTTTTATGCCTCTCTGCTCTTTCATTTATGTCAGATCTGTTGTTCACATGCTGTGTATGCTGACGGGAGAGAAGGGGGCTCGAGAAAGAGAGAGGCTTGTGGAGTTAAAAGGCCAAGTTTTGGCACACGCAGAGTCAAACTGATGGAGGAGATGATTTTTGGTTTCTTTTTCAAGGCCACTGTAATTTACTCCAGCTCTATAAATCTCTTTGAATAATAAAAGAGAGGAATGCTTACATATATGTATTTCGGAAACTATTTGCCAACGCCAGGGACGGTAAAATTCGTCTTCCTTATACGTATTGCATTGATAGACACTTTGAAGGTTTCATTACTAATGCTTTTAGAACATTAACAGAGTCTTTAACTAGTTTTGCAGCAATGACATGTTTGGGTAAATGAGTGACGTGTGGTATTTTCTGTTTTTCATTTGCTTTAGTCTATGTAATTTTTTTTCTTTTTATTTGGCTGATGTACTTTTGATGCATTTCTCATGCATTTACAACATTTTTATGGCTTTTCTCTTTCTTCTTTTACAATTGTGGAAGTCTGTCGATTTTTTTTTCTTCTTTTTTTTCCCATTTCAGTTTCACTGGCCGCAGCCAGTTTGGCAGCACTACTTTTACTGCACAGTTTATATTGCTTATTGTTACCAACAAGCTGAAAATCATAAAACAAAATGGGGGGTGTTTTTAGATGCTCACTGGAAAGGGGGAATGTTTAGGGTGTTTTTGGAGATGATTCCTCATGCTGAGAGGTCAGTTAAGTTTTGACTGCTCTGCTCTGGATTTCATTAGCACAGGAAATGTCCCATGTAGACATGCTGGGCGTTTATGCCTGGAGAATGAACTCACATTCACTCTGTTAATCGCTCGAGGAGACTGTTTGAAAATGTTAGAGGAAAGAGAAGCAATAGCTGTTGTCAGAGCAGCAGGCCAGCGACGATTGAACTATATACACACCAACAGGTGTGCGAGAAAGATAAATGACAAAAAAAAAAAAAAAAACTATTAGGAGTTACATGACCATTTGAAACTAATTATTAGAGATGAACAAATGATCAACATGTATGTGTGTGAAAGTTAGCAGGTGTCATGAAGAAAGAAAAAAATGTCTCTCTATACCCTCATGCCGTTCCAGACTGTATGACTTCTTTTATTCAATGTAACAGAAAAGGAGAATTTTTTCCCATGCAGTTATAATGAACATGGACTGAATCTTGAAAAACACGAGAAAATGAAATGCAGAAATACAATAAAAGTGGTTCATATGACATGTGAGCTATATTCCAAGTCTTCTGAAGCCATATGATTGGCCTATGTGAGGAAAAAGACCTAAATTTAGTTTTTAGTCTGATATATTCATTGAATCTGTTGATCATGTTCACAAAACTTGTCTAAGTGAATCATTCACTTGAATCATTTCTTCTTCAGAACTCACTGACTCTGATCTGGTCGCAAATGTTAAAAAAAGGAAACTTATCAATGAATAAAAACTTATTTTTTTCAAACCCTAAGACTTTAAAAAGATTGGAATATAGGGTACAAGTCATATGGACCACTTTTATGTTTTTTTTTTTTTTTGAACGTTTCAGTGTCACATTTATTGCAATAGCACGGAAAAGAGTAACAGGCATAGTCTTTAGCATTTTTTGTCGCACAATAGAAAGTAACGAGGGTGAGTAAATGATGACAAGTGAATTATTTTTGTAAGATGCTTTTAATTCCAAACCTTTAGTCACAGTATTGTGTTCATAGTACTGTTTTGATTACAGCCATTTATGACACTGCAATGCTGTCAGGAGACATTCCAGTCATGTTTGGGCCTTCGTTTTCCCAGAAAGTCTCATGTCTTTCAAGCTACAGTAAATATTAGTCATTTACTAAACCAAATGTATGCTTAAATTTGAATACATTCAGAATAGAGCAAATACTGCTTTATACCAGATTTGCATGAAAAGTGGAGTTAAAAATTATGCTTTATTGCATTTTACATTGTCACACGCTACACTGACTGACTTGTGCACTCAAAACATACTCAAATGCTCAATCACCTAGTGCATGCTGTTCTTTCCCCCGTGATCGGCTCTGCTATGCTTCAGTGGCAAGAACTGATCTTTTATACTAATTTTGGATTAATGGATTAATTCGTCCCTCAATGCAGACACTCACAGCCACATTTAAAATAACAAATGGGCCTGCAGAACCCCTCCAACACACACTTCTCTCTCTCTCTTTCTCTTCCGTGCTTTTGAAATCTTTAGATGAATAGGGGGTCTGCAACAGTGCATAACAGTGAATGTGTTCAGGTCCTGCCACAGCCAGCCCAACTTTAATCCCACTTAATGCTCAGAGTCAACTTACGCTCCCAATCACAGTCTAACTTTAATCTCTGCTCAAGCTGGACAAAACCCCCTCCAACCACCCCTAAACCACTCCAGAGAGAGCGAAGAAGACAAAGGAGAAGACAAGGTGGTTGTTTATGTAAGATGTATTTTGATGGTTTTTCAGTAGATACTGTCACATCACACTGGACTCAAACCCTGAATCTTCACACACAAACTAATAAACTGTGTGTCACATGTAGCAAATTCATAGCTGCTTTCAATGGTAATTCAGTGTGATTCTGATTGAAATTTGTCATTTCAAGTAGCTTCTTAGCATTAACAGATTGTCAGTCAACCTCCATCTCATGCAAACTTATGCTAGGCCTACTTTAGTTTTGTAAAAGCAGAGATTTTGTTGAAACCTGAGGCTTATTAAAGTAAAAGTGTGGAAGTATAGATTCCTGTCTGTATAATTATTGTATTTATAGAGAATCTGAGAAAAAGATTGAAAGAAAGACAGATATTGTACAGGCTTTGTTTTTAAAATAGTGTATATGTATGTGGCTTTTTCTTTACATTCTTGCATGTTTTGTGTGAGAAATCAAATAGGTTTGAAATGACATGAGGAGGAGTAAATTCATTTTTGGGTGAACTATCCTTTAAGGAAAGACCAAAAAAAAAGTTTGTTTGTTAATCTACAAACACAATCAATTAATTTTTTTAAATAAAAGTAAAATTAATTTGATTGCAGAACTAAGTCCTACATAAAGCCCTTCTGTCTTTTCTGTTCATTTAAAGTGTTCAACTCTCTTTGCGATGTCTGCAAAGTTAGCTTTCCGTCTGACTTTTCCCCCCAGAGTCTTTCATATAACTGTAAAAAAGTGTGCTTTGTTGCAGATTGTATTACTTGTTTTCTTCCCCTATTTGGCTGGAGTCTCAGCGATCTACCTGAGGAGAGGTTTTCACTGACCTGGCTTCCACCGATGCTTTTAAATGTAGCTGAGCTTTTCTTCTGCCTGTCCCTTAAGTCTCAGCATTTGGGCCCTCTTCACAGTCTCCCTCCATATCCTTTATGAGCTGTGAAGTGACCACAAGCCTAAGCCCCCCGTGCTTAATATGCTGCTTCTCTCTCTTTTTTGGCTCACCTATTTTTTTCAGTTTCCTTTCACAAGCCTCTGGGAAAAATGTATGACTGAAAAGGGGTTGCAGAGAGAGACAGAGAGAGAGAAAAAAATCTTTGACAACTTTAAAAGGGAAAATCCCTTAATGCATCTCCAACCTTATCTCAAACACCTCAGTATCTGTCTCCAGCGCCAGGCCTTTGAAAGGATATTTCAGAGCTGGAAAGAGCCAGGAGGAGACTGGGTCTAAGGCAGGCTTGGGAATGAGTTATAGGCCCTTTAGAGTCTGGGAATCTCAGAGTTCTGACCAGGGCTTTGACCTGCTGCCTGAACCACACATACAGCAACTGAACAACTAGTACACGATCTACACGCTAACAGCATGAAGAACAGAAGAGAGAATTTACAGACTTTTTTATTTTTTATTTTAAAGACTTTTTAGGGAGTATTTATGCATGTATGACTGTAGTTAAAGTTTAATGTAAAGTTAAAGATGGAAGATTGTCACTTCATACTCACTTCTTGTTACAGTAAATTTACCAGGATAGTTTTTACGGTGTACTTTTATTCAGTAAGGATGCATTAAATTAATCAAAAGTGACAGTTAAGGCATCTATATTGTTACAAAAGATTTCTATTTCAAATAAATGTTGTTCTTTTGAACTTTCTATCATCAAATAATTCTAAAAAAAATTGTATCATGGATTTCCAGTTTCCACATATTAAGCAGCACAACTGTTTTCAACATCGATGATGATGATGATAATAATAATAATAATAATAATAATAATAATAAATGTTTCTTGACCACCTAATAAGAGCATTTGAATGATTTCTGAAGGATCATGTGACACTGAAGACCGGAGTAATGGCTGCTAAAAATTAAAATTTGCCATTACAAGAATAAATTCCATTTTTAAAATATATTAAAATAGAAAACAGTCCTTATTTCACAATATTACAGTTTGTACTGTATTTTTATAAAAAATAAATAAATTAAAAAAAAAAATGCAGCGTTGGTTAGCATAAGAGACTTCTTTCAAAAATATTCCATAAATCTTACCGACCTCATACTTTTTATTAGTGTATGTATATATCATCCTTTTTTTTCTTAAACATTTTTTTTTTCTCTGAATGATTCTTGTGAAGAACTTTTGTAATTCCAGTCATCCTCCACCCTTTGGTCCACTCTCACAGATTCCTACTGTTCCTATTGGGCATTTCTTTTTCCTCGGTCACACACTAATCACTCGTCCACTCATTGCGACTAATTAAATTCACACACTTGCTCTTCTACACTCATTTACTTGCTCACTCATTCACGATCACCCCCGCAGCCCCCGGTCCCTCTCTCACCCTGTCTGTTACGGCGACTTTAACAGGCTCGGTCCAGCGCAGGCCGATAAATCTCCGACTGAGGATAAAGTTCAAGTAGATAAAATCAAACAGATGTCGGTAGGGAGGTTCACTCTCTGTGACCCATAAAAGTGCTCTCATCAAAGCCTGGAATCATTTGTTTTGAATTATGACTCTGTTTTCGGAGGGGGAGGGGAGGGCACGGAGATCTGTTTGCAGTGTAATAGGAACTGTTTATCTGAAAACAGTGTGGGGATGCCAGCGCACAGCCCAACCCTGGGAAACTTACTAGTGACAGACGCCTGATTGACAGCTGTCTAGGTTTTTGTTTGGTTGTGAGAATGATTTTTAATGTGTAAATGTATCCATGTTACGTCTACTGTTTTAGATGATGCTGTTCAGTTTTACAGACTAAAAAAAAATTATAATCAAGCAGTTGGCTTATATAAATTGGGTGACAAAAATGAGATGTTTAAGTCCCCCAGACAATATTTACTATCTGTAAGTGTTTTGGATAGGGATAGGTGATAAGATCTTAGGCAAACCCAAATAACAAGCTTATGAATTTGAGCAAATGTTTGCTTTCTCTGGCTCGTCGGACGCACGTGATATTTTCTTTCCCGTCGCTGTTTTATTCTCGACCTCTCGGAGATAGTGCCATATGAGGGTTATATTTTCAGTGGGAGTTCAAGTCAGGGTTAAATAGTTGCTTTATCAGAGTGATCTGGCCCCCAGTGCTGGTTAAGTGAGGGCCACGACTACAGAACGCTTACCTACTGAGAGTCTGCCCTTCAGCCCTCAATGATGTATGTTTTCACAGAGAGAAGAAATACAGTCCATTTGGCTTCATGCTTGAGACAACGGATTTCCAACTGTCGTCATAATTCAGGCACTGAGTGTGTTGTCTTTCTCCGGCCTGATAATAAACTCGCCTTTAATGTGTCTGTGACATCGGAAGCCGCGGGTCAGCGCGTGAGAGAAAATAGAAAGAGAGAGGGCCGAAAGAAAAGAATAGCCGGATTTAGAGTTAGCGTGCAACCGTGTATTTTGTTGTTTCTTCTCTGACCCGAAGACTTTTCTTTCATCCGCATGCGATAGTATACAGTCATTATAACTTTCTGATCTCACGATTTTCTGCGTAATATTTGCTTGTAGTGAATGTGGAGCGATTACGAATGGAGGACGAGAGAAGAGTTCTGTTTCTCTCTTCTTCTCTTTTTTTCATTTTTATTAGGCTCCTGCTCTTGACCTTGTTAGTCAGTCACGGAAGCGTGTAAATCTATCTGACTATACAACTGCATGTTGAAAAGTTACAGCTTCTCGGGGAATTTCACCTTGACTTCTTTATACATTGTTGTGAAGGAAACCATTTCTGGACAGCCAGAGCTCAGCTGCCCTCATATCTGCTCTGAACTTCTTAAATGGGAGTTGAAAGAGATGGCCAGATAGCGAGAGAGTAATAAATCAGCATTTATGTGTATCTCTTAATTTTTGTCAAGATTTAATGTATTATTATTGCAGAAGATACTCAGATAATTCTTAACACAGATGCCAAACCTGACTTGATGTGTGTTTCCAGCCTTAAGCAAATTGTCTGACGATGCAACTCAAATATGACTTTCTGTTATGGGGAAAAAAGGACAAAAAACATAATAACTTATGTTGCATCACATTTTTTTTTTTTCTTTAGAAAACCACAGTTCATGGCTGTAATATAGAATAGCCTATTGGATATTATAAATAGGCACAGGCCCTTGTCCAAATTCCTTGTTTCAATAGAAAACGCCACATGATGGAACACTTTGATCCTTAAGCTATTTCACTGAATTTTTAAAGTAATTTATAATAGTTTATGGCATGATTTAAACTCAATTGGCAAAGTTTAAAAGATGTAAATGAATGCTTTGTTTGTATTTCTGTTCTTGTATGTCTGTCACTACCAATTTAGGCACTTCATAGTGACTATCTCCAGGGGGCAGCAGCAATGACAGCTGTAGTGTTGAGCAGAGAGTCAGTGCTTAGAAACACAAATGATGCGTATAAATGCAATTCACTGTAATCTTTTAACATTCCAGGAAGCTTGTTTTTAGTGAAAAGAGAGTACTGTTAGTTATTGAACACAAAACTCTGAAGATTAAAAGCTACATTATAAACCAACTCTGTAATTAAACACTGTCTGTACTCACTTGACCCAGCGAGGGGTGTTTTCTTAAGTAGCTTACTTGGTTTTGAAGCACACAAAAGCCCAACAAAAGGTGGAATTGGAGTAGATTGTAATCAGGAATCATAACGTCGGTCCTGAGATTTAGGTTTTATGTCAGAAACTCCAATTCTTTAATGATACACAATAAAGAGTCATAATTTAACCATTAAACCTTTTACAAATATTTACCAAACTCTAGGGTGAGACTTAGAAAGTTTCCAAACTATATTAATAATAACTGTTAATATATATTTTAGGATTTTAAATACTGAAGGGGTGGAATTGCAAATAATAATTAAAAATAAAACAATAAAAAGGCCTGACCACACCTGGAAAGTCCAAGGATGAGCGTGTCGTTAGAAGTGGGAATTTTAGAGTGACATTTAACTGTTACTGGTGACAGAGGAGGGACGACCTTCACATGGTTTACATCATTAAGCCTCCACTTTCTTCCACCACAGTGATATTGAGACTAGACTGGTGATTCATGCCACTTGAAGTGCCTAATTTACTTACAGTGTTTCTGCTGGCAGTCCCCAGAACGGATGCACAGCGTTTTTATTGACATAAATGTGTCAGGAGAAAACAACCTGGCAGTGCAGTGTATCTCAGGGACAGGAAGTCATTTCACACTGGTAAACACACACATTCAAACACAAATGCTCAAACACTGCGAAATTGCTTTATTTATCTCAAAGTAACATCCTGTGATCACTCATATTTTACTACATTTAATATTCCTGAACAATGACAATTTTTTAATAATGTTTTTATTATATTATATTACATGACATTACATTATGTTATATTATATTGTAAATTAATTATATTATGACGTAATTGCAATCCCTAATTCTTTTAATGCATATAAACTAATAGAGCATTCATATTATTATTTTTTTTCTCCTTTTTTGCATAAACTTCAAACTTTACTTATTCTAACATATAGGCCTATACAACTAAGTGTTTGTGCAAATTTGCTTGAATTTTAATTGGCGTGTGTGTGTGTGTGTGTGTGTGTGTGTGTGTGTGTGTGTGTGTGTGTGTGAATATCTGTACCCCCTTACTTGCCTGTCTAATTGTAAATCTGATGTCTGTCCTTATGATAGGAGAATGCTCTGATCTCTGACCTGTATGACCTCAGTCTATTGCCCTCAACCTCTGTGCGTCTGCCTCTGCCTTGCTGCTATAAAACAGCCACCCAATTTGGTTTCCATTAGAGAGTTTGCTATAGTTCTGCTGACACTATTGACCCAAAGAGTTATCCATGTCTTAATGTCCTATTGAATTGAATGGAATGGTGGTTAAGACTGAATCTAGACGCTATCTGAAAGTGAAAGAAGTGCACTGTGAATATCTATCATCCACAGTCAACTTGTAGTTCTTATCATTTTTACATATACATAATGATTGCATTGTTTTGCTTTATTTGACCTTTTAAAATAATCATAGGTGATTTAGCTATCAAGTACCAATTCCTAAGGTTTGATGAACAGGTGGAGAAACTCATTATTCAGTATTTTTTCCTATTCTATTGAAATTATTAAACATATACAATATGGACAAAATAATAAGTTGACCTTAATTTAATTGACCCAGGCAGAATAGAGTTTTACAAAACTTACAATAAACATACTATCAATATTATATCATCATTATTATAATATGTTATTATATATTAAAAAGCGTAAAGGAACAGTTTTTCCACTCCATTTATAATGGTTTACCTTGCCTGGTATCATATGTAAAATATATATTTTTCAATGAAATTATTTAACTGACATGGGAAAAATCTACATGGAAATTTTGCTTACCTGTTTGTCCTGCTTCCTTGCTCTTTCTGACTAGTTCTTAATTTAGTCCAACAGTGACGGGTTAGATTGAAGTCTAATACTGTCAATTATCTCTTAAGGACTTCACGCGAACATTAGACGTTAAGACATTCACTCAGTATAAAATGCCTGTACGAATATTCAGTCCTTGAACTGTGGCCTACTTTGTATGATCATAGCCAGGGCTAAAGCTTGTCTTTTCGGTATATGGGTACAAGAGGAAAGGCCTGGGTTCAGTTCAAGCTACAGAAATTTGATAGACCCTCTATCAAATGGATTACATTGAAAAATTAACTGAAAGTATTCATTGTTGTGTATTTACAATGAATTCTGCAATTTTAAACACTTGTCATGTTGACTGTTAAAATGAAATTATGATTACATAAAATAATTAATAATCAGTTATTCAGAGCATAAAAGTCAATGTTCTTTAATATTTTTTTTACAAATCTAAATTTTCTGTTTATGTGGTTTTTATGAAGAATTTGCACAGTATTTTGCGATCCAGTGAGAATGCGGAATACTGGTGACCCTGTATAAAATGTTTGTACCTGAATCAGTATTCTAAATTATTTGGAGCCTTGAGGGACAACAAAAGTTCCTTGTCAGATTTCATATCCTCTGAATTATAATTCATAGACATGGGGAGATGAAAGGTCATCAAAAAAAAAAAAAAAAAAAAAAAACCTCCCCCAGCCCCTGTGTTGCACATTCATCCTTCTTATTACTACAATGGAGCTTCACCTTCTCTTTTTAATCATGGCTGCAGATATTAAACTGCACCGTCGGCTGAGGCTTGTATGGCACAGGGATTTACGGGGGGATTTGCATCTTCCTGTTCTTCCAGTTCAAATATCTATGTCTTCACCGATCAAATTATCATAACCATAGTAGAGCAGAACTCTCCTCCAAAAATACCAGGAAAATAGAAATGTGGGAGAGAGCAAGAATACATAGAGTAAAAAAAGATCTTCATATGATTCCTGTAGCAGAATTTGAAGTACGAAGCAACAGTGTTTATTTTGAATAGTTGTTTAAGAATAAAGATGACCAAACTGTAAGATTTTTATTTCCTAATTTTAGCCTGATGCAAAAGTTTTTTTTTTTTTTTAAGTTTTTTATGTTTACTTTTACAAAAGTAAGTATTATTTTGTTATGCCAAATATATAAAATACTAGCATTTTTAAAATCCAAGATAAAAGTAAAAGTGATTTACTTTTTTGCAACGCTTTAAAAAAAGTACTTGTCACTTGAATTTTATTCAGTAATGACATTAAAACTAGCAACGGTAGATTTTAAAATGGTACTTAAATACTTTTAAAATTTAAGTACAGAACTGTTATTTTAGCTGTTTAACAATTGGCAAAAATGTAGCCTCTTGTGTTTGTTTTCACAACTTATACAAAAAGTATCAATTGAAAACGCAAGTCGATGATCTTCAAAGGTGCAGGATATGACTTGGTTGCTCCTCTGAACTTCTAGCAACAAACACAGAGATAATTCCCTTTTATCATATAGTGCCGTGTCGAGCTGCATTGCGTGACTCGGCTGAATGTGTGAGGCCTCTGTGTGTGAAGGGACTCTGAGCTGAGATTTTTTTCTTAATTATTATTATTTGTTTAATTTTGAGGCTGTAAGCTGAGCCTTGGGGTCGGCACGGCAGCACAGTGTTTGAATTGTTCAACATCTCACGCACTTATTGCCTAGCAAAGTGCTGGAAATGCACACACCTATAGGGGCACCGGTATATCCAGCCTTAAAAAACCCAACCTGGAGAGTGTGGGAAAGCAGGTTTTTTTTTTTTTTCTCTCTCCGTCTCTCCCTCTCTCCATTTCTTTCTCTCCCGGGCTGCAAGAGCAGGTCAAATCCTCAGCTAGGTGCCCGAGGCTGTTTTTCCCGTCTCTCTCTTTTGCAGCGCACCTCTATACCAATTGAATCAAATCCCAGTAAAGCTTGAAAAAAAACAGAGCTACCCCTCTGCTTCCACTTTGGAGTTTGTTTAACCCTCTGGGGCCGAAATAATTAAGATCAATATATATATGAAAGTTCAACCTCGTGCTTTTTTTGAAGTTGCCATGCTGTATGAGGTAATTAGACAGAGCGGCAAATCATGTGTGTTTTCCACCGATGCTGGGAGAGCCACAGATGTAGGCCGTCACTGTAGAACAGATCACTTCGGGACACATCACATGTCATGAGAAATATGCTGAGACACACAGTCAAATTATAAGGAGTGACAACAGGATTTGTATTAGGACTTCTTTGTATTTGAAAGTAATTCTGAGAAAGAATATGCATGGGGTTTGTGTGAAACTAAATGGATACAAATCGGAGTATTGTTTGTGAGGTTTTAATGAAAAGATCTTACTTTTACATTGTGTGTAATAAATCAGATACATAGTAACAGAATTGTCAGTAACAGAAGAAATTCTGTTTCTCCTTTTACTCTCATTTAGCTGTATATTTTCTCTGTTAGAAAACTTCAGATGCTTTTGAACATCAGCACCCGACTGAGAGAGAGCGTCCCTTGTGAAAGCAATCCTGGATTATGTGTTCTACAAGCGAGGGATTTTGTTAACATTGCTTTGCAAATATGGAGGAATAATTCTTATATTTTCTCTATGGTTGCATACCTTCGCTTTGTAGAGCAGTAGTTTAATTCTCAAGGCTCATTTGAAAAACAGCAGTGCATTGTCATATACTGTAATCCTGAGGGGGCAGAAACAAGCATACATAAGACACGTACAAACAAGACATTAGATTATTTGCTTATTAAAAATGTCAGGTAGAATATTTTACTTGATATCTTATTTTATTCATCTTTTAATCATCTTTCAACCTTTTTTTTTAATAAAGGTAATATCTCTCAAGTCTTTAATTTCCACACTTTATGAAAATACATTTATTTGAGAACAATGTAAAGATTTACTGCATTAGTTTCCCTCCTAAATTTGGCAGTACTTACTCGATAATTATTTCAACATGTCTCATAAAGCAGCCCTTCCTACATTCTTTAAGTAATAGCAATTGAAAGAGCTGTAAATTCATTATTTCTAATTGCTTGGGCAAAAAGAAAGTATTGCAAAACAGGAATTAACGATTAACAAATTAACGAATTAAGAATAATGTAAAATAAGTCAAAAAGTTTCATACAGTACTGCCTCTGATTTCTCAAATCTCTATTTGTGTATATGCATTTTTATTTGTGTTGTGCATATACAAAACTTTCAGAAAAAAACACTAAATGAATAAGATGTTTTTAATAACAAACTATTGCAATAAAATAAATAAATAAAGGTTTAATATTGCAAGGGGAATTGTAAACAATGAACGTTACAGTGTGTAATATTTTATTAATAAAATTGCGCTGTGCCGCAACAGTAAAATTTTAATTGATGCAATTATTCCCAAGTTACATCACTGTAATTGTGATTATTGGACTCATATAAAAAGTATACAACATATCCTTTTTTATTGCTTGTTTGTTTTTAAGCCTGTATATCAACTTTATTATGTACGTTTGAAACAATGCTAGTAACACATGATCTTGCCAGTGGGCAGGCGTTTACACATCTGCATGTGTGTGGCTTCTGAAGTCTTCGAAATCCCAGGCCCAGCTTTAATGCCTCACTGTGGAGTTGAGGATGCCAGGCTTAGAGCTTTACAATGCGGGATGGCAGGGATGCTTCAGTGAGTCACTGTTAGGAGTACAGCGGCCTTCTGTCAGGCGGTCCTGGCATTCCGGCATGCTTGAAGCTCAACCTGGAACAATAGGCAAATTATGAGGGTGATGTGGATATATAGACTCTGTATCTCTCCCTTTGGTACATGTGTAAGGTTGTGACCTTCACAGAGAGATTAAGTGCACCTATGGTGTGCCATATTTATCAAACCATAACAATAGGTGAACAACTCTTAACTAAAGCATTTACAAGCCTCTGTATATGGTATAGTCTCAGTAATCCAGAGGATGTGTATGAACACTCAAAGGAACATTCTCGCATAAGCCTCGTCTTTACACGTATTCTGAGAATATTAATAGCGACGTACATAAGCACATCCGATAAATACTTAAGACTAGTGGCTTTTTGTGCATCACAAACACAGGCCTATAATAATGCTAGATTTGCCAGTATATATACGCTGTGTGTGAGTGTATGTATATTTATATACATTTATACTCTCATATATACATACAGTATGTAATACATTTGCCACAAGTGCACATGCATATGAAGTCTGTGTCCTTTGACCTATTTATTTTAGTAAATCCTTTTAATCCTTTAAATCAAGATGCTCATGTGCTGTTTTATTCAAAAGTAAATATGTGTTGCTTTAAAAATAGTTTCACTGGGTGGGATATGGTTTGCTCCACTGAATTCATTCCCACAAGATGATGTAGATGACACTTTTCAGGCATGGTGACGCTTTAGCAAAAATACCTCATAAACATGAATCATAAAAGGCACAGCCCATTCCCAGTGACAGTGGGTGCCAAATATTAAGCACTTAGATTCATAAACAAGCATACCCCCCAATAAACACACTCACAAGTCAGTTGGTGTGTGTGTGTTTGTGTGTCTGTTCTTAGAAGTAGACTGCTTCAGTTGTCTCTAACAGTAGATCTGGCTTGGTAATGTTGCTTTTTTGAATGGATATTTGGCTGCTGGTGTGACGATGGGGAGGTGGACTTAGACTATGGGAGCAGGGTTATTGGGAGGCCAGCCAGATTCATTGTTATGAATCAGAGACACCTATATAGGCCAACTTCTGGAGAGTGATGGCAGAAGACACAATGAAAACTTTAAATAATTTAAAATTTGTTTATAATGTATGTCTGTTAATTTATTTTGTATGAAAAATAATTGTTAGTTAATCTAATCTAAAATATGTTTATTGTAATATTTATGTATATTAAATATATATATGTAAAATATACATAAAATATGTTTGTTTATGTGTGTGTGTGTATGTGTGTGTGTGTGTGTGTGTGTGTGTGTGTGTGTGTGTGTGTATATATATATATATATATATATATATATGTGTGTGTGTGTGTGTGTGTGTGTGTGTGTGTGTGTATTTATAGATTTAAAATCCTCTTCATAATAAATACTGATAGTCCAAATAAATTTGGGCATAAACACCTTATCTGATGACGATAATGATGTTAATGATGGTAATAATAATAATAATAATAATAATAACAACAACAATAATAATAATAATAATAATATTTTATAAAATATATATTATACCATATACATTATACCATATACATGTGTGTGTGTGTGCATGTGTGTGTATAAATTGATTTAAAACTTAGTAACATAATAAATAGTCCAAATAAATTTTAGTCTTAACTGATAATAATAATAATAATAATAATAATAATAATAATAATAATAATAATAATAATAATAATAATAACATTTACATACACAACAATATATTATGAAATACATATAATGTAGACATAAATATTATTTGTATACACATACTGTATATATAATACTCCATAATAAGTACTGATAGTTTGAATGAATTCTGGCATAAAGCAGGAAATTTTTTCCTGAGATAGCACAGCCGTTTTGCACATGCATAGATGTACTGCAGTGTTTACCTCTCTGCCTGCCTTCCTCTATCTTTTAAAAAGTCTGCCTTTTTCGCAACCGGCCACCAATTTTGAGTAGGGAAAAAAACAGGCTTAAGGTACTAGTGGTGTTTGGGGTCCCATGCTAAATGCTCTCCTAGGTAAGCCCACTGCCCAGGCTGCCTGTTCTTATGGTAAAATGAAAGAAATGAAAGGTAAGTAAAAGTAAATGGATTTTCCTATTGAATGTTATTGCTTGAGGACTGGTGCAGATGGTTATTGATCTGGTGCACGCATTGCCATTACCGCAGGGATGACAATCAACGACCAGACCTTTCGCCAGTAAACAAGGCTCTTTCTGCTGCCACTGGGAGAAACGAGTGGAGCGGTAGAGAGGAAAAGAGAAGGGGTTGTCTTCCCGACCGCTCTGCTCCATATCGATCTAACCTGCTCTATTTACTCTTTAGCAGCAATAACAAATGTGCCTGGAGAAAGTGTTCACAGTAACATTTACTTGGATGTGCACACACATTGATGCTTACTGCACTATTCACACATGTAGTATAAAAGGAAGAATAAAGGTGCTGATTTTGCTTCATGATGAATTAATGACGTTATAGTAAATAAATGCTTTCCATATCAAATGTCAGTTCACAGAAGTGGCAAAAATATCAAGACATACACCTAAACCTTATCTTATTAAAAAAAAAAAAAAAGAAAAGCTTATCTCAACAGTGCAGAAAAGAGAAAACAAATAATTAATAAATAGATATATGCATTTTGTAAAATCACAAGTAATGCAAAAGCCATATATTGTTTTATGGATTATAACTCTTTGCATTACATTTTTCTATGTTTCAGGTCAGAAGGGATGCTGAAGAAAGGCTGTAACCGGTCCAGTACCTTCTCACCTGTATCTTCAGTGGACATAATGCCTTGAGCCGAGATGATTCTGAACAGAACTCTGAACTTCATGTGCGTCCACTCTCCATCTCCCTCTGTAAGACCACTGGACTTCTGCTGAGACATTACACAGGTGACAACTAGAATATCTCTTCTCACTTTCACACCAAAACCTTCAGGGTCCAGTTCATTTCTAGAGATGAACCGTTATGATGTCACCTGCACATCTTTTGCTACATTTTTCACAGAATTTGTTTAATTATGTTGAATCTTCAGTTGTGCAAAACATAGAAAAATATTTATGAAATGCAAATTTTGTATTGTATGCTCTACACATTTATCAGTCAAATAATTGTACAGATATACTGTATTTGCCTAAAACACTGACTAATGCCAAAAAAAAGAAAAGAAAGAAAAGAAAAGAAAGTTAACAGCTGTCTTTTAAATTAGATTTGAATGTCCTTTTTAAAGCTTGTAATAGCGTTGTACTTAAATGTATTATAGACTATCTGAAACTTCATCTCTCAGGACACTTTAAGAAGCTGCTGTAAACCTTTTTTCCTGCCTTTTTTAAAAACTGAGTTACCATATACTCTTGCTTTTTATATTATACAGTGTGAATTCAGGTCAACTGGGACACTTTTTTAATTGAGATGACAGACAAATGTCCCAATTAATCTGAATTCACACCTACTTTGTTGTTATCTAATAAAATGTTTGTTTCTTAGTATAGAAATTGCTTTATTGAAATATTCTAATTTTATTTTTGAGTCCTAAATTATTTCAGTTAATCGGATTTCACTTCCAGTGAACTTCAGATTAGCTTGAATCACCTTTAGATAAAGTTGCAATACAATTCAGTGTGCATCAACGAGTCTGAACACATCTGAGCATCTCAGCATTATATGCTAATTTTCATAGAGCATATTGGTAATGCATTGAAAATCCTAAGTGCTCTCATTCTATGGAGAGGACCACAAAATGTGTTTCGTATCAAAACAGGTGCTTTTTTCCAGATCTGCATTCTTTGAAGGACTCTTATGGCTGGATGCACATGTTTTCTACTTTCATAGAACCTTCTCCCAAAGTGTAATCCTTTTTAAATTGCCCACGGCCACCAAATATAGCGGCAAAAGTGTGTCACATTTCTATATTTCTTTCAGATCTTGGGGGGCTTACGGAGATAAGAAGGGAGACACCATAGACTAGGTGAGGGACTGACGACATGTAATGGAGTCCAAGCTCACACTGCCAAAATATGTGGAGGCATGCATGGATTCCTCTAGATTAGCAATATGGGCTTGTTTCTGTGGTATTAGCCAAGTATCTTAGCAACAGGATCACAGCAGCCTCACACCTCATGATGTGCAGCCGCATGTAATAACCTGAACGTAATCTTTTTTCTCCTGCTTCCTTTTTACCCCCCTCCCGCGCTTTCTTTTAATTTCGCCGGCGATATTACCGATACATGTGTTCAATTTGAGATCTTTGTTTAATAAGATGAATTGATGCAGTGGAGATTTGCTCTGTGTCATGAGTGGACAGGGCAGAATGCCTCGGGAGCTTAGAGGAGCTCCATGTCTTTTGTCTTAGATTGACAGGAGTCATGCTTACCCTGATTAAGCCCGGCTCCTTAGCGTGTATCTTTGAACTGAACGAATCAAAAAAATGCCAGCGGAATCCTTAATATCGGCGTGCCGTTCGGAGTCAAATAGAATGCAAATTACCTCTACGACTGAAATGTCATCTTAAACATGCCACACATCGGCTGTGCCTTCTGGAAGAAGTCATTTAGAGTAATTTGGATGATTCAGAGTTCTACTAATCCTCCTTCATTTTCTTCTCCACCTCTGAGGTTACAGGAAGAGTAGAAAGAGGAAGATGGGGAGGCACAGCGCTAATGTTATCCACCCCACTGATGCTAACGCTAATGATTTGACTGTCACCTTCACCGTCTCTGAGAAATCCGCATGTGTGCACAAACATAGCTCTGTTAATTACCAAAACTAAGTGAAGCACGCTAAATTAAAAAACTAAATCAAAACAAAAAGTTTTTTCCTTTTGTTTTCTTAAATAATTTGTAGAAGGTTATGTTACCCTCGTGTTGTGTTCCATGTCATTTTGATCCCAAAAGTGCTAGTTAATTTTATCACACTGAACAAAAATTTACTGACTTTGCTCACACAAGGTATAAAAACTTCCCCTCAAAAATGGTATAATTTTTGTACTTTCTAAGGATTTTTTCCTAACCTTGTTACACTTGTGGTGTTCCCGATTAAAAATGACCGGCCTACAAAAATCATTCAAAATCAAAATCGAAAGTCAAAAACCTGCGCTAATTGAAAGAAAACAAGTTGACAAAAAATTTAATCCAAGATTTGGTGATAATATAGAATAACGAGTCATTGAGTCAAGTGTACTAGATTATCTAATCTAGTACACTTGGTGATTTTTGACCAAGTGTACAAGATTAGATCAAAGATTTTCAGCACAGCACAAGGGTTAAGAAATCAGTTAATCTCCACAGTGCAAAAAAAAAAATTAAAATTAAAATATATATTAAAAATATAAAATATTTCTGAAGAAAATAGGTCATGCAAAAACACAGATATTATTTATATATATATTATTTATATTATTTTTTAAATCTTTAATTTACTTTTAATACCCTTACCCTCAGTGGACAAAATGCCCTGACGGAAAAACAACAGGAAAAATGAGACACAGCACTCTTATTAGGCACTCTACTCATGTTCTGTAAACTTTTTTGTTTATAACAGTAAATATTGAAGGTTGTGGATATTGACACGTAAATATAATTTATATAGAGAATAACTGATGATTATATAGCTTATTGAAAGCTTATAATAATTTCACAGAGGCCTATAACACTATTTTATTCCCTTAGCTAGCAAACTGACCCCTGAAGTGATAAGGAATCATTTTAACACTTGCGTTTTATCGCAATCCTTTATTCTGTGTGTAAAACCAGATAAAAAAAAATAATTCAACTCTTTTAAAACAAAATGATTCAGGTCACCTGTTTTAGTTTTTTTTCCTCTCTCTCATCACTCTCAGCAGTATATTCCCTCCAACGTCTATCGCTTTTAGCCATTTAAAGGACCAGCAGACTGACCCAAAGGGGCCATTACAGCGTGGTTGGACCTCCTGATTTACACCCTTTCATACAACCCAGGGGTAATATAGTCCTCAGAGCTACACACAAACGCACGTACACGCTCTCGCTCTGAACTCAGGGACACTTTCACTCCAGCCCCCTTAATTCTTTCGATTTTTCTTATGCATGACCCATTCCCTCTTGCTCAGGACTGATTGAGTAGTTTGGTTTGTGTGGCTACAACACACACACACACACACACACACACACACTTCACTCATCTGGCCTGAACTGCCTCTGAAGCCTCCTCGCTTTTCTCTGGGTTGTCCTCTGTCCAGTGCCTTAATTTATTATGATCAGACAATACAATTTTATGACTTGTGCTTGACTTCACCATATTCCCCGAAATTTAGACAGAGTTCACTTGGGAGGTTTGTCAGCTTCTTTGTGCAACGTTCTTCAGCCTAATGTTTGCTTAATTTTATAAAGTGCAAAGTGAAATTTGTGTGCTTTTTATAGGCTTGATTTGTGTTTCATAACAAAAAAGCCCTACAAAGATTTATTTTAATAGTGCTTTTTTTCTTTTATTAAATAAAAAAGGTAGTGCAACATATTGCAGAAGCAATAATTATGATATGAATGATAAGTCAATAGAGTCCTTTGTCTCAGGCAGATAAGATAAAAGTGCTTCTAAATTGAAATCTTAAAAATAGCTGCTTGGAGGATGCTGTAATGGATCATCAATATTAATTGATGTTCAAAACAAATACCACATGTGCTGCTGTAATTCAAACCCAGCAATGTACTATACACTCGTGATCAGAGTGATTCAGCAGACGTAAATTCTCTGAGCTCTGTGTCATGTAATTTAATCCCCTTAAGTCTTATTTTTGCACTCTTAGACAGGGTCTCATAATCACAGCAGTCAGACACACATGCATCTCTCTCCGGGAAATAAATGTCAGCGGTACATCTTTCAGATCACATGACATGCACTGATTTGGCTGTTTGGTCAATATGCCGTCCAAGAGTTTGCAACCACATTGAAAATCTGTGATCAAAATATAATTGAAATCTGTAAATAAGCTTTAGGAGTTTTAGGAATTTTAACATTTAGAAATATGATGACATTCGTTCGATGAAGAAAAAATAAGATTAAAGGAATAGTTAACCAAAAAAATGAAAATTCTGGCATCTAAACAACCAAACAGTTTGGTTACCATTGCCTTCCATTGAATGGGCCAAAAAAACCTGAAGCATTTCTCAAAATTTCTTCTTTTGTGTTCCACAGAAGAGAGAAAGTTGTGCAGGTTTGGAATGACATGAGGATGAATAAATGACTCTTTTTTTTTTCTTTTTTTTTGGGGGGGGGGGGGGGGGGGTTAATTATCCACTTAAGCTTCTGCACTATTTCTAGTTCAATAATTATTAAATTAGAATTATGCAAGATACAAGATTTTCACTTTTGGGCCTCGTATGCTTTTCATTTATTATACTGCACAATGTAACAAAAAAAAAAAAAATAGTTTCACTTAAATTTGTATGGTTTATCTGTAATTCTGTGGTGCTAACTATCACAACTTATTTTCATGTAGCATCAATATTTGCTAAATATTTAGGTCAGGTACATTTTAGGACGTCTATTGTTAATTATGAAACACTCAGAACAGATAGGTTTGTGTGCTAATTTTGCATATTTGCTTTTGCAAGAATAGGAACATTCTAGAAGTTTCTGTAACATTCTGGAATACACTTTAATAGTCTAGTGCTTTCTGTAACATTCCAGAACATTGTGAGACTAAAAGATTATCATCAAACGTACACTTTTTGAAGTTTTGGATGACTCACTTTTGGCAACTGTTTATATTAAACTGTTGTTAGCTCAGTATTATGTATGTACCATATAATTTTATGCATGAGTAATAACAGATAAGCTTATATAAGTTGTATATATGCATTGTTGTTCATTTTTTTTCCTCTGCTATGTTGTAGTTTTCTTCGAAGGTGCCTGTTTCCACTCATTGCTGATGATCTATCACATTTGCTCCAGCATAACATCAGAGACCAGAACCTGTTGCACATAAGTTCTGTAAAGGTCATCACTCTAGTAGGCCTTGCATTTCAGGGACATGACCGCTCTGAAGTCTTTTGGGGGGTAGACTGACTTCTGCATGCAACACCATGCCAAAGTAAACACAGAAAGAAAGTGAGACCTCATTCATCCTTTCTGGTCTACTGGCACGAGACTTAACGTGTTCGAGGTATCCTAAATTGTGAAGTGCACTGAAATTTCAATAGTTCACTTTTGTCAACAAATTTCTTCAATTTTAAATGTTGTCAACAAATTAGTGCATGGAATGAATTCCTCTGTAAGTTTAATAATAAATATGAAGTATTATAATAAATATGAAATAGTGATAGATGTCTGCAACCCTGCTAGTGAAGCTTTTCCCACTTGTACAAATGTGAGAACACTTGAGTAAAATCCCCCTGGCACAACCCTGGTGTTGATTATAGGTCTGGTTTTCACAGTGTGGTGGTGGTACCGCTACTCAAAAGATGAAACCACACATTATAAATGACCGCAGTTTCAGCTCTGTTTCATTACTCAGTTTTCCCCATTTTTTTTTTTCTTCTACGTGTGCATAGAAAATAATCAGATACACACATTTCACAAGAATTTTCAGCCATGCATAAAAGCACTGCGGAACCAGCAGTTACATAAACTACCCATATTTCTGCTTTTTGTATGATATGTGCCATATGGTTGTGCAGTAGCCAAATATAGTAGTCTTGGAATATTTTTGAGCAGTTAAAAAAAAAAAAGTGTAAAATAAGAAAGAAAAAAAACCCCGTTTTGCATGACTACAAATCTTCCTTATGTTATTTTTGGTTTTAGGATTGTAATTAAAAAAGTACTTTGATGATGTATTGATATGTATTTTCTATACATATTCTGATGTCATTGTTATAACGTCTATCATAATAACAAGGTTTGTTTGTATTGTGTAACTGACTAATGTTAGGGTGGTAGGTGCATACTGTAAAATTAAATTGTTTGCATTATAAAACATTTTCATTTACTTTTACATTCATCACATACCACCATTACAAATATACATCATGAGTATTATGAATGAAACATCTGCCTTGTAGTTTAATTGTGTTCAACTCAATTAAAAAAAGCTATACATTTAACTGTCATGGGAAATACTGTTAATTAATATGTCAAAGATGTGTGAGGAAAAGTGTCAAAGGTTTAGGCTAAACATTTTCAGAACAAATGAGCAAAAACCAAAACCTGTTACAATTATCCTTTCTTTCCGTCATTACATTTAATATTCATATTTCAACTGTTATGAAACTGTTATTCAACATATAGGCTCAGTTGTTTAGAAAGAGCTTTCTGTGTAAAGAACAAAAAAAGAAAAAGCCTGAGAGAGTGCTGTGAGAATTTCTTAGAGATTTGTAGAATGTACATAAAATCTGGGGTGAAACACATGAATCTAGCCATAAGTACAAAACAGTGCTCATTTTCATAACTTTTACAAGGATTGTGTATAACAGTGTAAAGGCATAAGAGTTTACCCTGAGCAAAACAACATGTGATAATGCATTTTGAAAGGTTGTATACTCCTTTGTGCATATAAAAGGAACTTCATAAAGTCAGACATAAAAAGAAAAATCTCTTTTTGATTCCTATTAAATGACACCATGGCGAGTAGCTGTGTCGAACAGCCCTTGAACACTAGGGTTTTATTGAAAGGAGCGAGAGCGCATGCCACGATTTATGAGAGGAACTCGCATAAACTATTTGTGTGAAAGTTCCCATTTTATCAGGATGCAACGGTACCATGGGGAGCTATTGGCTTTGAGTCGACATGGATGGGGAGGGGGTTTGAGTTCTGGTGCGGCTCTTCAGTAACGAGGGGAGGACAGCTGTGATTCTAGATTAAAGATTTTTTATTCCCATTCCGAAGCTGTTCCCAGTGGCACAGTGCGGCGCTTCTGCAGGCTCATTGTCCATCCTTCTGGGAGATGTTGTGGGACCAGCTGCTGTACGGACAGAAGTGTTGAGGAAAAGGGGGGAAAACAGTGAGGGCATTTGTTTAAGAACTGCACCTCTGTCAAATCTGTTTTTTTTTTTTGTTTTTTTTTCGAGAAAAATAAATAGTTGAGGGCAGGAAGTAGCTAAAACAAGTTCTTTCATCTTTAACGAAGTATTAAAAACGATTGATTGCTGTTGATTTATGGCAACTTTTAAAATGACAGGTGAAATTATATGTAAAATGTCGGGTCACATGTCAATTGATCGTTTTGCAGAGATTCTCAAAACACAAAGTTGAAACCTGCTCTTTAATTAATCTGCCAATTTCAGGAGATGACATATTTGAATGAAAAGACCACAGGAGTAATGGATCTGAAGGTGTTGTTCATTGTCATCAGTGTCATGAATATGATTCTGCATTATTTCAGGCTGTTCTGTATGCACAGAATTGTGGGCCCCTTTCAGGACTGTGAACTGTTAGGGAGCAGGAGGGGGCTGGTGAATGTTTGTGCATGGGTCTGTATGGAGGTCCAAGCAGGATATTGATGAATGCAGGCCTTCAGGGTGACCATGTTCCCGGAGGATTCCAGGATTCGCTCACCTGTTGCCTTTTAAATGGATTTCATGGGAAAATTCTCATTGATTAAAGAAAAAATATATATGTATTATTTGGTCATTCTCTAACTTTTATAATATCTAACATGGAAATTGGATGCAACAAAAGTTATTAAGTTATAAATTATTAAATGAATGCTTACCCCAACATTCCATTATTTTATTTTATTTTATTTTATTTTATTTTATTTTATTTTATTTTATCATGTAGGGTCACAGGGATTTTATTTTATTTTATTTTATTTTATTTTATTTTATTTTATTTTATTTTATTTTTTTATTTTATTTTATTTTATTTTATTTTATTTTATTTTATTTTATTTTATTTTATACTATGTAGGGTCACAGGGATGAATTTTGTTTTGTTTTGTTTTTTGTTTTTGTTTTGTTTTGTTTTGTTTGCATTAATTTTTCAAAAATTTTAACCACTTTTGTCCTCTTCCCCTTTTTTCCCTTTTTTCTCTTAAAAACAGATTGATGGGCAACAACAACAACAACAAAGAGTGGAAGGTCCAATCTTTTGCAGTAAAGAAGCAGATCGCACAGAAAAAGGTTAGTCCATCGCGCTGGTGTTGCTTAGTGGGGGGTGGAGATCGGTGGGCTGGATTGCGACTGTATGTTTGCGTGGGCGCAGCGAGACATTTTGTCTAATATCTCTGGCTACAGATGTGTAGCTGAAGGGGGAAGGAAGGCATGAGAAGGCGAGTTTAAAGTTTTCCCAGAGCTTTGTTGGAGGCAGCAACAGAAAGTAGCTCAGTCTAGACATGCAATTGTACACAAGAAAAAAGAAGCAAGAAATTACTGGATTATACATGCAGGAAAGAGTAAGCTCTGTGCTACTTTGTTGGGCTTAGCATGTATGTCAATGTCAATGGCGCTTTAAAGATCCCCCTGAAGTGAGGCTGATAGTTAAAGATTTACGTCATACTGTTGACCGTAAATACCCACATTCCTCTGAGAGGTAGATTGACAAGGTGTGGCAGTCTGGTGCTTCCTGTGTAAATAAGGAACAGGTAAAAGAAAGACAGTGCACACATTCAACCTTTTGAGTGTAGCTTTGTTTAAGGAGGCCACCTCAGAGATGCTTAATAAAGTTCAGGAAGTGACATGCAAAAAATCATTCCTTGTTCCAGCCTGTCATAATTAGATTTCGAATATTCATGTTGTGATTGCAATTCCTCACGGCTGCTGCTCTAAACGATTTGCAGTACATTTGAAACTGAATTAAATTGTATTCTCTCTCACTCAACGGTATTTTAATCTCTTATTTATGTTTGTCAGTATATTATTTTATTTAGCAATAGATGATGCAGCTAGAGAGAGTCTGACCTTTAAGACCAAGCTGGTATCTCAATTGATTAAAGTGTCAGCTTAATTAAGATTCTCTCTGCTTTTTTGATGTTCTTCTCACCCAAAGTAAAGCATCACAAAGCCTGAGGGCAAGCAGCCACACGTCTGTCTGACTGAACCATTTAGTTGGTGTGGAAACAGATACTTGGTCAGTCGCTGTCTCTGTAGGGCTGTTTTCTTCACTGATGCACACAGTAAATTTCATGTTCAGCGACCCATTCGCAATAAATGTCGGTGTTTTTATTTTACATTGTAAAACCTTTGTCATGTTCTTTTTACTGTTGTGTTCAGTATGAAATTCAAAACATGTGATTTATAAATGTTTACTGTGCTCCAGAGAACTTACGTTTACTGAGAACCTAAATAACTCAAAGAAGAGGGAAAAAACTACATCAAAACCAGTCGAAAATGAAAACTTACTGACATTAGGGTCTTAAAATTCTGGGACAACTAGTGAAAATTTTATTCTATTTAGATTTTTTTTTTTTTTTTTTTTTTAATTAAATACGCTACCTTTCAAAAGTTTGGGGTCTGTACGATTTTCTTTTTTTAGAAGTAATTTATACTTTTAATTTTAAATTAAACATTTATAATGGATTTTTATTTGATTTATTTATTTATTTATTTTTTGGTAGTTCAAAAAATGTAGTTCTTTTGAACTTTCTATTCATCAAAGAATACTGAACAAAAATATATCTTAGTTTCCACTGTTTTCAAAATTGCTGATAATTCTTGAGCGCCAAATCATCATATTAGAATGATTTCTGAAGGATCATGTGACACTGAAGACTGGAGTAATGATGCCTGAAATTAGTTTGCCATCACAGGAATATATTATATTTGAATATATATTAAAATAGAAAACAGTTATTTTAAATTGTAATAATTATTCACTGTTCAAAAACGGAAGAAAATTTTTTTACTGTCATTTTCTTTCGTTTTCATTCCACATTACATTAGTACGATAACTGCAATTGAAAAAATAACATGAATTTCAGAATATGTTCAAGTTTAATTTAGACTTTATATCAAAGATTTTCATTGCAGTCTAAGATTTTAGGACCCCACTACGTATTCTGTTACTCAAAAAAGTATTTAATTAAGTAGTAAATTCTCTAATTTGGTCTCTGTCTTTCTTTCTATCTCTCGCTTTCTCCTCCTCTTTCAAATCTAAAGCAGCCTGACCAGAAGCAGTTTGTTGTTTCAGCCTGGGCCTGATTTACTAAGGCAACAATCAGCATGCATGCATGCAACATTTTTAAACTCTCTTAACCTTAAGAACATAAGTGCAGTTTACCCAGGCTCTTGTCACACATTTCAGAAGGTCAGGCAGAAGGCAATGTTTTGAGAGGCACATTAAATATTAGTTTACCCTGACCAGTTATTTCTGTGACTTTATCAAGCACAGATGGCTCCTGTTGAAACCATGGATAGAGAAAGAGGAAAAAGGAAGAAGACACAAAATTTATCACGCTACCTAAATCAAATGAAAGTCGGGGCAGTTGCCATCAAAAAGACATGTCAAAGTAACAGAAAAAACAGAGCGAGAGAAAGAAGGGGGAGAGAGAACTAGAAATGGGGAGAGGAAAGAATATAGACAAAGCACAGTAGCAGCCTGTTCTCAGTCCTGTGTTGTTCCCCTATGTAGGAAGAATTTGTGCAGAAAGATCTGCAAGAATATGACGTTATTCGTTCATAGTCAAGTTACATTTTTGTGATAGTTATATTGATCTCATTAAGGTAACTGAACAGTACAATTTCAAGCACTATTGTGCAGATTCATAACCATGAAAAATACAAAGATACATTGTATAAATTAATAAAAGATGCTGAATATTTACAGTATGCATGTACAATGAAGGTGCAAAAAAAAATCAATAAATAAAACAAAACAAATAAATAAAAAATGTTAATTACACACTTCCATTCAAAAGTTTTTGGGCAAGATATTTCTTAAGAAAATACTTTTATTAATCAAAGATGCATTAAGCATTAAGGTTCCATTAATTTGATTTCAAAAATTTCTATTTCAAATAAATGCTGTGATTTTGAACGTTCTATCAGTCAAAGAATCCTTAAATAAAAATTTATCATGGTTTCCAGGAGAAATATTAAGCAGCACAACTGTTTTCAACACCACTAATAATAACAAATATTTCTTTAGCACCAAATAATCATATTCAAATGATTTCTGAAGGATCATGTGACACTTTAACATATTAAAATAGAAAACAGTTATTTTAAATTGTAATAATATTTCACAATATTACTGTTTTACTGTATTTTTACTGTATGGCTGTGTATATATTATAAATAAATATAAATTTTATATTTAAAATTATAGATTTATTTTATCTTTGGCTGTTCTTCATATATATATTTTAAACAGAGCACATAAAAATTATTTTGGCAGTGAACTGACTGTAGAAAACCTTGGAAATTTGTTATTACAGTGTTGAATTGTCTTATTTTATTACTATTATTCTCCTCATTTAACGATGTTTAAACACTGTAAATACAGTATTTATTCACTGATTTGTTACAAATATTCCACAAATTAGATTTATGTCTCTCATTCAGAAACATGTTCAGCTTTGAGGTACTGTATATAAAAGACAGATCTCTTCAAAAGACTACAAGGAAGAAAGCCGTCTACGACCTTGTGATAAATCACCACACAATGCTCCAGCGTGCTGAAGATTGTGTCTGCCTCAACAGATGCTTATAATTGGCCACCCATTATTGAGAGGCTCAAGTTCAAACCTCCTGTGAAGTCCTCTAGCCACATTTGTCTCAAAGCACAGACAGAGTCTGGTTTCTAGAATCTATAAGCTTTCTACAAGGTGTGGTCAAGACTAGACAAACCGTGCGCCATTTATCAGTGGGTAGTCGGCAGCTGCATCGAAAAGCGTATCGTTCCAGGCCCGCTCTGGGTTCTTTGTCAGGCATGTGCTGGTGGGATGAAGTGGCTACCAAGGCACAGTGACTTCCCAGTCCACATCAAAGAGGAAACACATCTGGTCTTGGGCAGGTGGGGCTGCGAGGGGGAAAGGGAGGAGAGGTTTAAACAGGGTACACAATTACCAGCGCAGCAGGATGGATGAGACTACAGGAAGGAGAAACATTGTGATGCTTCCTGGAGTGTGTTGAAAAATTAGTGTGGTGCATAAATCACTTAATGTCATGGTGGCCTTTCACTTTTCTTGTGTTTGAAAAAAATATATATTTTAGGCCTAAAATGTTAGACTGAGATTTTCAGTTCGACTTAATTTCAATTTAAAGACTTAATTGAGATCTGAAGGAATAGTGCATATAGTGCCTGTCAGTGAAACTTGGCATGCCGATATTGTGCTGCGTCCTCTACATTACCGCAGTTTGGTTATTTTGTGACATTAGATATATAAACACTTTTTTATGAGTGTTTTTGTACAAAATCAAATGTTTGTCACTTGAGGGAGATTGAGAGATGGAACATTTCTCTGTATGTGCGCTGTGTGTGTGTGTGTTTGACCTCTGTCACTCTGACTGAGCAGTATAGCTGGAGATTGCTAGCAGCATTAAGGTTAGAGGTCACCCCTCTCTGGGAATTCTCTCCTTAAAAGGTTATCTGGCCCTCAATTGGGCCCTCTGATGTGATCTCACCCTGTAATTGTGTATGATTGAAATAATATATGAAATCAAACACAGGCTGAGCCAGTGCTTTTCCCACCCTTCTCTTTTTGATAAGAAAAACAAACTTGCACGGTGTCACACACCTTTACATTTACAAAGGTAAAACAAACAAAATAAAGGGACAGAAGGGGATATATTTTTTCTTCATAAAATAATTTTTGCTAAAATGTAGATAATAGAACAAAAGCAAATTTCATGCATTGTCTTTATTTTATTTTATTTTATGTGTGGATTTTGTTTTTTGTTTGTTTTGTTTTGTTTTGTCATTTGGTGCCCTGGCCAAGATAAGACATGACCAAAAAAATAAAAATAAAAATAAAAATATTGCTGAACTCTAGGGATCAGAATGGATTACTTTTGTATGGAAAAGAGTAACTGACATTTTTATAATAACTCCTTTGGTGTTTCATATTGGGAAAAGACATCATGAGAAATTTAATTTTAAATATTTTTATTTCCAGCCCTGCAATGAAAAACCAAAAGCAATAGCATACCCAGTTTCTCTGTAGATCTATACTGAAATCCATTCCCCCAAAGTCTGATCTGAAACGTAAATATCTTCTTCATGCCTAGCCAAGCATGTTAAGATCCCTAATTCATGTACACACTCTCAAATCCCTTGTGTTTAAAACAAAAGAGCGGTCATTTCTTGTATCTCCATGTCTTTCTCTCGCTCTCTCTTTCTCTCCCGTTCTCTGTTTGTTGGTGATTACCGATAAGGCATATAGCACCCGTGGCGCATGATAAGCACGTTGATATCGCCCTTCTTTTCCGCAGTGTTGGACTAGAGCTCGTCTAAATCCGGTGAAAGCTCAATGTTTATCCGACGTGAAAATAATTACTCAAAAGTGTTTCTCTTAATCCAAATAATGAGGGGCCCAGAGTGGGGCTCAGTGTCATTGTAAATCAGGACAGGGCAATTGACTCCTCAATCCTTGTAAGTTTCAGGTGAGGATGGGCACGGATAAAGGTTAGCTTAGGCCTAATCCAGCCACGCTGCAGCCCTTAATCTGTTATGATACAAGGATGATCACTTAAAAAGGAAGGGCTGCAGGAGAAGGCCGTTTGACTGGGACCAGTCTTAAACTACTTAGTGGCCCGCTGTTTCCACAGTTGCCAGAAAAGCTCTTTCGTGTGTGGAAGACGGCGGAGAGAAATGGATGAAAACATCTCAATAGTACACTGCACGCTAATTGTTTGAGGAGCTGCGAGAGAGATCGAGAGAGACGTACAGTACTTATTTTGTGATGTCTGGGCAAAGCTGCATGGAAACCTGCTGTCAGTCGGCAATCTTGAGATCATGTGCCTATACAGTGGCCATGGGGGTGTGATTTCAACGGGGCGCATGGGGAAGGATCATGTATTGTAGAGCGTTGAGTGCCATTATGGTCCACATGGAAAACAGCTCAACTTGTTAGAGAGTGAGAGAGACAGAGCGAGAAAGAGTTAGAGCGAGGGTGAGAAAGAGATCGGGGATTCAATATCCTATCCCAGGGCTCCAGTGTCATTGCAGGGGGATTAGGCTGGAGAAATCTGCATGGCTTTGCTCTGAGAGCTCAGGGATGGAGCAGAGTTGGCTGGCCTCCAGCGTGACGGCCATCTTTCCAAGGTCTCAAAAAGAGAAGGTTCTGAGCTCTTTGTTAGCTTGCTGTCATCTGACTGATTCACACTAGACTTTGAGCTGCTTTTTCAATCATGCCTTTTGTACTGAAACATGCCGTGATGATGCTACAGTCATCTTTACTTAGTATGTGCCCTTGAACCCTTCCTCAGTATGTGCTCTTTACTCAGTATGTGCTCTTTCTCCAGTTTAGATGATGATTTTAATGCATGATTGACATGGTTGGGCTCTGTCTGCTTAAACTCTTAAATCTGCTCTAAAATCTGTTTGTTTGTTTTTTTACTCAGAAGGTAAATGCCAGCCACCTCTTGACTAGATATGGACCCCTTTTTTTATGTTCTAATTAAAAAAAAAAAAAAAAAAAAACTATATGGATATATACACTGTAGAAATTATCATAATTTTTATGATAAAAAAATATGAAAAAACTACTGTAAAAACATTTTAATTGATTAATGGTGAGTTTCCTACGGTGAAAATCTGTAAGAAATCTAATGTGACATTTCATTTCTAAAATACTGTTAAATTTACCATTTTTGGAAGTAGAAAAAGAACAAGTCATCTTATAATTTAGAGTGGAAATCTGTAAATTGACATTCTCAGTGTGACTCTTCACATTTGATGTTTTGTCATTGAAATAACTTCTTAGTTTTTTTTTTCTTATCAGTTATTTATTTTAGAGCTTTATGTTACATCTTTTGTTGTTAAATTAATGTTTAGTGTCCATGTGTTACCATGATGCCATTTTGTGTTTAAGTTTATGACACTGTACACCTTTATATTGTTTTTGACCTCAGCTTGTGGAAAAGTTACTTGTGATAAGCTTTGATTCTGTATGGCTTGTCTTTTTGGTCGTTGTTAGTGTATTGTAAAGGTACAAATCAGATTTAGCCTAAAATGTTACTACTGTTCAGCAACATCAGTCTCTCAACAATGATTCTCTCATCATGTTTTCTTCCTCTTTTCAAAAATCTTAGAAATGCTATCATGAATTTTTTATTTGTTATTGGAACAAAATGGAAATGCAACATGATATATATATATATATATATATATATATATATGTGTGTGTGTGTGTGTGTGTGTGTGTGCGTGTGTGTGTGTGTGTGTGTGTATTTCTTGTAGTTTAAATTCACCACTGTAGAAGTTCACCCAGCTATTATGACTTCCTTTTCTGAGAACCACAGAAATGTCAAAAGTGTCCATTAGCGCTTTTTAGTTATCCATTTTTAGGACACATCTCCATGTGTATTCAACTCCCTTGTAATCTGGCTGGTACCAACAGTGGTTCACCAGCAATTATCTGCATATTTACTAGGTTGCTTTATATGGTAATAACATGATGAAATCAATCCACGCATATGTTTATTGAGCATTCTGTACTGCTGTATTGATCAGTGTGAATGTGACCCGATACATTGTTAGCGGGCATCTTCATTATGTCATTTGGGAGAGGTTATTAGAATGGTGTTTAAATGGGCCTCAGCCTGCTGTATGAATGGATGAAATGTGGTTATAACGAGTTGCCTCTAAAAGCATGAAAGAGAGCTTCAGGAAAAATATTCTGATGTCTGGTAACAACTTGAGGAAAATTTTATGTTTTGTGTTAATATGTGATTTAGGTTATATTGAAGCATTATACATATATAATAGGAATTAATAAATAATTGTATACATAATCTGTTTATGAACAATGAATGCACTTATACTGTAATTCTTAATTTGCATGTCATTTGCGTGTCTCTAGGAGTGCCTGACTTCTCTATGAGATAAACAAATGTATGTAAATATATATTACTAAAATCATATTAATAAATATTAATAAGTCATTTGTTTGGATGATATGTATAAAATAGTTTCATTTTAATCTATATGGATATAGAGAAAATTAAAAATGAAACTGAAAAATTAATATAGTGCTATTGTTTGACCAATTTCCAGTTTTATTTACTGTGTTTTTCTTGTTATACAGTATATATTAGCTTGTTGTTTAATGTCATGATGACTTTGTTCCTTTACTTAAACTGATACCAAGTCTTGAGGTGTGGCATTTTAAGGTATTTCATGAGTGTGTTGTCTCGTTTTAATATTGTCAATATAGTTTTATGTAACACACCATTCCATGACATGCATTTCTTATGGAAGACATGAGGTGAAGCCGTTGTTTAATATAAATGGTAATTATTGCAATTCCAAATTGTCATTTAATACTATTCAAAAAAATGGAGGTTCTTTTATAGATTTAATTATATAACATATTATACTCATTTTTAAATAGATTTTTTCTTTTTGCATTTACTCATTTTGAATGTATCAAGGAACCCATTTAACTCATAGTTACTACTAATAGTTAATTCTAAGAATGGTTGTATTTAATAGATGTACTGTATCTTTTTCATTATTGTCTATTGTATTGTACAATACAGTTTTTTTTTTTCTCTTTTAGTAACTGATTATATTTTTTAACAAACCTGTAGTAAATGAAGTTACTTGTTGTTTATAGGTTTATAAATTTTCTGTTTAAGCAGGGGAATTTGATAATTCTCTTAACATATGTCCAAATATATCTTGCTAGGCAACGTTTGATTCAGCTTTGATGTGATGTGATCTTACACCTGATAGCCTTGATGGAGTCTCATTATATTCACTCCGGTTCCCTTGCCGAGGCTCAGAGCAGTGACTGAAGGAGGGGCGCTAGCAGGAGAGGGCATGTGCAATCTCTTTTGTCTGGATATAAAAGAATAAATATCCTGCTAAATCCAGAGTGCTTGCCAGGCCAGCTAAATCTTACGCTCAGTATTCACTGCTGTGTTTCGCTTCTCCCTCTCTCGCTTTCTCTCTCCGTCTCTCTGTCCCTCTAATTCCCTCTTATTTCTAAGCAGGAGAGGGAGATGAATTGACTGGCGTTTGATGTGTTGATTGGCAGAAGGAGAAGGAGATGTGGTGAAGGACAGCTGTATGTGAGTTTGTCTCGAGGGACTGCGGCTTGATCGCTAAATGAAGACCTCTAGTGCTTTTTTGTTAGCCACCATGGATCCACCTTCCAAATAAAGCACAATTATTTGAAGCACAATTAATGAAGCGAGATCTCTGTGTGCTCACAGTATGAAGCCACAAATCAGCGGTCTTGGGATGCTGTGGGGTATCGGGGTCTAGCGCCTGAGGGCAGAGAGCGATGCTGGCCCTATCAGCATCTCTTTGCTGTCTGTCTTTCTCCCAAGTGTGAGAGCTTTGTACTCCCACAAAGAAGCTCGCTTGAAATCCTGGACAGAGAAAATGCAAGACAGGGAAAGCATAAAAAAAAAAAAAGGTAAAGGAAAGAGGAGCACAATGAGAAGTTGAGCATAAGTGATCCCGTTTGTATTTCTGGCACAGCTGGGCACATCTGATCACAATGAGCTTTAAAGGAATATTGCAGGTTCAATATAAGTTAAGCTCAATTGACAGTATTTGTGGCATAATGTTGATTACCACAAAAAAAATTATAAATTTTTAACAAAACAAAAACACACACAAAAAAAAAAAAAACTTGGAATTTGATGTGAAGAGAAGTTACAATTGAAGTGAATGGGGTCAGATTTTGGAGTACTTTTAACTTTATAATAGCAATTTAAAGTTCCAAGTCAAAAATCAAAGTTAAACAAAGGGTGTTTTTTATTTATTATTTATTTATTTATTTATTTATTTTTTTACAGGAAAACACTATTTCAGTCATTCCACTTCAAAATTTCACATTTTATTTCATTTCTTTATAATTAATTGTGGAATTTTTGTGTGAAAATGGTCTCTAAACCTATTTTTACTGCCACTGTATAACATTTTTGTATATTGTTTGAGCTTTTTATGTTCATCATTTTAAGTTTTAGGCATTTTATCATCATGGCAATAAAGTTGTACATTAGATATAACATTAAATAGGTTAAGTAAACGGTTTGGCTTAGAAACCATTTTCACTCAGAAATTGTTAGTAAATTTCACAAACAGTGATAAAAACACTCTGTAAGTAACATTCAATTAAATATGAAATTTTGAAGCAGAAAAACTGAAATTGTATTTTCTTATACAAATTTCAGATCAGTTGCAGAACTGAACTGATTTTATAGTGTAAAATCATCTTAACACATATTGTTTACTTCAAAAGCAATGCTTTTGAAACAGTGCAGATTTAAACGTAAAAAAATATACATAATTTTATCTTTATTTTATTTGCGTGTGTGTGTGCGTATGTGTGTGTGTTTGACAGTTGTGCATCAAATGCTGTTGATTGATCTTAACTTGTATTGAACCCAGAATATTCCTTTAATTATAGTCAGCATGAGGTATCACAAGCAATCTTCATATAGCATTAATATCTGTAGTGATTATCAGTTCTTTCAAAGACAAATTCAAAATGAAATATTACAATAAGGTCAGCATTTAAAATGATGATGATAAACCAGTTTTAAATGGTCACCTTATGAGTTCTTTATCCATTTTATGGTCAATTGAAATTCAGCACTGCATCTGAGCTCAACAGCGGCCTTACACTCCCAGACTCACAAGACCAAACATGTCAGATCATCGCAAAATCTAGAAAATTCTTGTTTGCTCTGGCAAGGCTAAAAGCGTTGGCATGTCCACTATCCCTTCTGCTGGTCTAATGCAGCATGGGTAATGCTGTCAGAGCAATGCATCGTGGGGAAGTTTGTGCCACTGCATGATGAAGCGTTCTATTTATATTAAAATGAGGGGCTTCTCCTGAGGGAGACATTGAGGGGAATGGAACAACAAACACCCAGCTTTAGGGGCCTGCCTGTGTATGTGTGTGTGTGTGTGTGTGTGTGTGGGGAAAAAGAGAAAGAGAGCACCCAAGAGAAGGACAGTGACAGCAAAAATGGCAACCCTTCATCCAGAGTGGCCCTTTGGACCCTGGGAAGAGTTATAATGTGGTCGCAAGCCATTGTTGCGGGGATTTTTTATTTCTAGTGTTGCAGCGTTTGGTTTTTGTGGCATATAGTCATAAAATACCACGCACTGTAATAAAAGGAGAGCCTTAAATCCAGCTTGAGTGACCGGGGGGATATGGGACGCTGGTGGTCACGCAGGTTTTTTACCTTGTTAATGTGCAAGCCAAAAGCCTCCAAAGCTTGCCATGGTGATGGATGAGCTGCGAAAGCCATTGTTTGCTGCTTTTAAAGTGTGTATTTGTTACTGTATTGACCTCTGCCATTCAAACCCCAGTTGAAAAACTGCTAGTACACTGATGGTTAGTTTAAAATGTTGATTTGACTTTTACTGCATCACATACACTTTATATTGGTATTGCTGTCTTATTGTTCTGGTAGGTATTCAGGCTAACATTCCTACCACGTGTAATTCATTTTTATTCAATTTCTCTGTATTTTGGTGTTTGCACTGAGCCTACAACGTGCTGGTAAGGTTTAGATGCTTACAGTCTTCTATTTGGTGACTGACAGTTTGAACTATATCTCATTATGGTGTAATCCCCTCCAGAAAGGCCATACCTGACTTCATCAATACAAAATAGGCCTGTGAAAATAACACGCCACGATGTCTCGCTGTGCTGCACTAACAGCAATGAGGAGCGAGTCCATCTCGTGCGTGTGTAATGATTCTACCATTACAAACAGTGGCGGTTTCTCTTTTTTCTTTCTCAAACAGCCAGGGAATGGCCTGCACTGGGCTAGTTAATTAAACTCAAGGGTGAAGCATTATTTGTGGGAAAAAATCCAATTATTTCTCCTTTCTGCCCAGAGAGAGAGAGAGAGAGAGAGAGAGAGAGAGAGAGAGAGAGAGAGAGAGAGAGAGAGAGAGAGAGAGAGAGTCGGGATGTCACTTGGAGATGAGATGGCCACTTCACTTCTCTTATGGTCCTTATTGTTCATCTGCATGGACCATTCATTACATTGAATTATTTTCCTCATTTGCAAGTAATGCATTTTGGGGGGGGATCTTATAAATCTTATTTATTCATTAATTTTTTCCCTCTGAAAAGATTCTGTTCATTTGACCTAATCTCCTATTCTCTCATACTATAATAACCCATGATAAGAAGTCAAACATCCTTGTTTTTTTTCTTCTGCGACTTCAAAGAAAGAGGGCATTACAGTTAGACAAAGGGCTAATTTAGAGTCTGTAAACCTTAATTATAAGTTCACGGTTTTATTTACGGAAACGTTAATTGGTGAGATTGTGTCAGAGCATAAACCCGTATTCCAGCACTGCAATTAAAAGCCTTAGTTCAGGGCTGGCAGCTCCCACATTATGGCTTCAAAGGCAGAGAAATCAAAGTATCTTAGATCCGCAGGTGTGGTGTTAATTACACTAGAATTTGGTATTTCATTTAAAATAATAACACAGCTGTGGTCAATAACAATGATAAAATTGGACATTGAGCGAGCCATTCGCTGGCATCAAATAGCATCAGGTTTGTTTATTTATTCACCTGTCATGCATTATTGCAATAGTTCTAATTAATGTGTGTGTTTGTAAGTGTGTGGAGGGAGCATATTGGGCGAGATGTAATTTCACTCTTTCATCCATCCGCAGGGACTAGCTGGGCCCCTAATCTGGCCCCGTGAGCCCTCGCCCTGGGTTGAACTTTAGCCCTGAGAGGGTCAGCCACTGGCCCGCTGGGAGACTGCCTCCACCGGCCGGCTTAATCCTGGCCAGTCGATAGCAGGACACGGACGGAACCCTCCACACAAACTTAAACAATATATATATATATATATATATATATATATATATATATATATATACACACACACAAACACATGCACAGACATGTAAATGGCTCATTTCAATATGTGGTAAGTGGCGTTATCGACAAGCAGGTGCAGAAGATCATTCACATGCACATAATTTCAAATGCAGATCCACACATATACGCAAATCCAAGTGCATCTAATTTCAAGAGACCTATAAAAACGTACAGACACTGTGGTATAAACCCACACACACACTCGCTGGTATATTTATGCATATGATTTGAGGCAAGCTCAGGAGCCTTTACCTCAGGGCACAGTGTGCTGGATTGATGTGGTAATGTTTTAAAGGGCAGCCAAGTGAGTGGAACATCACTTTAGCAACGGGTCAATTGGAGAACGGATCTTCTTATTTAGATTTGACAGGACAGGTTTGATTTCGTTCTATCTGCTATAGGTTTCACCGCAGTTTTTTAAAACACAGGTTTGTATCTGAACTTTGGCTGTTGATTTACATTGCAATATGTAATAATTCAATAACAGAAATTGATATCTAAGAGCACCCTTTGTAGAGTTTTGACTGACAGACATCAGGTAGATTGCAGCCTCCATGACAATGAGATGGGTGAGTGAAGTAGAGATATTGGTAGCAACTCCCTAAGTTACAGTACTAAATAGGAAGATAGGAGAGGGAGATAGGAAGTGAAGGGGGTGAGAATGGGTTTTTCAATGAGCTTGATTCTCTGGGGAAAGGATCGGTCAGTAGACGATTGTGATTAGGGTCAGGGTGGGCATATCATCAGAGGCACTGGGCAAATTTATTGTAGGGTTGGGGTTAAACATATGGTTGTGTGCTTTTGAGGCCCAGGGTTATAGTTACAGTTCAGGTAGGAGTATGTGGAAATTATTGTATTTTTTATATTAATATTTTAAATTATTATATTATTGATATAGTTTTAGTTACTGTATTTGAAGATGTACATTTGTAAATATATAATTTGTATATTATATTATATTAAAACATTTTGGTAAACATGTGGTGAATCCTTATCTGTGTTGCTTATTTTTGACATGGAATAAACATAAATATATTGGTGCCAGAACTCTGAATATTGTATGTTATTATATTTTAAGATCTATGGGGTGATAAGTTAAAGAGGTTATTGTTAGTGTACACACACACACACACACACACTCACACTCACACACACACATACACACACACACACACACACACACACACACACACACACACACACACACACACATATATAACATTAATATATAATAATATAAATTATATAAAATTATATTTTATTAATAAAATATTCAAGAATTCTATTTGTAATATTTTTAGTTGTTATATTTGAATAATAATACTTATGTAATATTACTTAATAATACTTAATAATAATTTTATATTGTATTATTCTATTCTATTCTATTCTATTCTATTCTATTCTGTTATGAATGTGGTGAATCTGGGTTGCTTATTTTTGACAGTATCTTGACATAAGAATTTTGTGGAATATCCACTGAAGCAAAGTTTTCAGACTTTCCCAGAGTAAAAGAGCAAACAGTCCTACCACAATATTCCTCTCTTCATGTATAGCCATCCTCTTTTTTCTCATTGTCATTCATTCACTTGTGTTGTTCCTTAATGTTTGGAAAGTGTTTGTTTGACCATTTTAGTCATATGCAATTTGTATTACTTATGGAGACATGAACGTCCAAGCTCATCATTAATCAGTACACTATGTCTCATTCCATCAGTCTGCTTACATTTTGTTATAGACCTGCCCAATGGATTAACTCAAGATGTCAGCCTTAATCAACTCTACGCCTAAGGTGTAATATTCTAATGCGGGTATAAAACAGGGACACGCCGGCTTTCGCAGGTTAATTACATCTCATCTGGAAGAGTGACAGCCAGAGAGTTTGACAGATAGATAGACAGATAGATTGATAAATAGATAACTTTGACCTCCGGGGCTCCTTGTGAATTTCACTTACACACTGAAATGGCTCTACCTAAACTGTTTATTAACAACCAAAGGGAGGGCAGGAGAAAAAAAATAAATTACCAGAAAAATAAATTAACGCCGGCTTGCAGCCCATCTCTGTCCAATCAAATGGCCAAAGATTACCCCATATAATTATACTAAAGGGCAATTGGTTGATATGAGTGCAGGTCGGAGGTCGTGGCCGGCATAAGTGATTCGCTGGTAGACTGTAATGTGGTCTGCTCGTCTCTGGCTCTGACCCTATTCCACTGCCTGATTGCCGCCTGTCACCTTCTCTTCAATTCATGTAAATTGTGTCTGCTACTCTAGCACTGGTACGGCAAAAGAGGGGTGGGGGGGTCTGGGTGTTTGTGTGTGCAGGAGGGGTTTTCTCTGTCCAGCCAAACTGTGGACGCTCTGCCTGTATCGAAACCCATGAGTCTGTAATGGTTTCTGGGTGGCAATTTGAGCGACGACGTTTTGGACTCATCCTCCTTAATAGGTTGTCCTCCTCCGGCTAAAATTGAATAGCCCCGACATGGCCCAAGGCGGGCGATAAAAATTCAATAATTCGGCCGGGGTCAGAGTCCTGTCATTTTTTGGGGATGGGGGTGAGTAATTATGCTGCACTAACATGGAGAGGGGGTGAGGGGTTATTGGATTGAGGAGGAGGTGCAGCTGAACTTGGATAGTACCGTAACCTTCACAAGTTCTCCAAGTTTCGTGCCATAAAACCCATGCAAAGTTTCTAGCGAGGGACATTGTCTGAATCAGGGTGCGTATAGCCAATTTATTTGAAAATGTGGCAATTTCATACTCCTTTACTGTATTAAATCCAGAAATGCATTTTTGAATGAAAAACATTCATTTGATGCATCATTCTTGCCTCGCATAACGTATATTTCCACTGATCCCCATATATGTCACAAATCAACAAGCATAATTCTCCATAAAATGTCGCAACAGCAGTTCTGGTAGAAAATTGAAAATGAAGGAGTCTCCCTCCTCTGAGAGCAAGTTGAATGGAGGGTGTCACATGTCTTTTGTCCTGTCAGTTTTATATGACATTATTATTCTCGGGGTTGTAAATTCCAGGCATGTTAAGATCTCAGACAACAACAATATAAAATTCAATCAATGAGGTGCTCTTTGTGTCTGCCCCTGCGGATGTTGTGCTGCCTGTGTGAGTTCTTAAATCACAGGCAGGAGGATTCTGCATAATTGCATGGTGGCGCGGATCTGATGTGAGCTGTCTGAGTGCTGGCCTGGGCGTTATTGAGCTAATGTGAATTGCTGTTTAAAACGGGCTCATAAAATAAGGCCGTTGACACAGGGTTGGTTTGGAGCTGCGTGTTTTGTTGCACGTTATATTACGGTATTAATATTAAAATGTGCTATTGAATTTAAATATATTTATGTGAAACACTGGCACTGAAATGTGAAATATTACCATGTTTTTCTGTCCATAAAAGTGCTATGCGCATGTATTTTATATATAGATTTATGTGTACAGGCTAAGACTGAAAGTAAGATTTAGAATTTTGGCTTGCTACTCATCTTCCTTGAAAATATGCACGCCTCAAAATATTCACCACAATTATTTATTTTAAACTGTCATTGCAGCTATTATACATGCAATTTTACTCTTTATAAATATTCACTGCAGTTCTATACTCTAAGACTGCAAAAAGTATTTTTAATGAAAAACGTTCTATACAGATTTTCCAGGATGGAAGCCCAGTCACTTTTTTTTTAGATGGTTGCTTTTTAAAGTACATGCAATAAAGAAGATATGCAAGCAGACTTTCTTTTAGATCTACTGATTAGATCTACAAGGAGTATAATAATCTTATAAAAATTAGCTTTTATAACTGTAACAAGTTACCAAAAAATATCAGTATTTCAATTTTGGATTTATTTAACGCACATCATGCATGCTCACATAAGTCAGAATGTGTAATTGCTGACGAGATAATGATTGAGCATTATCTGATGGCCTTGTCATTAGGATGCTAATGAGAGACTGGTCTATTCTGCCCAGCCTTGTCTTCGCTCTGAGGCTTAATGAGAATGACACGGCCCACCTGAGATGGATCATCCTCCAGTTAATATTTCCAATTTGTTAATCAATGAGCTGATCGATAGACGGTAGGGTGAGAGGAGACAGACCGGGTCCCCCAACAGTCAGCATGGTGCCCCAGTGGGATTACGGGACCATACTGGCTTTCTGGATCAGGTGGCAGCTGAAACACCAAATCCTGCGTTTACCTATTTTTATAATGTTTGATTTTTTAATGCTTATTATTTTAAAACATTATGGATTAATAAACTGGCTATTCTGGGGGATTTTTTTTTCCTTTTTTCTTTTTTTATACAAAATAACTGAAATACTATTTGAGGATGGTAACAAGAAATGAGAAATTAGTTTTTTTTTTTTTTTTTTTTTATCTGAAATACAAAACCTGAGAGAGCCACACCAGGTGCTGTTCATTGGCCACGCTGCTGACTGGAATCTTGCACAAATATATATATATATATATATATATATATATATATATATATATATATATATATATATATATATTTTTTTTTTTTTTTTTTTGCAAAAGATCAAAGTGCAAAGGGCAAGAAAAATCATATTAACAGTGTAATAAGAAAAGATTTGGCTGGTATGCTACAGGTCGTGGAGCAGTAGCTGAAGGGAGGTCTTTATTTCGACATCAAGCTGCACAAGCGGCCCCCTTAAAAAGCTTATTATGTTCTCTGGTTGTTGCAGTGCCGGCCCATTCCCGGCCTCGAAGCAGACGAGTTCAGGACCAAGCTGTAGCACATTAGAGCCAATAAATGTGCGTTGGCACTACTCAATTTAAAGTAAAGCCCTCTCTTGCCTGGCCGGTCTGCCTCATTCCTAATAGGGTATTCCACAAACGCAGCTCATCAATTGCAGGATATCTCATGTATGGCTACTTTTTCCTTTTTTGTTGCTTTTGTCTTGTGTGTGTGAGAGGACAGATATAGAGTATTTTAAGTTTTGTGATTACCTAGATTATAGATGCTTGTCTTCTCAGATTAGATGGAGGGAAAGCTGTTGATATCACCTACAGGACAGGAAATAATTTTTAAATTATGTTGTTTAATGCACTTGCTGCAGAGTGTTTCACGTTTATTTTGTAATTATTTTTAAGCTGTTTTTTACACTTACAGACTTTGTATTACTGAATTTAAAAATGTTCTTTGATTTCGGCAAAGAGCCTAATATGAACCTACAAGATTAACTTAAGCCTCTAAAGTTCACAGAGATTTTCTGCCGTTGTGTGTGTGTGTGTGTGTGTGTGTGTGTGTGTCTTGTTCTGAAATGACCTGAGTTTTTCCACACATTTTGTGTGTTGTAAGTGCTATCTAATAATAATTTATTATATAATTGAATTTATAACTTAGTATTTCAAGAGAAAAGGAAATTACACACTGTATTGTAATTGTCTTGATGTAATATTTATATAATATAAATAATAATTTAAAATAACTGAAACTGAATATTTGAAATAATTGTATAATAGTAAATGATAAAAAAACTGTAATGTTTATCTATCTATCTATCTATCTGTCTATCTATCTATCTATCTATCTATCTATCTATCTATCTATCTATCTATCTATCTATCTATCTATCTATCTATCTATCTATCTATCTATCTATCTATCTGTCTGTCTATCGTCTATCTGTCTGTCTGTCTATCTATATCTCTATAAAAATCTTTAGAAATATTATTCATATTGGGCACTATATGCTTCTTTTAATGCATGAGATAATAATGCAGTGATGTGATGCAAAAGTGCAATGCAAGAAACATTTATTTTTTTAAGTATGTAAGTTTTATATGTATTTTATGTATTGTGTTTTGGCATCATTATAATGTTAATAGAATGGAAACCAATTCTGACCCTTCCAATAATCAGAAAAAGATCACATGAAGAGTGTCAATAGTTTTTCTGCTGTGGTATCATTAAGTGCTAGTGGGATCTGTATCAGAAACTAATAAAGGCCATTCCACAAGAGCACAACAAGCATTCTCAATGACTGATGGCCCATTGATTGCCTGCACAGTTTCTCCCTGATGGTCACTTGTTCAAGAGTTGTCTTTTCATCTCTCTTTTCCTCAGAGAGGGTGAGGATACGGGGGGAGAGTGAAAGTCAGTAAAAGAGACGGTGAGGGGAAACAGACATACATGAATTTACACTCTTTAGTTGTGCAAGTGACTGGCCTCTGAAATTGATTGTGACTTTTCACCCTCTTTTTATCCCGTTGCTCACTGACTCATTTAAATTCCTTGTTTGGCCCCAGATGATTCAGTGGCTGATTAATAAGTCTCTGCTGCACTGCACCAGCTTTATTTCTTCAGCCTTTGATATGCAGGCATGTCCAAAAGAGCCTAGATTTCAAAGATGTGCCCACTGTCGGCATACATATTCACCCTGATGCACTGCGTTGGCATCCTAGGCCAAAATTAAGCTCCTTTATGTACAGAGTAACCCACTAATTGGACTGTCCTTGAGATTCTGCCATATTGATTACTATCCAGCACAGTCAACTGTACATCTGCTTACCTTATTAGACAGTCATCTCTTTTTCTTGCTAGAAGTATTCCTGTTGCCACTATGTGCTTTCCTTTAAATGGATGCCAATGTAGTTATCAAAATGAAGAGCAGAAGAAAATGTATTATGTTCACACCAGTTTTTACTCTTTATTAATGCAATAAAATGCATGTTTTAAAAATTTAAAGTTGCGATGTTTATACTCCTGGTTATTTATTTATTTATTTGTTTGTTTGTTTGTTTGTTTGCTTATTTAAATCAGTCTACCTGATTTGTACCTTAAATAGTGTGATTGTAACCTAAAGGTTGACCCAGTCATGTTAAATCTTATTATTATTATTATTATTATTATTATTATTATTATTATTATTACTTAAAATATATTATATTATATTATATTATATTATATTATATTATATTATATTATATTATATTATATTATATATGACAGTATTGTGGAAGTTTAAACTAATTAATACATATCAATATTTTATGTAGCCTTACAAATAATATGCATTATTTTACTTTTTTTGTGTTTATGATAATATACATATTAAGATAAGATATTAAGATAAGATATTAGTAAAAATAGAAGATAAGATATTAAGATAAGATATTAGTAAAAATGTAGCCTAAAGTTTTTTGTGTTCATAAACGCAATTAATCATGTCAGGATTCTAATATCTTTCCATTTCTCTGCATCTTAATATACCTAATTTTTTCCTTTACACCTCAGTTGACCCCTTCTTTTCTGTCGCACAAGCAGTCATTACTGTAATTAGTGTGTAAACAATGTGTAGCACTAGTATCTCTCACTTCATTAACAGAAAGACATGTGTTTGTCAGTCTCCATTATTCCAGCCAGCCTTCTTCAAGAGTGATGGGTCACTTCCTAACTAGTGCATCCAATAACTAGGGGCTGTTCAGCCATAAGTGTAATGTTGTCTTCACTAACTGGCCCATTGATCTCGTGAGATGAGCCATTAAACATTAACGGGCTGGTGCTGGGCTGTTCTCACACAGTCAGCCGATTAATAGAGCTGTAATGAAGGAGGACAGGACCCTTAGAACGTACTGATTGATGGCCGAAGACAGAGAGAGAGAGAGACAGCACCTGTTTAGATACTGAAGGATACAGAGGGACACTGGCACCCTGCAGAGAGGCACTGAGTGATCTATATTAGAATATGTGCTTGCGCTCCGACAGCCGCTAACACGCTCGGCTCCCACAGAGACTGTGTAAACACACGGGCCGTGAAATAGATATTATAGGTAAACTGACTGCTCATTCATTAAATCAGCCAACCGCTCAGAGCTACATATTCTCATAATCTATAGAGCCATGAAAACACTGTTTTCTCATAAATATAGATGTCTTATGAACCTAATAAATATATACATGCAATTCAACTTTTACTATATAAATACATATGTTTTATGCTTTTTTTAAAGGTATGCTTTTATGTACTGGAGGGCATGTCTGAACACATGCACGACACTGTGTGTGTTCCCACTTTAGGGAAGTACCTACACTTGTGTGCAATGTCATTTGTTAGCTACTGACATTACTCTTTCTTTCAGCGGTACTCGTTTTGTTTTCCCTTTATTTTCTGTTGCTAACGATCAAATACTCCATTAACTTGTCTAACTTAAGCTAGATATTAAGCAAGCAAACTAGCTATTTTCCCTGACAAAGAAATAGATTTCTTCATGTGTCTTTGTGTCTACGGTTGATGTTTAGTGTTTTGAATTAAGTTTAAATAAATGATATATGCCGTATTCTGACGGAACTTGCATCCATTAATTGTGATTTTGTGTCTCTCCTTATGTTTTTTTATTTTTTGTGCTTATAAAACTTTTATTGATCATTTATATATTTTAGGAGAAAATTGTTGACGTTTGAATTAATTAACATGTATACAGAAATGTAAGCTTACAAAATTAAAAATAGATCTGTTTTGATATGACTTAATGTTTAATAATTATTATAAGTAAACAGTATCAATAGATCTAAGGAATTAATATGTACATGTGTGTGCATAGCATTCTAATGACTTCAATTACAATAATCACCAGCAATTATTATTAGTGTTATTCACACCATGTCTGAAACACTAATTGTAATGTTCTCGCTTTTTTCCTGAATAATACAAGCAACATAATTGTAAAAGAGGTGAAAAGGAATTGAAGTATTCCTTTTTAAACAAATAAAAAAGTATTCTCATGGTATTTAATACTCATAGTGTTTAAATGCAATTTTATAGAGAAAATCAAGCATCTATTTAATGTCTTTTGATATTCCCTTAGGGTTAGTTTCACCTTGACTTTCTCTTTTCTCAGCTTGCTCTTTTTAACAAACCCTGACAGCTCTCAAGTGCCTGCGTTTTTACCCTTTTATCAAAAACAAGCCTCCTGGTCCTCTGGTATTCCAAACACTACACTCAAACCAGATGTCCTTTTTTTCGCCGGTGGCACAGCTTTCAAGATGACAGCGTGCCCCAAGAGAGCAGGGCAAAATCCATGGCCTGCTGAATTTGTGACTAATGGGCGTTTTGATGTGACAGCAGCTGCCGTCTAGGGAAATTGAAGCGAGCAGCGTGTCGATACCTTTTGTGTCTCTCAGCGGTGGGTTATTGTTGATGGACCTTGGGGACAGGCCGTGGCCGTTTACAATCGCAGACGGTATGTGGTCAGCAACAACTTTCCTCTCGCTCCGTCTCTCTCCCTTTTTATTGTCACTATTGATCTGGTGCTGCCTCGCCATGGTGTGGCTAATTTGCTTGTTAACATAAATTTGTCAGCAGCGAGGGGAAAGGGTTTCCATCACAACTGCCTGCAATGAAGCTTCAACGACTCCCTAGCTCTCCCTTCCCCCTGCCCTCTCCCCCATCTCTCGCTCTGTGTCTATCTGTGACTCCCTTCCGTCTTTGCTTTCCCCTCCCTTTTCCTCTTTCAGTTTTTCTTGTTCTTTCTTTCTGCCCTCCGGTCCAATGCAGTGGGCCGATTTATTAAACAGCTGGTTGTTAAGCTGTCATTTAATCAATACAGTTTCCCGCACCTCTTGCTCCTCAGAATTAAATGTGAGTTAAACACAAACCAGGCATAATGACCTTTTTATGGGGCCCTCTCAGCCAATGAAATTAGCACGAAGGATCAGATATTTATACCTATAAGCCTGTGTAAGTCATTAACTTCAGACAATATCATTTTAAATGACAACACATGTCTCGCTCCCCTCCGCACGCTCTATGTCATTCTCCGGTTTGTCACGGCGCAAGAGGAATTTTGAAGCCTCATAACGAACTGCAGACCTCAGGGAATAAATCAGCATATTGAGAAAAATAAACGGGAAACTGAGGGAAGGGTAAAAAGAGTTAAGATCATTAATTCCTCCACCCAGTCTCACCAGCTTGTCCAACTTCTAAAAGCTCCAGAAAGGAACTAACCTCATCCTGCAATCAAAAAAAAAAAAAAAAGAACACCTAAATTAAAGATTTATGTATTTGAACTACATCCAAAATTTCAATCCATTTGGATTACACAATTTTAATATAAACTAATCAACTTATTGTCATGAATATTTGTCAGTTGTACATAAATGAAACAGGTAGGATTTCTGAACTAAAAAAAAAAAAAAAAAAAAAATCATTGCATAGTTTATTAACTATTTGCATCTATTTGATTTTATTTAAAGCTGCAGTCCGTAACTTTTGGTGCTCTAGCGGTTAATAAACAGAACTGCATGCGTCTTGCGGAAGAAAACTGTAGCCGGAGCTACTTCTTTCTGTTTATGTCTATGACAAATCATGCAGGTACTGGGCTACTTCGCAGCGGTACCTACCCGAACCAGTCTAAAATAGTCCGAATATAAACACTTATTATAGGTGTACCAGGATGGTGATTCAGGATAAGCCAAAAAACATGGTTTGGAAAATGTATTCATGGTGTACTCGCTTATTATATAAATAAAATTTTGAAATCAAATAAGTTACGGACTGCAGCTTTAAATAACCATATTTTCAAAATTTGTATATTCATACTGTATAGAATCAATGTTAATGTGTTCATTGTGAATAATTACATTTATTCAGTTAAAAGTATGAACATGGTTAAAATATGGCTAGCTGCGGAACAAACAATAATCAGTTAAAATGTATGAATTTGAAACAAATTGGATTTATTGATGATAAATATATAAACCTGGTTACTGAGCATTTAAAACACAATCTTTTTATTAGTACTATTACAGAAATCATACCTGTTTCTTTCCTGCATCATATTAAGTATATTAGTTTCTTTAGATTAAAACTGTTTAATCCAAATGGGTGGGAATTGTACATGCAATTCAAATACATAAACTTTTTTTTTTTTTTTTTGAGTGCATGGTGAGTGAAACTAAGGTAAAATATTTAAAAATGTGTTTGCACAATGTGATAGAAAGCTTAATGGTAAAGATAAAGGAGCTAACGCGGACAATACAATATTTGGTGCAACTGTGAGAACACCATAATACCCAATCATACGACATAATGAGATATTACACTAGGGTGTTATTCATGCATTAGCTCAGAGAACAAGTTCTATTTCCTCACAGAAATTCATGAATATTAATCGAACACTCTATAATTTCATAATGCCGCCAAAGCATATCAGTTGGATTGTTAGACTGTTTTTAAAGCAGCACTAATATTTGCCTTCAGTACATGATAATATGTCACAGGAGTCTTCGCTGTCTGTGTGGTGGGAGACAGTGGTAAGCTTTTTTGACATGACATATTGTCTGTGTTTTCCCCAGCGTGGTTCACAGTGGGAGACACGACCATTAAGCTGCGGCGGTGGTGTAAAATTTCCCAGAATGCAATGGTCTGAGAAAGGGAGCGCTACCTCCCAGGTCTGGTGGTGACAGGCTGGGATGACATCACCAACTGCAATGAGATACCATCGTAACATAAATAATATTTTTGTTGACGTTCAAAATAAATCAGATCAGAAGGCCTGTAACTCACAGCTAAGCTGAGATATCATCACAGTCTCAGACGATCCGGTCCTCCCACTGACCCTCGACAAACCTGACACGACAACTGCCACCCATGAGTCAACACAGACTGATAGCAAAGATATACAGCAAAAACACTACAAATCATTTCCACATAAAAATCATAATCAATGTACGTTCATTCAAAGGTTCATGAGTTCATTTTTGCATCAGTAATTTCTTTGTGAAAGTAAAGATTTTATAATATTACTAAATATTTTATTTTCAAATGAATGTGGTTCTTATGATTTTTATATTCAGCAAAGAATTCTGCAGAAAAAAAGTATCATGGTTTCCACAAAAATATCAAGCAGCACAACTGCTTTCAACATTCATGATAAAAATATTTTGTAACATTATAAAACTCAGTTACACTTTATTTTAAGGTATCTTTGTTAATTATACATTTAAGAACTGAGTAATATTAATTAACTACATTAAGGTTTGGCGGTTACCTGCATGTAATTAAGCATGATTTATTGTTATTATAATAGTAAGTACAAGTAACAAGTGTAACAAGGACACCTTTACTTTCACAAAAAAATAATTGATAAATGTTTTTTTGTTTTTTTTTTAGCACCAAATCAGCATATTAGAATGATTTCAGAAGGATCATATGACACTGAAGACTGGAGTAATGATGCCGAAAATACAGCTTTACCATCACAGGAATAAATTACATTTTAAAATATAATAATAATAATAATAATAATAATAATAATAATATAGTTTATTAACAATACAATGTATATAATAATATTTCACAATATTGCTGTTTTTACTGTATTTTTGAGGTAATAAATTCAAAAACTCATACATACGAATACATTCGAATTTGGTCTTTTTATAGTATATAACTAATTAGTAGGAATAGATCTTTGCTTGACCATTTGCTCTGCCCCGAGGAAAGTGGACATCCTGACCCCAAACTGACCCTAACCTTACCACAACCTCAGCGTTCATTTGACCTTTCACCCTAAACTTAACCTTAACACTCACAGAAACCCTGACTTTCACCTTTAACCAGGCGCACTGCTCTCCACACAGATCTGAACTCCCCTATGTATCTCAACTCTGTTTATCCCTCTTTTTCATGTTGTTCCACATCCTACACACACACTTATAAGCTGTTAAGATACGCAAATACGGATATAAAGGAGGAACTACAGCTCTATCATTTAATCCAGATAATCTGTTTTATTTCAGTATCTTACACATTAGAGTGCGACTTTTTAAAATCTCAAAGTACCTTTTGCTTTGCGCGGCTTATATGGTAGTCATGATGTCTTTGTTGTTAATTCATGTCACGCACGATGCAGTGCGCGCTACATAACCAATTAATATTCTTCATTTTGCCATCCAGAGAACATGAATCTAATGTATCCTAGTTATTGCACTTAAGTTGTAAGTAAATTTATTACTTCTTATGTTACTTGTGGTTAAGTAACTTGGACAGCATGTCTCGAAAGGGTCACATTATATTATATTGCAGTATTTGTATTACAATTAAATAAATACTAAAGTGCTAGTACTAAACATAAACAACATTGCACTTAATGTTTTTATTTTGTAGAGCAGATTATAAATGGAAATTGATTGTTCTTGTCAGTGTTGGCGAGCTGCATGTAACTTATCTATGCATGTGCTATATATTTATTTATTTACCTTTTTACTTAAAAAAATAAGATATTTACTCCAAATTGTTCAAATAAATAATACACATTACTTTTCTATTTATTTAATGTATTGTCAACTAACCAATTCAATCTACAAGTTACATGATGTCTGTACAGTGGCAATTATTTAAAGTATTTAAAACTAGCAGTTATGTAATACAGTTAGTACGTTTTATTTGAAGCAATGCTGAAATATAATGTTTTTTTTTTTTAAAGTAACATTCCACAGTTGCAGTTAATTTTATTTACAAGTTGGAAAAATATCAAGTTTTATAATGCAAATATAAAGTTTATTTATTTATTTATTTATTTTAAATATACAGTTTTTGACTTAACGTTTTATAATAATTTTGTTTAAATGCCTTAATTGTGCTAACAATGCATAATCAGATTAGGTAATATACACTCCCTAACAAACAATAAAAAATAAAAAGTTTTTAAAATTTAAACATACACATAATATTATTTATTTAATTATTTATTATTTACACTGTAACATGAACCCTATAGTCAAATCACCAGTAAGATGAAAAAAAAAAGATTAAATAAAAAATGTAATTAAAACTTTTTAAATAAAAAATACACAATGTTATTATTATTTATTTTGTTAGTTATTATGTACACTGTAACAGAAAAACACTATAATCTAATCATGAATAAGATAAAATAAAAAAATAGTATTTGATAAAAATTAATAAAAACTTGTTTTTTAAAATAAAATATTATTATTTATAATAGTAGTTATTATTTACACTGTAACATGAACACTATAATCTAATCACCAAATCACCAAATGCTGAATTGGCATTAAATGCACCGGCATCAACTTTGTAACTCAGATCTTTTAATCCCACATATGTGCTTTGTCACGAACTTTTTCCATGCTTTTGTCAAATCATTAAAAGATTAACATTTATGATGAGTGTAAATATTGTCAGTTATTGCTTATAACATCACGGGCATGGTAAACTTTTGATATGCCAGCGCCAGCATTGGTCAGCGATGTACAAAAAAACAAGTTTACTCTCCTCACACACGTATGCTTTGCTCTTTCCTCAGGATTTCTCATGGCTCCCAGGCGGAGGGGGCTCTCATCTCAGTCCCTGTGTAAGTCTCCCTGCGGCGGAGGGCTTAATCTGCTGTGCCACTTTAACCCTCTGCCTCCAGCCGTAGAACAGGCCCGCTACGACGGGTGGTCATCCAGTCAGCCCCCCAACACCTCCTTAAAAAAAAAAAAAAAAAAAAAAAGAACTCAAGGGGGAGAAAAGTTGGAAAAGTAAACACTGTCGCATTAGATGGACATCCTGCAAAATCCTTTTCTCCAATCCAGATGCTCATATCTCTTTTGACAGTCATTAGGCGGCAAAGTTCGTGCTTTAAAGCAAGTGGCTTTTGGTCTCTGTTTTCAACTTTCAGTGTAATGAAAGGCAAACATTGCAAAATTCCCGCGTTATTAAATAAAACATATTGGTGGCCTAGGGCCAAGCATTGTCACGCTACAGACAAATGTCTTATGATAATATGTTCCATAACTATTGGCCCTGATCTAGAATGAGCATGTTTGATGTATAGACTCATTATTAGCGGCAAGATATATGCTTACTTAGATGAGAGGAAAATTTATTTTCAACTCAATCCAACCTTACTCCTCCGTGTAGTGTAACTGAATGATAATGTTTGAAAAGTGTGAGAGGATCAGAAAAAAGTAAAATGCTATATATATATATAGTCTCTAAAGCGTCTCAAGGTGAACTGAAATTTATTTAATTATTGCGATCATTTTCATAGATATACTTCTTGGAAGAGTAAAATTGTCGCTATGTAGGTGGAAATAAAATTAAGCGAGCTCAAATTTAAATTAACACCAAACATTGAGCTATGAATGTTGAACACAGTCTGGCCTTTACTTAAAGATTAAGTACAGAAATTGAAATGTGAACAGCAGTACGTGAAATGGAATTAGACTACAATTTATCTATGCTGAGTAAATAATTCATTAATGGATTTTCACACCATTTTCTGAACTGACTGAACTTGAATTGACCTTCAATCTGATACACAAGTCATACACTTTTGTTTTAATCACACAAATTCCATTATGTAGCTTTAACATGTAATGTCACTGACATAATTCTATACACTAATGGTTCATAATATCATAAAAAAATGTCAAAAGCATAATGTTAATAATAAGAAAACACAGCGTATTTAATGTGTATATATGTATATGTACACTATATATGTTATATGGTATTTAATTTCATATCATCTAATAAAAGTATTATTATTAAATAAAAATAATATTGTAATAATACATCTAGTGGCAAGTTCAAAATAAAAATCACATTTAAATCAACTGATGATGATGATGATGTTAATAATAATAATAATAATAATAATTCTTCTTCTTCTTCTTCTTCTTCTTCTTCTTCTTATTATTATTATTATTATTATTATTATTATTATTACACTGTTATTACACATTATTACTGACTAAACTGCAATACACCTACTGGAAGAAAAAATATTAACACAACATCCTTAAATATTTACACTTATATGAAGAATGACTATAAATATATATGAATGTAAGCAAAAAGACAACAAAGAAGGAATGGATGGAGAAAAAAGACGAATTCCAACGACGGCTCAAAAAAGGCACGGCCTTCCTCGCTCCCTCTATCCCCCAACACCTTTCTCAAGGATTTATGTAGAATATGAGGGGATTGGAGCTACATCTGGCTTGACAGACACAGTGCTACTTTATTAAAGTTAGTACTGCACAGGCTGGTGCTGTATTAAAATTGAAATAGAAGCAGGGGAGAGTTATTTGAGTCCAGAGACTGAGACCAAATCCCGGCTGGTCAAAGCACCAAGAGCTGCCCCTCAGTCAGCACAATCTAGGTTTACCTGAGCACATAGGCACACACAAACACACACACACATACACTGTATAAGTACAAGCAAAGTTCCTATTGATATTTAGATAATATCATCACATTGGGCTCGATTTTTTTTTTTTTTTTTTAGATATTGATTTTAAATTGCACATTAGACTCACTCTTCAGGCTGATAGCGCTTTTTTTTTTTTCTTACAAGGCCTGGTCCCTATCGGCTCAGTGCAGGCCCTTCTGAGGGAATGTGTATGGATTTTTCTCTTCAGGAGGCTTGTTTTCTGTGATGAGGGAGTCATGCCAATAAGTGCTCCATTACATACGTAATCAGGGAGTGGCAAGAGAATTAGTCACCGCTGACCTCTCAGCCTCTCTCACACACACCTGACAGGAATATAAATGCTAACAAACATTCATTCTGACATAAACATTTGGACAGAAATAAAGGTTTTATTTTTAAAGAAAACTTTTACTTTTTAAAAATTAAATGGCTTCATGCATTTTGTAAATGACACATAGAAAGGAGAGAATGTAGGAACGGATGTGCGGTGGAAAGTTTTATTACAGCAGGTATTACAACAAGAACTACAATAGGACTTAAATAGATTCAGAAAAATACTAAATATGCCATTATATTATATTCTCTTCCTGGTCCTCTTTTGTTTTTGCAGCCACAAGTGAAAATGCTTTTTATTTGCATGTTTTGGTCTAATATATATATATATATATATATATATATATATATATATATATATTTTTTTTTTTTTTTTTTTTTTTTTTTTCGTTTAAATTTATAATATTTGTTTATAAAATTATGGCTTTATATTATGATACACACACACACACACACACACACACACACACACACACACATATATATATATATATATATATATATATATATATATATATATATAAATGTGAGAGAAAACTTTGAATTTCAGTTTTTATGTCTCTCTTTTTGTTCAAAGACAGCAGAACTCGAGCTGCATGACGTTTGTGTAAAACCTGATCATCGTGTTCTCCAGCATGATTTGAGAGTGATTCAAACAGCATGATTTCACATGATGAATGTCATGATATTGCTTATTTGACCCAGAAATAGTGCAGAATATTCAGTAAATAATCCTAAAGATTAACAAATGTAAACCAGTTTCCAAATTTAAATTAGACTTTGAATCCTAGATTTTAAATGTGAGCTTTGTTGAGCTCCACTGTAAAAAAACTTATTTAAAATTTTAAAAATTATAAGATTACTGGAATATATTTTACAAGAAAATATGACTTCGGTCTTTATACTTCAACATTTCACGTTTAACTCAATGTCCTACTTGCAGTTTATTTGTAATTATTTGTGAAATAACTAGCAATTTCTAAATGAAAATAGTTTCAAAATAAATCCTACACATTTTTTTTTTTAAACATGGATATGTGGAAGGAATATTTGTAAACAGTTCACACTCTGAAAACCTAACACATTCAATCTCAGTCATACCTAATCGATTTGAAATGGTTTTTAAAGTGGCTTATTGTGTTCCGCGTGATCGCTTTCCCTGTGTGGAGGAAATAACAATATGGTTCTGATTACATCTTTCTCCATTAGTTTTACACAGAGGGTGATTATTCTGTAGAGTAAGATGGATTCATATGTCCACCCGTCTCAGTGCTTCAGATGAAAAGCCTATGCGTGTACGGGAGGACTCCCTTGAGGAGTGTGTGGTTTTGGAGAGGGGCAGGTGGTGTGTGTGTGTGTGTGTGTGTGTGTGTGTGTGTGTGTGCGTTCATTCCCCATAGGTTCCATAGAAGTCCTACTGCGAGAAAGAGTGAAAAGGAGAGGGGTGGAGGATTGGCACAATTTCATGAGCTTATGAAAAATGACTTGGCAGAAAGTAGTGTTCTTTGTCCAAGACTGGGTTTGGATGGGTGGGGGCTGGAAGGAGGGATGAAAAGAAATATAGACGGAAGAGAGGAAGAATCTTCTACCCCCTACCCCTAGCCCCTGTCTTCTTTCTCTCTCTCTGCTTATTTCTGTATATGCTTTCTATATAGTCATTTTGCATCTTCATTTTATCCTCTGTCTAGTTGCTTGCCAACTGTCTCTGCTCCCTATCCATCTCTCTCACTCTATATTTTACTTACATTACCTGCTGTAGACCCCACATTATTCTTAATAACTGCACCTCAATGTACTGTGATTAGACTTAAAAAAGTTAGAACTGGAAAGTTTTAAAAAATGATGTATATTACTTATTTAATTGATTAATATTTTTGAAAAGAAGTACAAAAAAAACTTTTACTACAATTTTTGAAAGTCTCATATGCTTGCAAAGGCTGCATTTATTTGATCAAAAATACAGTAAAAACAGTAATATTGTGAAGTTAAAATTATTACTATTTAAAAAAAATGTTTTATATTTTAATATATTGTAAAATGTAATTTATTTCTGTGATGGCAAAGCTGATTTTTCAGCATAATTACTTCATTCCTCAGTGTCACGTGATCCTTCAGAAATAATTTGAATATGTTGAAATCGTTGTTGCATTTTTGTTACACTTTTGATCAATTTAATCAGTACTTGCTGAATAAAAGCATTTATTTCTTTAAATAAAAACTGCACTGACCCCAAACTTTTAAATGGTATAAAACAAATTCCACTTTTTTTTTTTTTTTTCTTTTCTTTTATTATTGTTATAAATTGATTCATTTATTCCCGGTACTTTAATGCAAGAAATGTGATTTAAATGTCCAAAAATTTGCATTATATTATATTATATTATATTATATTATATTATATTATATTATATTATATTATATTATATTATATTATATTATATTATATTATATTATATTATATTATATTATATTATATTATATTATATTATATTATATTATATACTTTTATGTTATCCAAAACATAGTTCCACTAAACCAAAACTGGCAGATGTCAGAGGTTGAAAACAAACAAACAAAACAGACCAAACTTAAAAAACAAAGCACCAACACAAATTATTCAACTTATGACAGTGAATCAGCTCTAATTAAATAGTTATAATATAGTTATGAAATATAAACTATATAATATAATTATATAGCTGTAATAGTTAAATTTCATAGTGTTTCTAATCGCTTTCTTTAGTTCCTCTCATTTAAATTTAACTATAATTTAAATGTCATACTCAGCTATGACAGTCCAGATTTCCCCAGATTTAGGCTATTACTTTCTTTGCATTTTTTGTTTAGCAATAAAGTCATCCACCACCTGAAAAATGTTTGAAAAGCACTCCAGTAGACTAGACTGGGATGGAATCTAGACTTCTCTGTAGCCAGTGCTATTTACACTCACAGCAATAGTTACTTTTTTTATATAGTCTTATAGTCAATAGTCTTTTTTTTTATTTTTTATTATTATTATTCGAAAGAAACCTATCGGATAGATTTTTCCCAGCTGCACATAACATAAAGATATAATCGCTCCTGTCAACACAGATTATTTACACACATAAAAAACTGATTTAGTAACAACAATAACTTCCTCTACTTTCACATCAGTGAAAAAGAATCAGCGCTGAAAAGAATTACAGTGTCACCCATCTTCAGTTAAAGGCCGCAAAGTGAAATAATTAATGTTGTATGCCCACCACAATGACACCAAATAAGATCTGAAGAAATTCCTTTGTCATGGTAGGGAACGGGGGATTATTGATAGTGTTGTTTGTGTGGACGTATTTTTTTAATTAAAACAGATCGCTGTCCAAGAGTAATGAGAGAGACAAATTACTTTGACATGGTGCTGGCAGCACAGGCTAACTGACATGCATTGAGTCGTGGAAAGTATTTTCAAAGTGTGTTTGGGGCTTAGAGTAGAAAAGGAAAGCCAGGCTCCGAACCAATGAGAAGTTTAGTGTGGATTTTTGAGTTCCTGTGCGCGACAAGAAACACTGAAGCAACTGTGACAGTTACGGCTGTCGGATCCCCAGCTTCACTACATGTGTTTATCTCTATCTGAATCTGTCAACACTGTGCATCTATGTATGAGTATTTTTAAGCATGTCTACGTTCGGGCCCTATGAAGGGGGTGCGGGGGGATCAAGGCTTTTGCCTTGTAGTTCTTTCCCATTACTCATCCAACAGCCTTGCTTGGCTGCCATTTGGCTCAGACTCACAGTGTGTGTGTGCACGTGAGTGAATATGCATGAGTAAGCATCTGAAAACTTTGTGCCCTATATATTTGTGTTTTTAGAGCTACTTTTCCCAGGCAGCCAAAACAGAAAAACTTTACAATAACTTATTCCATATGTGGTAAATAAAAACTAATAATTCAAGTCCCAAATTTGTTGCCAGTACCTCTCTTTTTAGACTGCAGCTTGTGGAGGCTCACTCAAACCAGATGTATTTAAGTTAAAGCAAATGGTTGGCGCAATACTGGCAACACACCTGATCGCAGAACAGTGACCAGACAGATTAACAGATTTTTCCCATCTGTGTAGCTAATAATTTTTATGTATGCCAGACAACCCAAAACAACCACATTCTTTATGAAAAATGGCCTGACAGTCTTTGAAATTAAATTGCAAGCAATATATATTACAGTTTGCATTGAAGTTACAATGACACTGTGCTCATTCGATGATCATTTATTTTGATTTTTCACTGCTAATTCTTCCTCGACATACATTTATAGTAATGGAGAAGGGCTAGAGAATAACACTGAAGTAATATTGCGTAAGTTTAGAGACTCATGCTACTTTTAAATGTTTTATTGAGTCTTGAACTGTCCTTCTGTGTTAAAAACTGAAAACCAAGGAAAATGCACAAGAACTATTTGCTTCATAATAACTACAGTTGACTGAACATTGTTAGTAATAGAAAGTGAAGTTTTTATTCAATACGTGCCTTAAGTTCTGTTATGAGTTTTATGACATTATGTTTTATAGCTTTCGGAACGTAAGCCATAACATGTAAATTTAGTTCCTTTGAACCAGAGATCACAGTTGGAGATCAAGTACTCACTGTACATATTGAGCTGTGCACAGATTTCCCAGATCTCTGGCATACTTTCTTTTATTTTGCAATTTCTTTGTAAATTGCATATTTATCTGTGATGTATTTTCCAAATTAAATATTTAAACAATGTATGATTATTTCACTTTTTGTATAGATTAATAGTTTTAAACTTCATAATTATTATTATTTTTATTATGGCTTTTCATATTTTAGGATTAAAAATCTGGTTCTCTCTATAAATAAAGGGCATTTGAAAATAGCAAAAGAATAAAAATAATTTAATTCTATATTATTAAATATACTTGTTTTACAATTTAAATTCTAGTTTACGTAAAAATCTATTCACTTTTGGCAGTTATAATGTTAAGTAATGAGTGATTTGAATCAAAAAACAAGGCTGATATAATTTTCAGTTTATTTGTCACTGGTAATGGAAGGTCATGATGAGTGCACTGCATTGTTGGATAAAATATTGTACAATGTTCTCAGGTGTATGCATAAAATTTGCATACTATGCACAGCAGACAATACAGAAATGGTAAGAGTTGTATGGTAGTGTGCTATTCCAAACACAGCCAATGTTTGTTTTGGATCTGTTTGATTTTTCTGCACTTACACAATGCAACAATGTTTCCATCAGTAACGTTTCAAGGTTTTTCATTGCTTAATTCTATGTTCAACAACTTGACAAAGTAAAGTTACTCTTTAAAACTTTCATTATCCACCCAGATTAGGCCGGATTAAGTCGCGTCCATGCTCTCTTGTTCCACAGCCTGTCCTCTGTTGTCTTCTATCCAACATCAACCTCTGGCCACCTGTTTTTATGGGTTTGATGTGTCCATGGTAACAATCCGCACATCTCTGCCAGGGCACTCGTAAATTATGAACACCGAGTTTGCCATGCACAGCTGCAGCGCCGTCTGACGTTAACAATATCAGAATCCAAACAATGTTCTCTGAGAGTTATCAGTTATTCCATGGGAGTCGCTTTTGGCAGCTCTTTCCAACCTGTGTGCTTCACTTACTCAGAAAGCCAGTTAAAATATATCCAGTTACAGTTTTCGGAACAGTGTGAGAAGTCACCGTGTGCATTGTTTGGATGAAATGAGTTCAGCTATGATTGTACCTTCATGTCGCTGCAGAAACATCCTGCGGTCGCATCCCTCACGGCGCCAGTCGCTCAAGTCCAGAATTCCGCACTTCGTAAAAATGCATCCAAGGCTCATTGTGTTCTTCTGGTAATCAATACCTACAGCACAGCTGTGGAGCCATAAAGAAGGGACAGGACGTTACTTTTGGCAGGCGTTGTGTTACTACAGTTCCCAGGATCCCATGCTCTGTGATAGAAATCATCATACATCAGTTGCAGAAGAACTGAGCTGGACTCCTAACAGCACTTAGTTTTTCCACAGCAGTCAGTGGATGTTTATTTCATTTTTCACTTAAGGGTGTTTCTTCAACCATAAGCACTTTTGGCCCACTGAACTTTTAAGAAACACTTTTCACAGTTTATTTAAGACAAGTTGCCACTTGTGAATAGGGTAAAGAAAACTGACTAGTAGAACATTAATACATTTGTTTTGTATTACATGTTTTATGAAATGTTATGTCTAAAAGAAGCATTGTCTAATTAAATATGCTCTAATTTGCATGCATTTCCAGAACAGAAATCTGAACAGTGGTAAAAGCCAGGTTCAAAAGTCTTGTTTCATTTTGTTGATGTATTAAAGCTATTTTGAATATCGATAAATAAAAAAAATAAAAAATAAAAACATTTTTGAAAGTAATAGTTTTTATTCCTAAATGGTTTTAGGAAAATGCTTTTAGAATAAATGAATAAACTGGAAAGTTTGTATGTAAGTGGAGCTCTTACATCAAAGTTATGCATTATATATTAATATTTTAATATTCATATTTTCTATAGACATAGACAAAAAAATCCATTAACATTTACACCACATCTCAAGTGATGTATTATTTTTAATAGTGATGGAAAATAGTTACATTTTAATAACATCTTGATTTTAAGAATAAATTGACAGACTCTCTTGCCTTGCGAAGGCGTAAATCATAATGTGCTAATAGCATAACTAGCATTTTATTAATCCTACATACACACAATTCAGTTTTATTATATATATATATATATATATATATATATATATATATATATATATAAAATTGCACAAAATTCCAGCTTGATTGGAATATGACACAAACATATTTTGTGATATTTTCCTTGATTTTAGAAAATAATTATTAAAACCATACATGATTATTTCACTTTTTGTTTATCATTTGAAATGTAGTAATACGAATTTTTATGATGAGCTGCTGTTATATCTCTCTTTAAATAAAGCGTATTTGAAAAGTAGCAAAAATAAATTATAAAGGCATTGAGAAAAATCCCAAGACTTCCAGGTTTTAATGTGACTTTCATATTGCGAAAAGAAAAAAGAAAAAAAAAAAAATGTTGTTTTTTTATATATAAAAATCAACCCCTGGGAAAGTGCTCAAAGAGACACCCTCAAATTATTAAAGGCTTTTATTTTCCAAAGTCTGAAAGTTAAACCCATGAAATTTGCAACTTTTGCTTTTGACCCTTCACCCTCTTCTGTCATGTTTAGTTTTTGTACTGGTAATTATCACATTTACAGAGCAAAAACTCTCCTTGTTATCCGATATTGGTGAGATGCTCGACTTTGGACATCATCCAAAAACCACTTCTATCAGTGTCTGAAGATCTCAGCGCAGTCCCTGGTTCAAGAATGAGCCTGTGTTCTTCAAAAGAGCGTCCTCCTTTTGAAGTGAACTTCTGGGATTGTTTCCTCACTAGCCTCTGTCTGAACTGCATGAGCCTAATTGATTAAGTGCCGACGAGGGCTAGGTATTGTAAATGAGGTGACAGTCAAAGACTCAAAGATGCATGCAGGAGTTACAGTAGCTTGCCGAAGCGTCGTTAGTGGAAGTCTCACACAGGGCAAATAGGGAGGTTTTGTAAGCCCAGATGCCTCAATGATCTGTGGTTTGAAAAGAAAAAGTACGCATGAGGAGGCTATTATTCACAAACACAAATCAGGCCCTAATCAGGGGAGCAGAACTGGCAGTAAATCTGATTCTTACCCCTCATCAGATCTCAATGTCCATACCATCTCATTGGCCTCTGCATGTCATTCTCATCAGAAGTGCCTCTTCTTCTGGTCGTGGTGCTAGCCTGCGTGCTAATGCCCTTAAGCAGCTGAGACAGATAAATCAGTCTCATCCTGCCGCCGAACTGGGGTCTGTGACATTTGACAGTCTTTTATAGCGCAGAACGAAACATGTCTGTGTGCTGCAATTCAATTGTGCTGTATCGATTTCTGCCCCGTCCGTCATTATTCCCCCAGCCTGATTGACAGCTGAAAATTGGTTACGTTAAGTATTTCATATGTTATAGCGGCTGACATTTGCTTGCCTGCACCTTGTGTCAATATTGTTGGAGAGCTCGGCAGCTTTATGAGAGAGCATTATACACTGAGTGTGGCTTTTGTGCGATGTCCCAGTGTTTTTCCTGACATAATTTAAGATATATTAAAAAAAAAAACACCGCCGGCTTCTTTCTGCCTCTCAAAGGTGTTTAATTCCAATATTATTGTCTTCCTACAGAAGAGCATGTATGCTCATAATCGAGATGCCCTCCTCCCTTCCCGCCGTCACTATCAGCGAGCTTATGTTTAGGCATTGGATGGACGATGACTGTAAAATTGAGCCTCAGTGATTGATTCGTGTCGCGGCTCTGCGCAGGATGTGAGCACCTCCCCACCCGCCTTACTGCGGGACTGGCACAACCCCATTATCTCTTCTCCACGAGGAACTGTTGATATTATCTGTCACACGTTAATGTTGACATTTGTTGTATTCATATTATACATGAGAAGATGACCCCATACATACATACACACATGCATACATATATAAAACAGCATTTCTCTAGTTTTCATAAGCTGTGCTGTATTATTGCATGAATTTCTTTCATTTATAGCCCAGACATTTCTAGATATCAAAATTACACAAGAAATTTCCATCTGTTTTTAACTTTGAAACACAGTATCTATTTGAAAACAGCCCATAATGCATTCATGATTTAGTAATAGTTTAGCTATAGAAGTAATGAAAAAAGAATGTCATGATATTTCTTTGGAAAGCACATATATCGTTTTTTATATAGTATGTACTGTAATTTAGTTTTTATATATTTTTTTAAGATTATGAATTAAGAGATGTTATTTAAATATCTGGATTGGATATCTGACCAGAGACAGAAGCTTCGGTCCTGCTGATGGCTTCTTTTGCCTGTCCTCTTTGGGCAGCTGTGTGGCAGATGGGCCACTGTGTTTGTCAGAAGTAAATTGTAAATGTTTAGCTCTGTGCTCCTGTGCAGGTGTCTGTCCCTCAACATTCAGCCAGACAGCCTTCACTGTTTCGCCCTCATCCTGCCACATGTAAACATCAGCGGCACACACCGGACCGGCCTGCCTCACAAATCAATATGTGTATTTCGTAAATATTATCCCTGAACTGGATAGTCAACAATCACCACTTATTTGATGCTTGGAATGTTTTTTGTGAGTGCAGCTCCACGGATGTAGTGTCTTCTAAATTATTAAGCATTAGAAAACCAATTATTATAAAAATTGTTATAAAATGTTTATAGAAATAGTTATTTTTTTCACAGGTATCTTTTTATTCTTTTTTTAAACTTTTTAAAAATCTGTCTGTCTGTCTGTAATACTAAATTACATTATATTCAAATAAAGATCTTATTAAAATTGTAATGTGAATTTTCTTTTTAGTTCTTTAGATGAGAAATCAGTGAACTGTGCGTGAATGACCAATTTTCGTACACCTGTGTGTAGGGTATAAGTGGATGATCTTGAACAAGCATAGGAGGAGGAAACATCAGCGGACATCACAAATTAGTTTGATACATATGCTTCCTGTAGCCATTGTGTACATTAAAGGGTGTGTGTGGCATGAAAGATTAAAGTATACTCGCAAGACTGACTTAACGTGTGGTCAGTAATCTTGGCTTTCAGTCCAGGAGCAGAGTGCTGGAGATGCTATCTTAGGTAATCCATGGATTAAGTACTCACCCATCTAATGGTACCCAGTGAGTAAGACAGCTTTTTAGAGAAAGTCCAAAAGCCGCTTGGTCAATAGGCCATATGCATTTAGTTTGAGGGAGGTCTGTTTTCCCCCTATGCTGAACCAATGTTGTTTTAAAACCTATTGTTCTTTGCCATGGCACTAAAAGTACAAAACAAGCCTGGATTTGTCTTGACAAATCTTGTCATGGCAGCTTTTTAAATTATTAAGTCTGTCCCTCTTCCCTCAAGTCTCCTTTGATTTTTCTTAGACTTGCAACATTTGTGATCACAAGCTCAGATTTCCTCATGTATTTTGCAAAACAGTGGAATAAAGAAGGTCTGCACAGAGAGATGGTCAAATGAACTCCAGTTGTCCAGTATTTTTAAAATAAAGTTACTGATGCATGAACTTAAGATAACCAGAAAAAAAGAGGCTTACTATATTAAACTGCATTATAATTTATTATGGCGTCTGGTGGCGAGACTCCATGACTGCGCTTTAACTGATATTTATTTGGTCTGTAATCAGTCATTGCCACTTGCTATGAGGAGCCGAGTTAGCACCAATCTTTTTACATTAAACACATTATTCTCTTAAATAAACTTGTTTTGCTTGACTGGAATCACATGACCTTGCTGTGATCATTTTCATTGGGAGATATGAAGCTCTCTGGTATGGAGCTCTGTGGTATATACTGTTCAACTCCCACTCGAAGACGCAATCAAATATGACAGATGAAAATTCAGTGTTTCACCTGTCTCACAATCCCTGGAGCTGATGAGAGAGAGACGGTTTGAGGTTGAGTGGCTTTACATTTACAATAATTACATACACTTTAAAAGTTTGATTCACTCGGAAGCAATAAATTCTCTTTTTTTTAAATACAGTGTAAATGCTTTAGTGTGTACTAATCTGATTTGTTGCAAATTTATACTAACAGACCTACTGTAGATAATGTGATATTGTGGCTTTTTTGAGCATGAATACATTTTAATCAGAATAAAGCTTCTGCACTTGTTTTAAAATGGAATAGTTTATCCAAAAAATTAAATTCATGTTGTTCCAAACCTGTATAGCTTTCTTTGTTTCTGTAAAACACAAAAGAAGATGTTTAAACATTGTATATTTATTTATTTATTTATTTTAATAAACTCTATCTTTAATCGTTTGAGTATTTGGTTATGAATTGTGTCATGTATACTTAGATAAAGACTGTAGCTCAACTGAAACTGCAAATCATGACTTTTGTATTTGTGGTTCAATTAGGAGCAATTTTCTTGTAAACATTAAGTGCACAGTTTCAAGCATCATCAAACGTTAAAGCATCATAGTGAGAGTTTTGACAATCACATTTGGACAATAACTTTATACAATGCTAAATATATCGGTTGTGCTCGGTTCAATCCTGGCCTCAGCTGAGCACCCAAATATTTAGTGTGAAAGCATCTCACATGATGTCTCAAACACAAGAAGCCTTAGTTCAGCTTCTGTCTCGAATCACATGAATAATTGCACTGTTCATTTTCCAAACGGGGATTATGATGAGGGCCTTTGTGGAAAATGGAGGCTTACATTAAGGGTCTTTTAGAGATCAATAAGCCAGAATAAAAGCTCTTGGAAGCAGAGAGGATTGAAGGGTATGAGTGTGACTACAGACTGCAGCAGGCATGGGAGGAATCCTAGCCAGGGAGGGTCACCTTGGGATGCGGCCGCTCTATCGTGAATTGCGCCGGATAAGCATATCAAAGCTGAGCTCCGTGTCGATGCAGGAGCTGACGTAAGGTCTCCTTCGTGCCGCTGGAGCTGCCGCTGGCCTCTCCTCTGATCTCCACCACCGCATTGCTGCAGCCTCGTAGTTCAAAGCAATATTGATGCCTGAACTAGTCACAAGACCTTATTAAAGGATGCTGAACCGTCACCTGCCTCAATGACTGGTTACCTCTGCAATAATGAGAACCTTATGACGCTGAGAACAGGATCAAACTCTAACTTGAAAGGTGAAGCATAAATTGCTGCTCTTTTGCATCATGTTTTTCTCAGTCACATGATTATTTCTGTGAGACAAAACCATCACGGTGACCACGTGATGGTGTGCTAGTCTTAAACCACACGGTTCCTCCTTGAATCGTCCTTGTTTTCCCCACAGAAGTCTTATCGTTGCCAACAAACCGGCCCGAGAGCGGACAGGAAGACGCATGGCGAGAGACGAGGACGGAGCGGCTCAGTCAGACTACCGCAGTCCCACACTGCGCTGCGGTTGAATAGGTTTAATTCTGCAATAACATAATCGGCATACTGCGATATTTCAAAGCTGATTCAAGCTGAACGTTTATTTATGGACCTGTCAGGACTTTTGATATCCACTCCTCCTTTGTCAAAACCTCCCACTGCTCAGAGGAAAGCTTGGCTCTGGAACGTTGCTCGAGGACCACAAGGCATTCTTGCCTCGGATGAATGAAATCCTCCTTTTCTGCGGTTTTTAGCCAGCCATATGGCATGTAAAGCTACCCTTGTGGGACTCGTGTTGTGGTCTGTTGTCTAATACTTCCATCAGAATAAACATTTTGACCATCTCCAACTTCAAAAACACACTGAAATTAATTCCTACGTCTCAAGGACTGGCAAACCAATACCCAATTTTTAAGGCACTGTGCCTTTTTCCTTCTTTTCTTCTCGCTCCCCATCATTGATTCTCATGTCAGCCATTCATATGCGTCACATTGAGAAGAATTCAATGCATTCAGATTTCCTTAAAGTACATAGATGTTAAATCAATTTGCAAAATGATCCGTTACAAGCACCACAAAAGGAATAATGCCTTATACACAGAGGCACACACACACACACACACTCACTCATTCTGAGACAGTCTCTAATCCAGCGATTGGTTTTACCTTATCACAGAACTTAAAGGAGTGTACTCTTCTAAGCTGCCGGATTGAACCTCTGTTCGATACAGGTTTGCAAAACTGAATCTGTTGAGCCGCAAAGATTTGATATGGGTATTTAAAGCTCTGCGTGGTATTAACCGAGAGCACAATAAATAGCCTCCTTTAAACCAACTCTCTCTACCCTGACCAGCCCGGATGCAAATGAAACTAAGCTCGTAGTGGATTGAGGAGGTCGACAGGAGGGAGATGGGACTTATAACGTGCGTGTACGCACATCTGTAGCCATGATGAAGTGTGTGACCCTCGGAAGAGCCCTGTGACAACTGTGTTACCATGGAGTCCTATCTGTCCCTGTCGACCCGTGGCAGTGTGTTTTCCTGCCTTTTCCATCTGCCTCTCTGCTAATGTTAAAGCTTCCAGGCTAGCTTGAAAGGGAAAGAGCCTTGTAAAATTAGGTCGAAAATGTGCTGACTTTTATGTTGTTTCCTGCTCAACAAATATTGTACTACCATAGTCTAGAATCTCATAGACACAAAGACACATCATTTTAACTTATCTGCTCCACCATAACAAATTTGGTTCTCCTACACACCAAACTCTTTCAAACTCCGATAGCGGCCATCTGAGTGAAACTGCACATAAAACAAGCTCCTCTCATAAATTCATTATGCTTGTACAAACTCTCCTGAGTTATCACAGTGTACGTCAGGTCCGTCTCTGCACATCGTCTGTGGAATATTGCACTACGGAGACATTAT
>CM077246.1:10510531-10683031 GCA_039654775.1 Spinibarbus caldwelli | reverse complement strand
TTAAAATTAAGACAAAATACGTATTACGTACTTAGACCGACGTGGTGAATTCATGAAAAAAAAGGTTCGATAATTTAATTTTATATATAATAATGAAAAAAAGAATCATGAAAAAGTTCTTTAATTTACTTTTATATATAAGATGTAGGCCTTATAAATTATGAATTGTAAATGCGAATATATGTTTATTATAAAATTATTAAATGGTAGTTGAGACATACAGTAGAATGATGATACATGGTTAGTAAAAAATAAAATAAAATAAAAAAAAAATCACCTGGTGACAAACATTTGAAAAAATATTTTTTAACTTTTAAATGTAGTATGTATTAATTATATTCAGTTTTTATAGTATATTAATATGGCAATCATAATATTTCATGATTATTATGATTTATGAATGCAAAATAATTACTGTGTGTGTGTGTGTGTGTGTGTGTGTGTGTGTGTGTGTGTGTGTGTGTGTGTGTGCGTGTGTGTGTGTGTGTGTGTTTCATAAAAAATAAAAACTGTTTAAAATATTGCATCCCTGAACTTGTGGCTTCTATAAGGAACATCACCTGAGGTTTTACTCTTTCTCTGTCTTTTTTCCTTTGCTTTTTTTTTTTCTTTACTAAACAGATTTACATTACAGGTTGTGACTAGGAATAGCAGGCCCAAGTCTACATACCAAGTCTGCAGAAATCTCTGTGTTCTGTTAGTGAGTGCACAGCACATTGTGATTGATGGCCCCAAGATGTGTCATAACTCAACAAATAAATAAGTGCTCCTCTTGAATACGCCTGGATTTTGCCTTTGAAATATGATGGTTGCTGTCTCCAATTCTGTTGTTTTGAGTATTGCTGATAGTTCTCATTTAATGCTGAGAGTGTTTCGCTTACTGCATAGCATTAGCTCAATCATGATTTTATGAAGACAGTTCATTGGCTTGTCTGAAATCAATGAATTTTTTATTATGCAAAATCCACTGTGTGTAGACACAGTAGCCTCTGCATTTAATATATGGCTCGGAAACACCTGTGTTCTAAATCACAGTATAACAAAATGGTGTTTGGCACTTTTTGCCCACCATCCTAGTTGCTGAAGTATATCACAAAGCTGGTCGGTGCAGTTTTGGTTTGTGCGCCACACCCTTGTGAATGATGACTGGTACATTTCCTTCAGTAAGTTGTTGGTATCTTTGCTTACTGAAATGAATTATCCTGTTGAGAGTTTGTGAATGGCTTTGTATGGTCTCTATGGGTTTGAGTCTGTCACTTGCAAGAGAAAGTCAGCATCAAATAAACTGCATGGGGACCACATACTGAAAAGCCACAGGAAGAGAGAAAGGAACAGAGACGCAGGCTATTGGTACCAGAATGCTTAGATGGGATATTTACCAAGACTCTCTGGCACACATTACTACTGGGAGGAGCAAGGGAGAATGAAAGAAACAAAAACTGGGGGAAAAGGATATTTGCCTTTTTTCCTTTCACTTTTTTGCCTTTAGCAAACACCGCCAAGTGTTTAAATAAACATGAGCAAAGTGTTTATTTCCATCTCAGTGTCTGTCCAGGAAGAGGTAGGTCGTAACAGGATTGTCACTCGGATGGTCTCTACAGAAAGTGAATAAGGATTTGAGCTAATGTTGATTCATTCTAAGGATTCTGAGAGATGACAGTTGAAAAACTTTCTCTTCTTGCCTTCATGTGTTCATCTTGTTTATATCCTGTAGATGTAATCATATTTGAAGGACTTAAGGCGTCTAATATTTCCTATATGATAAACTATACAGTTTATTTTCCTTTCCATGTTCTTGCAATCAGTGACCACAAGAGAGCGCCCTAAAGTGAAGAAAATCTCAAATGATTTCTGAGATTCAAAGTCAGTTTATTATGGGACCCCCTCTTTGTCTTTTTCTTATGTGGAGTGTCAAATGGTACTATTAATCAGCCTGAAAAATACAATACATTTGAACAATTTTTTAACATTTAAAGTACTAATAGTACTAATAAGCATTTTAAGTGACAAATAAACCTCTCCTAGTAACTGATAATATAGGCTTTTCCAATTAAATCATTCATCATATTGATAACACTGCATTTTATATTATTCTACCTTATCGACAAAATTGTTTAAAGTATTTTTTATATAAAAATAAATAAATAATTTAAATAAAAATAAAATCACAATAATGTAAAATTTGAGAAGTACACTATTATGAAACATTCAAATGTATTTTTAGTGTGGTTATTTCATTTTAATTTTACAGTTTTTTTTTAAATTTTTTATACATTAAATATTTTTATTATTTTAAAAAGTTCACTGATCATATACAGTCTTATTTATTAAATAATTCTATAATATTTTGGCATTTGGCTGCTGGTATATGTATGTGTCTCAGTCCTGTTAGTGGTCAGCTGTAAAGAGCACACCTGACCACTAGGGACTGACCTAAGACCATTATTTCCTACTTGTATAGAAATAGTACACTATTTTAAAGTCTTGTTGTCAAAACACTCTGAAAAATTGTGTTTTTTTGAGCACTGCATATGACAAGAACAGCTGTTGATTGTATGTGAATTGTATTTTAGTATCCCATATTTCTCATCATTAAGCCAGTGATTCCCAACCATGTGGACATGACCCTCTCCAGAGGGAGAAAGGTATCATCAAGATATATGTCATGATTGTTGCCATTTTGTTGTTATTGTTGGTAGTTGCTTTGTGCTTTGTGTTCCACTCATCTACTTCCACATTCTACTGCTAAGCTAAAGCACAGCTATCAAATAAAGCTGATACTCAGCGACCGGCCGTACAGTATTACGTACAAAATCCTATTAAGCACCTTCTGCACTTACAGCCTAAGACACACTTTGTCTGGTGTGAACTTTGGAATTACTCTCCCTAATCTTATCTCCCCCCCCCACACTGCTCCGAGTCAGGCCCCCTCAAGGTCAATGACAGCTTGTTTGACACACTGCACTACTGTGGATCACTTTGCTTCATCCAACACGTCACACATTACAGCGCAAAAGTTTGGGGTCATTAAAATAAATGACAGTAGAGGGATTCAAAATGTTACAAAATAAATTTTTCCTGAAAAAAAAAATAATAATAAATATATATACACACACACGTATATACATACAGTGAGTACGGAAAGTATTCAGACCCCCTTAAATTTTTCACTCTTTGTTATATTGCAGCCATTTGCTAAAATCATTTAAGTTCTTTTTTTTTTTTTCCTCAATGTACACACAGCACCCCATATTGACAGAAAAACACAGAATTAACATTTTTGCAGATTTATTAAAAAAGAAAAACTGAAATATCACATGGTCCTAAGTATTCAGAGCCTTTGCTAAGTATTTAGTAGAAGCACCCTTTTGATCTAATACAGCCATGAGTCTTTTTGGGAAAGATGCAACAAGTTTTTCACACCTGGATTTGGGGATCCTCTGCCATTCCTCCTTGCAGATCCTCTCCAGTTCTGTCAGGTTGGATGGTAAACGTTGGTGGACAGCCATTTTTAGGTCTCTCCAGAGATGATCAGTTGGGTTTAATTCAGGGCTCTGGCTGGGCCATTCAAGAACAGTCACGGAGTTGTTGTGAAGCCACTCCTTCGTTATTTTAGCTGTGTGCTTAGGGTCATTGTCTTGTTGGAAGGTAAACCTTTGGCCCAGTCTGAGGTCCTGAGTCTGAGGTCCTGAGCAAGGTTTTCGTCCAGGATATCCCTGTACTTGGCCGCATTCATCTTTCCCTCGATTGCAACCAGTCGTCTTGTCCCTGCAGCTGAAAAACACCCCCACAGCATGATGCTGCCACCACCATGCTTCACTGTTGGGACTGTATTGGACAGGTGATGAGCAGTGCCTGGTTTTCTCCACACATACCGCTTAGAATTAAGGCCAAAAAGTTCTATCTTGGTCTCATCAGACCAGAGAATCTTATTTCTCACCATCTTGGAGTCCTTCATGCGGGCTTTCATGTGTCTTGCACTGAGGAGAGGCTTCCGTCGGGCCACTCTGCCATAAAGCCCCGACTGGTGGAGGGCTGCAGTGATGGTTGACTTTCTACAACTTTCTCCCATCTCCCGACTGCATCTCTGGAGCTCAGCCACAGTGATCTTTGGGTTCTTCTTTACCTCTCTCACCAAGGCTCTCCCCCCCCCCCCCCCCCCCCCCCGATAGCTCAGTTTGGCCGGACGGCCAGCTCTAGGAAGGGTTCTGGTCGTCCCAAACGTCTTCCATTTAAGGATTATGGAGGCCACTGTGCTCTTAGGAACCTTAAGTGCAGCAGAAATTTTTTTGTAACCTTGGCCAGATCTGTGCCTTGCCACAATTCTGTCTCTGAGCTCTTCAGGCAGTTCCTTTGACCTCATGATTCTCATTTGCTCTGACATGCACTGTGAGCTGTAAGGTCTTATGTAGACAGGTGTGTGGCTTTCCTAATCAAGTCCAATCAGTATAATCAAATACAGCTGGACTCAAATGAAGGTGTAGAACCATCTGAAGGATGATCAGAAGAAATGGACAGCACCTTAGTTAAATATATGAGTGTCACAGAAAAGGGTCTGAATACTTAGGACCATGTGATATTTCAGTTTTTCTTTTTTAATAAATCTGCAAAAATGTCAACAATTCTGTGTTTTTCTGTCAATATGGGGTGCTGTGTGTACATTAATGAGGAAAAAAAATTTAACTCAATTGATTTTAGCAAATGGCTGCAATATAACAAAGAGTGAAAAATTTAAGGGGGTCTGAATACTTTCCGTACCCTCTGTATGTATGTATATATATATGTGTGTGTGTGTGTATATATATATATATATATATATATATATATACACACACATATGCAGCGAATCGGCATTTTAGAATGATTTTGAAGGATCTTGTGACACTCAAGGCTGGAGTGATGGCTGTTGAAAACCCAGCTTTATCATCACAGGAATAAATTATATTTTAAAATGTATTAAAATAGAAAATATGTATTTTACATTTCAATAACATTTCACAATATTATTACTTTTTACTCTATTTTTTAACAAGTAAATGCAGCCTTAGGTGAGTATGCAAAAAAATCATTCTGACACCAACTTTTAAATGATAGCGTACATAAACCAAAGATTTAAAAAATGTAAAAGTTCATTTGGTGAGGGATGTTAAGTGTAGTTATGACTGCATGAATTAAAATAACATTCTACCATGATACAGACCCAAATTTCTTTGCTATTTGTTGCAATTGTTCACAATTAAGTAATTCATAGCATGTTATACATAGTATTTAGTATTTAGTATATTTTTAAGCCATCTAGATCTAACTATATCCGTTTATGTTTTGTGGTCTGTAGGTTTAAGTTTCAGTGGGTGGGATTTAAAAGTGAAGGGAGCAAGTGATTATCTAAACTGACCAATAGGACATGAGCAATCTAGGTAAAATGAGTTGTATTGGAGCACTTGAATCATGGTAAGAGTCATAGAAACAGACAGATAAATGGCTCACAGGGCTCCATGTGGTATGTTACCAGCCAGAACCAGATTGCTGCTTTGATTTATACAGTTTGCAAAAGGCATGCATACCTAGTAGAGAGACAATAGTGACCTATAAGCTCTCAGCGGTTGGTTTAGTGATTCAGTATCTCTGTGTTGATTATATTAGTAAATGTAAATTATATATTTTTATTTGTATGTAGCTCTCTTGTAGAGCACGAAAAACTGAACATTTTGTAAGGAAGTAATAAATGGATGTGTTTGTGTGTGTTAGCTGTCAGGTTGATGGCATATTTGGAAAACAAACCTGGAATCTGTCCGTTTCATTCAATCACGCTAAGACCTGACAGAAAACTTGTCGTGCGGTGATAACGATGTCATCGGTCAGCCTCCTAACAGTTTAGACCCTGTCCAGTTAGCAGGGGTGAGACAGTACATCTGTAGTCTTATCAAAGACTGTCCACACGTTGAAGCCGAACACAACACCTCTCACATCCAGCAAATACCTCAGACAGATCTTTATAGTGGTCACCAGTGTTTTCAATTCATGCAATGTAAAACCATTTAATTACTTTGTTAAACCTCTTTACATGTTTTTTTTTTCTTCCAGGAAAAAGCAAACATGTATTTTGAGCTTGACTATTTTGAGGTCATTATTAATGCAGTGTTAATGTGCTATCTCAGTTCAGTCTAAAAATAGTTTTTTTAGATACACTATGTCATATATATGATGAATAAATTAAATTTGTCAAACTTTACAATAAAGACTTGTTTTCACAATATTTTTTTAGCTATTTTAAATGAATGCAGTTTTTTACTTGTTATTAAAAAAAGGATTTACAATAAGGTATACAAAAATAAATTATAAATAAAATACAAATAAGCACCTGTTTTCAACTTAATAAAAAGAAATGGTTCTTGTGCTTCAGATCTCAGAAGACTGCAGTAATGTCTGCTGAAAATTCAGCTTTGCCATCACAGTAATAATTTACATTTTTGTATATTAAAAGGAAACAGTTATTTTAAATTATAATAATATTTCACAATATCACTGTTTTACTGTATTTATAATCAAATGCACCCTTAACTGGTGAGCATAAGAAGCTCACTAGAAAACTTTTGAACGGTATGTGGTGCATTTTTATGAACAAGCAGTTTAAATTATAAAATTAAGTAAATACTAAATAAATGCATTGATATGTGAGTGTTTGTCAGAGAGGAACCGAGTAGAAGAGTGAACCACAGAAAGAGAAAACTGCTCTTATCTCTATCTTAGTGATTAGTGTGTTGGTGCCAAAATGGGCTGTGTGTGTGTGTGTGTGTGTGTGTGTGTGTGTGTGTGTGTGTGTGTGTGTGTGTTCCATTGATATTCCAGTGCTGGACAGTCTTAGGTGGGGTCAAAGCTTGGAATGTGGCCCCTCTTATCAGTACGAGAGAGAGGGAGAAAGAAAAAGAGCAGCAGCACAGACATTCCACTATCCTTCATCCTTACAACTTTAGAGCCATCATTGGTACCACTTCCAAAATTTTCTGTTTAGTCTGCCAAGACCCACAAATTCTTCCAAATTTTAAACTCACATAAGTGAAGTCATTAGGTTGGCATTACCAGTAGCCCTCATGTAATACTCCCTGACATAAACTCTGATCTCCATCCATTATTCATACATTTTGAGGAATTAATGCTGGTAAACAACATAAACTGGTAACTATTTGACTGGAATCATTTAATGGTACCTTTAAAGTTTCTGATCTTGCATGTAGGAGCTTTATAGTAAATGGAGTGTTAATGTTGAGCTCTCCCAACCCAATTCCATGGAAAACTCACAAATTTCAAATATGGAATCAGCTTGGCTATGGATTCAAGTCACTGGAGATGCATTGCTCCATTAGTACTGTGCTTGTGTGTATAATAGACAAGTCACTGCATCCAAAAAAAATTATAATGACGTCAATAAAAACTAAAATCCAAAAGGCTACAGACCAAAACTAATTCTCTGAGCTCGATGCTCAAAATCTCTGTGTATACTCAATCAGCTGTGAAGCTCATCCCTGTTCTTCTAGTTTTCAGCTCTCGGGCCATTTTTCATCTCATAATCCTGTGTTTCACCCACAAATTCACAAGCTCCTCCTGCCCCATGCCATTGCTAGCCAGTGATGGTCTCCATCGGTGGCCTTAAGGAAGCCAATTAGAGCCGTCATGCTGGAAGCCTGCGCCCTTGACTCCGGCCAATACGGAAGTCCGGCGTGTGAGTAGATTAGCAATGTAGTGGGCATCTGCATCTCCTGCGGTCAGTTAGGTGACCCCTGTGCACAAAGGCAGCACACCAACTGAGAGAGATTAATAAAACCCCCATCTAGTCGGACAGCACTGGACAGGTCGCACACATGCTCGGCTTTGTGAGGCCTCAGCGGGTGTTGAGGGCAATACAAAAATCTGTGTTTGTGTGTTAGAGAGGATTAAATCTCAAAGCAACTAGACAGAAAGACTGCTTTTAGAAACTCTGTGGCAATTTTCTGAGAAAGGGGAGGAAGGTAAGCTTCTCTCAGACATATACAAGCACCGGAGTTAGCGTCTGAACAGACGTGCAATAACTGATGGAGAAGAGCTGACGTAAATCCATTCATGGTCATATTTATAGGTATTTCAAAGCAAAAACATGTCAATCCACACCCACTGTTTAAAAACCCACATTGATGAACATCTGAAATAACATATTTCTTTAGGAAAAGTGTGACATGAAGGGAAAAAATCCATTACGCTACATGACTGAAATAGTGAGGGTATGAAAACATGTGGTTAGAATGTTGATCTCCTGGATCTTTGTCTTCCCACAGGGTCCAAACCTCCAGAGATATCTGTCATTACATCACATGCTAGCAATGGAGCTTTTGCACATTGCTTGTATTCATTTAATCTTGGTGTGCCATCTCAGACTTTCAATCACTCTCTAAAATTTCAGACATACAGTGGGCTTCAAAATCTGAGACCAAAATTAAGAAAAAATAAATAAATAAATAAATAAATAAAATAAAAAAATTAATAGTGTTAAAAGAAGTTTCTTAAGCTCACAATATTTGATTTATTTGATTAAAATACAGTGAAAACAGTAATATTGTGAAATATTATGACAATTTAAAATCACTGTGTTCTATTCTAATAAATTAAAGAATATATAATTTATTCCTGTGATGTCAAAGCTAAATTTTCAGCAGTCATTACTCATCTTCAGGGTCACATGATCCTTCAGAAATTATTCTAATATGCTGATTTTCTGCTCAAGAAACATTTCTTATTATCAATGTTGAAAGTATTTGTGCTGATTAATATTTTTGTGAAAACCAGTATATTTTTTGATGAATGGAAATCTCTGATTTGATGCTCAAGAAACTTTTATTATTATCAATGTTGAAAGCAGTTGTGCTGATTAAAATTTTTGTCAAATCCAGAATATTCTTTGATGAACAGATAGTTCAAAAGAACATTTATTTATTTATTTATTTGCTTTTATAATAATCTGAAAAATATTAATCTCTGAATTTCTTTAAAATAATAATAATAATAATAATAATAATAATAATAATAATAATAATAATAATAATAATAATAATAATAATAATAATAATAAAATCTTAGTGTTAGTGCTAGTGTCCACAGAAACAGTAACAGAAGGTGCCATAAACCTTGTGCTATAAGGCTATAGATTATATTAGGTTTTTTTTTTTTTTTATTAGTGTAGATATATTTTTAATTTATCACTGAATTTAGTATGTTTTTGTCATGAATAAGAAATGTCTAGGTCATTAATTAAATAAGTGATCATATGGACTTCTTTGTACAGATGGTCAGAGGGACAAACTACTTCAAGTTTCATCTTTTCAAGTTTCATCTTAAAACTTTATGCCAGTAATATAATATGTATTTTTAAAAAATAATAAAAAAAAAACAGAAAGATTTTCACTATTGGTCTCAGACTTTTGGGCCCCACTGTAAGTACACGCCAACATACACACTTCCCCTCTGTTTAACTTTCTGACTGACACTTGATCAGTCATTGCCGTGTGTTTGTGGGAGTGCTGTAGAAAAAGGCTATCTATTGTGCTTCCCAGTTCTGAACTCCAGAATCTATACTTACACTCCGGGGATTCATTTTTCCTTATCCAGCATAGCTGCTCTAATTGGCATAGGATGGTATGTGGAGAGGGGTATGTAACTTGGGCACTGGGGAAGCTGATGAGTGGATAATATTGCCATGTGTTTCTGTGCCAAGTTTGCGCCAGTGATGAGCTTGGCAGCCGCGTTGCTGTCTGCATCTGTGACTGATGAGCTGTAGAGGTGTAGAGCACACACACACTCCAGTAAAATGCTTTGACTGTTGAGCCTCACCCATGCATGCACTGTATTAGTCAGGATTATGCATGGAAACACACACACGCACACACTTGTGCTGGCGACTGTAAGGCTACATGCAGTATGAGTGAGTGGCTGCAATAAAGACCCCAGGTGGTGAGATGGGTCACGCTAAAGCTTAACGGAATCAAGGCAGGGAATTTGCAGGCAGCATTTTTCTTTGCGTCGCTGTGTATTTGGTGGGCTTAGTGCTGCCATTTCAGCCACTACCAATGAGTCGGGGTTAAACCTCACGCACGATGTGTGTTATTGTTCACAAAGAGAGTAATGGAAAGTGTCATGACCTTGTGTAAATCTTAGGCTATAGATTTTGGTTTCTCATATTTATAGTCATGAAAAGCTTGTTGTGTGTACAGCATAATTAAATACATGGCATGCCTGGAAAAAAAAAAAAAAAACTTTTAGATAAACTTTTATAAGTTTATTAAATATAAAATGAATATACAATTATAAATAAGAACTATAAAATAAATATATGCAACCATTCAAAATTTTGAGGTTGGTAAGATTTGTAATGTTTTTTAAAGAAGTGTCTTATCCTCACCAAGGTTGCATTTATGTGATCAAAAATACAGTAAACAGATATATTGTAAAATATTATAAAATATTTTTCTTTTTCTTTATTTACACTCTAAAAAAAATGCAGGGTTAAATATAACCCAGTGCTGGGTAAGTATTGTACAGAACACATGCTGGGTTGTTTTCAACCAGCAGTTGGGTTAAATGTTTAACCCAGCCTTCTGGGCAGTAACCCAACCACTGGGTCTAAACAACCCAATTGCTGGGTTCGTCCATGTTTTATCCAGCGCTGGGTTGTATTTAACCGAGCATTTTTTTAGAGTGTAACTTAATTCTGTGATGGCTAAACTGAATGTTCAGAAAGCCATTATTCAGGTCTGCATTGTCATATCAAATATGGTATCATTCTGTTTTCCTTTAAAAAAAAAAAGAATATATATATATATATATATATATATATATATATATATATATATATATATATATATATTTCTAACATGTAAAACTGTCAATGTACTAAGAAGTGTTTGTTATACTTTTCTTTATAAACAAAACTTAGTTCCCCTTCAGTCGGTCACTACGAGTCACGACGAATGGGATCTCGCCAGAGAGACCAATCCACTTCGAGTGTAACTAAACAAGCCAATGGACATTGGCATGCGGTATTTCGCATCTGGCTGCCACACCCCGCAGCGCGGGTATAAGAGGCAGCAAGTGCACCGCATTTATTCATCTTTTCGCTTCGGAGCCAAGCGATGGTGCATCACTACTGCTCTCCTGTTCCTCGAGTGATTGCTGAACGAGTCCGGGCGATACGGCGCAGCAGCGGTGGTTGCGGTCTCACGGTCGTCTTCGTGCAGATAGCCACACCAGGAGTGTGTGGTGGCCAGCTCCCTTGTGTGCTTCAGCACTAAAAGAGCAATTTCTCTAAAAGAGCATTTCTCTAAAAGAGCAACACGGGTGATCCCGTCTTTTTAAAGATGTCTTATCATCCGTGCGTTTCTGGTTGTGGTCATTTCCTGGCGCCTCAGGATGGTCATGATCGCTGCCTCATGTGTCTAGGCATTCAGCATGCTGAGGAAGCTTTCGTGGATGGTTCATGTTCTTCTTGTGGGGACATGACCATCTCGGAGTTGCATAAAAGACTCTGCTATGTCAAACATGGCGGAGTCCCTCTGCCTCTGCCGCGATCCAGTGTTCATCCCGGCACCCGGGGGCGGACCTGTGTCCGGTGGAGTCAGAGGTGATTTGAAGATCATGGTGAAGGCTTCCCCAAGTGGAGTTCCTTACCCCTCAAGTACTCCGCAGCCGGTGGAGCTGCCATTGGAGCGGGCTGGGCCCTCTGCAGGACAGAGGGCACCACTCGTTTCCTTCGGTGCCCCTTCTGACGGCCAGATGTCGATCGCTGCATCGGAGGGCGAGCCCCCTCTCTCTGGGGATGACGACTCGGCTGTGTTGCCCCCTTCGGGTGTGGTAGAGTTGTCCAAGCCAGACCCAGAGATGACGGCTATGCTTTCCCGGGCCGCCGAGAATGTCGGGCTCGTGTGCCCCAAACAAATCTTGTGGCTCCTCCGCCCTCACCACCCTCGATGGTGGGGCCATTTTGGGGTACGCGGGCATCCCCTCGGTGGAGCGGTCTGTCGATCCTCCCGCGACACAGGCCATTCCTGCGATTCACGTTCGAGGGTTGGGAAAATCAGTACAAGGTCCTGCCCTTTGGGCTGTTCCTGTCGACTCGTGTCTTCACCAAAGTAGTAGAGGCAGCCCTTGTTCCCTTGAGAGAAGGGGGGATGCGCATCCTCAACTATCTCGACGACTGGCTCATACTTGCACAGTCTCGCGATCAGTTGTGCGCACACAGGGACCTGGTGCTCAGGCACCTCAGCCAGTTGGGTCTTCGGGTCAACTGGGAAAAGAGCAAACTCGTGCCAACGTAGAGAATCTCTTTTCTCGGCATGGAGTTGGACTCGGTCAACCAGACAGCACGCCTCACCCAGGAATGTTCTCAGTCGGTGCTGAACTGCCTCAAGACTTTATCAGGCAGGACGGCGGTCTCACTGAAACTCTTTCAGAGGCTCCTGGGGCATATGGCTGCAGCTGCGGCAATAGTTACGCTCGGTCTGCTCCATATGAGACCGCTTCAGCACTGGCTCCATGGCCGAGTCCCGAGGTGGGCGTGGCGACGCGGTACTCAGATTACACCCGGTTCAGATTACAATGGCCTGCGGCAAAACTTTCAGCCAGTGGACAGATCCCTCGTTCCTTCGGGCAGGAGTGCCCTTGGAGCAGGTATCCAGGCATGCTGTGGTATTCACGGATGCCTCGGCCACCGGCTGGGGTGCCACGTACAATGGGCACGCAGTGTCAGGAGTATGGACAGGTCCCCAACTGCGTTGGCATATCAATTGCCTCGAGTTTCTAGCAGTACGCCTTGCACTGAGCCGCCTCAGAGGGCGCCTTCGGGGCAGGGACGTTCTGGTCCGTACGGACAACACTGCGACCATTGCATATCTCAACCGGCAAGGTGGTTTACGCTCCCCTCGCATGTCGCAACTCGCCCGCCACCTCCTCCTCTGGAGTCACAAGCATCTGAGGTCCCTTCGTGCCATCCACATCCCAGGAGTGTTCAATCGGGCAGCCGACGAGCTGTCTCAAGCAGCACTTACAGGGGAGTGGAGACTCCATCCCCAGGCGGTTCAGCTGATTTGGAGGCGGTTCGGAGTTGCTCAGGTAGACCTGTTTGCATCTCCAGAGACCACCTAATGCCAGTGGTTCTACTCCCTAGCCAAGGCAACGCTCGGCACGAATGCACTGGCACACAACTGGCCCCGGAGCCTGCGCAAATATGCGTTTCCCCCAGTGAGCCTACTAGCACAGACACTGTGCAAGATCAGGGAGGACGAGGAGCAGGTCCTGTTAGTGGCTCCATATTGGCCCAACAGGACCTGGTTCCCAGAACTCATACTCCTCGCGACAGCCCCTCCTCTGAGGAAGGATCTGCTTTCTCAGAGACGGGGCACCCTCTGGCACCCGCGTCCGGACCTGTGGAAACTCCACGTGTGGTCCCTGGATGGGACGCGGAGGTTCTAGGTGACCTACCCCAGGAGGTAGCCCTCACTATCGCTTCAGCTCGAGCACCGTCCACTAGACGGGCCTGTGCTCTGAAGTGGAACCTGTTCATCGAATGCTGTTCCTCTCACCATGAGGACCCTCGGAGATGTTCGATCAGAGCCGTGCTTTCCTTCCTGCATCAAGGGTTGGAGCGTAGGCTGTTCCCCTCCATCCTCAAGGTTCACGTTGCTGCTATTTCTGCCCACCACGACCCCGTAGAGGGGAGGTTGGTGGGGATGCATGATCTGGTCGTCGGGTTCCTTAGGGGGGCCAGGAGGTTAAATCCTCCTAGGCCTCCCTCCTTACCCTCTTTGGATTTGGCATTGGTGCTAAGAGCCCTTCAAACTGCCCCCTTCGAGCCTTTGCAGTCAGTCGAGTTGAAGTTTCTTTCTATGAATACCCTACTCCTGACTGCATTGGCCTCGATTAAGAGGGTGGGGGACCTGCAGGCATTTTTGGTCGACAAATCATGCCTTGAGTTCGGGCGGGCTGACTCCAGTGCAACACTGAGACCCCGGCCTGGCTACATGCCCAAGGTTCCTACCACTCCCTTTAGGGACCAGGTGGTGAACCTGCAAGCACTGCCCCTGGAGGAGGCAGACCCAGCCCTAGCTTTGCTCTATCCTGTACGCGCACTGCGACAGTACGTGGATAGAACTCATAGCTTTAGGACCTCAGAACAGCTCTTTGTTTGTTACGGAGGACAGCAGAAGGGGAAGGCTGTCTCCAAGCAGAGGATGACCCACTGGATAGTGGATGCCATCACCTTGGCCTATGAAGCACAAGGTGTGCCCTGCCCGCTCAGGCTGCGTGCTCACTCCACTAGGGGTGTCGCATCATCCTGGGCACTGGCTCGTAGTGCTACACTAGCAGACATTTGTAGAGCTGCGGGCTGGGTGACTCCTAACACATTCGCTAGGTTCTATAGCCTACGTGTCGAACCGTTTTCCTCCTGTGTTCTCACCTCAACTGGGTAGTGGCACTGAGAGGCCCAGTTCAGAGTCGGCTTGCGGCGTCCTTAACGCCTAATTCTCCAGAGAGTTCCTTAACCAGGCAAACCCTGTCAAGTCCTCCAGCACGCCGGTGGCCGGATGTGGCGGAATGTCCGGTGCCAGGCCTTTTCAGCCAATGAATTCCTGAAATCTGGTATGAGGTTAATGCCCATATGAGTGACCCTGTTGGGTTCCCATATGTGTATTTCCACGGTGCAGCTACTACAGCCGTGTTTCCCCCGGCAGACAGCGTTCTGCCGTCTCTAAATGATGCAGTCTGAGCCATCTCAGAGACTTCCATGTGCGATAGGGCCCTACGGGGTTACTTCACATGAATAAATGTTACTTAACCCACTCTGGGAGGAAGTGACTCTGCAGTGTGCCTCTTCCAAATGGAAGGGCATGCTTTCCCAGTATTATCCAAGTCCTACTGTTGGGTTGCTTGAGGAACAGCAGTAGTCAACCTTCTCTGTGTAGAGCCCGGTCCTATCGTCTGCCTTATAGGAGGGACCTGGAGGCCTAAACAGGGCACTGGAGGGGGCAGCTCCTGTGGCGCTTTGGTAGGGATCCCATTCGTCAGTCACCGACGTGACTCGTAGTGACCGACTGAAGGGGAATGTCTCGGTTACGTATATAACCCTCGTTCACTGAAGGAGGGAACGGAGATGTCACGTCCCGTCGCCACAGTCGCTGTACTACAGCTGAGCTGTCAGGTCACCGGCTCGGCTCCTCTGCGAAATCATGAATTAATGCGGTGCACCTGCTGCCTCTTATACCCGCACTGCGGGGTGTCGCAGCCAGATGTGAAATACCGCAAGCCAATGTCCATTGGCTTGTTTAGTTACACTCGAAGTGGACTGGTATCTCTGGCGAGATCCCATTTGTCGGTCACCGACGTGATGTCTCCGTTCCCTCCTTCAGAGAACGAGGGTTACATACGTAACCGAGATGTTGTAATTCATTTATTTATTTATTGGTAAAAGAAGTCTTGATATTACCTTCCATCCCATTAGTTCTTTCAGTGTTTAGTATCATTGGCATACTATTACAATTTTTTTTCTTCCTTTTTTAATATTTTGAATTACTTTCTATTTTACAAAATTTGCTCTACTTCAGGTACAGCTTTAGATGATGGAGCACATGAAGAAAAATAGATAGATAGATAGATAGATAGATAGATAGATAGATAGATAGATAGATAGATAGATAGATAGAATGTTCCATCCACAGACATCCATACACCTTACAGTACGCCAAAATGAAATGCATGTTTTAATTAGGATATTGTTTTGAATGTGTAAAACAAATGAACACACATTTCAACTTTAGTGCAGTGGCTGACATGTTTATTACAGCAAGTGTATTTTATGCCTCTCTATGGGAAAGAAAGTGACTTTTTTATAAGTGGATTTGAAAACCGACACTATACAGTGTTCTAGGTTTATATATAGTGCACGGCCTCATGTAAATGTCTGATTATTCACTTAAATTCACTTTACTGAACGTCCATACTCCTAAAACTCTTTTGTACACTTTCATATATAACTAATGATATAATCATGTAAACTCAGGGGAGCCACATTTGATATATTTTCTTGCTTATACCACTGTGAGAATAACCAGTCGCCTAATGAAAGGAGGAGGGGGAAAAAAGTGATAATTATTCTTCACTATCAGGTAGAGCAGCAGAACTCCACATATTATCAATGCCCCTTTTAAAACAGCATTCACTTTTGTCGCGTCATCCCCAGTTTGATTCATGGACACGGATGTCTCTTTTGTTAGTGCATGAACAGAGCTGGTACATTCCCTTTACCTCTTTACACATCTCTCCCCCACACGTGTACATACACAACGTTTGGACATGATAATCTTTTCTGTTCACACTTCACTAACCAAGGGGCAAAAGCACTCCTCAACAAAATTTACATTAATATTAATAATTAGCCACCTTCAGAAAAATTATTTATGTGATTATTCATCAGTGTGAAATACTTTTCCTCTCTTTTTCTGTGTTTATTTAAATATTTTTAACGGAATGTTTATTCACACTAAGGGAAAATAGCCCGCTAATATTTTTAAACTTTTATGAATCGGCCATAAACATCCAACCGACAGTTTAGCCTTTTGCAGTGTTATTTTATACTATTAGATATACTATGAGATACTATATATATATATATATATATATATATAGTATAGTATCTCATATATATAGTATAATTATTTTTTATTTTACTGTTTTCCATTTTAATTTGTTAATTTTATTAGTGTTTTTTTAGTGTTTTTTTTTTCATTTTTATTAGTTATTGTTTTTATATGATTCTTATTCATTTTATTTCAGTTTTATTTGTTTTAATACATCAAGTTAAAATAAATGAAAATGGAATTTTAGCTTTTTATCTATTTATTTTAAGTATCATTTTAAAAAAAAGAAAAGGTTTTAGTTTTCTACATTCTACATTCTACTACTCCTCTAATTTCTGAGCCAAGAGATATTTTTTTCTTTAGCTTTTTCTCTTTTTGTCTCTCTCAGTAGCTGTTCTCTTTTTAAATGATATGTATTTCTTTCTTTCTCAGTTCTTCTTTTCCAGCCTTCCTTCTCAATCCAGTACATTGCATTAGGTTCTGCCTGCATCTGGTTTCAATTTGAGCTGTCCTCATGAAGTCTTATCACTCTCACCCTTATTCCCGATGTCTCAATAACACTAGGCCGCTCTTTGGATCCTCACAGACTTTATACAAACAGACATGACTATTACAAGAAGTATAATCACTGCACTATTTAACCTTGCCGGTTCTGTAACAATAAAAGTACAGGTTTCATGGTTTGAGTTTACAGAGGTAAAAGTTTGCAGAGAAGCTGTAATGAGGAACTTCAGGGGGAATGGTTTGCTACTGTCTGTCTCTAGAGTAACAAAATCTCTCTGAATATTTGACTGTAAGGTTAATGTGCGTGCAGACCATGTCTGTGAGGATGAGATGTCTGATCGTCTACAGAAGGAAGTCTATTCCAGTTCCACACTCTCCCAAGCACCATTCATTACAGTTCGAGATCCATCCTGTGAACATTTCTAGACCATTACATGGCCCGGTGCGTATCTTTTATCAACACAAAGAACCTACACATGACTGCTCACTCGTGTTTTTTATCAACACATATCTCATTCTGTCGTTCTGAACATTCTTTTCCACAAAAACCTAAATTTTCACCTCAGGATCATTTATGCTTTCCCTATCATGTGTCTTAATATAATACGTAAAATACTGAGTAAATATGGAATATGGAATATGGAACACAATATCACAAGAACGCAAACATAGTGAAATTTAAATTATTTCTAAAATGAAAAACTGTCGATGTAATATTTCAGTTACATCTTTCCTTTCAAATAAAACATGTTAGTTGTAATTTATTTATTGGTAAATTATGCCCTTTAATATTACCTTCCATCCCATTAGCCCTTTCAAAATTTATGGTTGAGATACAGTTATTGTATCTCTATTCATTCATTCATTCATTCATTCATTCATTCACTTATAGTAAAATTATTTTGTACATAAATTAAATATTAAACTTATTTATTTATTTATTTATTTATTTGATATTTTTCTGTCAAATATTTTTCTGTTTTTATAATGTCTTTATTTCTGTAATTTTTTTTCTATTTTGATTTTAATTTGTCAAAGTTTTAGTAATTTTGTTTGTTTTGCCATTTTTATTGTTTTTTTCTGTTTGTTTATTTCATATCTATATTAGTACATCAAGTTAAGCTATTATTAAAATTATTATTACAATTATATTTTTATTAACCTTTTATGGTTTTAGTTTTAGTTAACTATATAACCATTTTTTGTAATATTACAATAACTAGCTCTTAAATTATATAACCACATATGAAGTGATGACATTACTTTGTCTCAAAAGCTGTTTTATAAAATTATTCAATCACAAAATATTTGTAATATTCAATTCAAAAGTAAAAAAGAGAGAGGAATGACCCACAAATATGATATTAAGTTTCACAGAGGATTTATCTATCTATCTATCTATCTATCTATCTATCTATCTATCTATCTATCTATCTATCTATCTATCTATCTATCTATCTATCTATCTATCTATCTATCTATCTATCTATTTTTCTTCATGTGCTCCATCATCTAAAGCTGTACCTGAAGTAGAGCAAATTTTGTAAAATAAAATAGTGGAACAGCTTTAAAAGATCAAGGAGGGGCTTCACAGTATACACTCTATATGAAACAGATTGACACCCTATCAAAGGCTCAAAGTGAGTGACAGATCCTCCTGACAACAGTCAGCGGTCTCTTTTTAAAAAGTAAAGTGTGGCAGGAACCTGTCTTCAGTGCCGCGGTTGTGGCCTCTCACTCGTACATCACCAGGCATCAACAATATTGACTCCCCAGTTGGAGATTAGCGCCTCTGCCTGTTATTTTGTTAAGGGATCAGCCTCTTTCATGTCCTTACCTAAATATAACTGCGGTCCACTATGGACTGCCTTCACACTCCTGCTGGTATTTATTTTATGAGCACTGGCGGGACCAGCAATGCTCTGGTCTGTCCATCCCAGGCTTTGCAGGATTATCCAACAAATTTGTGTTTTATAACAGCTGTGTGTTAGGGTGACACTTGGGGTCTAAATATGGATGTGGCTTCTTCCCTTTGTAAGGGACTTGACCACTTTTTATTTTGTTCAGTTTGTGTGCTGATTGTAAGTACCTTTCTTTGGTCAGGATAGCATTTGCTTAATCTTAATCTTGTACTATTACACTCCTCTGTGACTGTAATATATTTTAAAATAATATATTCATATATTTAGAAAACATTTTTTTTCTGTGAATTGCATGGCTAATTTTCATTGTGTTGACTGCTTTTGTTTTATCTTTTCTGTCTTGTGTTTCCCACATCACAATAGTATGGAAAATTGGGCCACACACACAGAGAGAGATAAGCATTCCCTTGTGAGGGTCAGTCTTGAGGAATGAGGTAATGTGTGCTGCTGCTCTAAGTCCGATTGCTTTAAAGTGACATGAATCTGTTAGGCTGCGAGTGATCGATCTATTTATTACCCTATTTATGTAAAGCCAGGCAAACATGTGTTGACAGCAGACCTCTGCTGCCTGAAATACCATCGCCATCATTCACTCTTTTATCGCCTTTTCTTTTCTCCTACCCTCTTTTGTTTTAAGATCTCACGGCTTCTTTTTTTTTAGCTTCATAACAGCTATTCACATAACTTATGATGTTGTAGAAAATTTCACATTGCAACTGAAGATGATATTCTGGCCTAAATACTATCTCTGTAAGTACATTTCCATTTAAACTGAGAGAATGAACCAGAACAGTCAGTATCAAGTGACTGAGTGTGTGTATTAATTAATTAATTAATTTATATGTTTGTTTGTTTGTTTGTTTGTTTATTTGTTTATCCTTTTTAATATTTTTATTTGTTTACTTCATTTATTTTTATTATATGTGTAGTCAAATACACATTCAATAGACTTAACTCTGAAAAATCTAAATGCTCAAATGTCGCAAACAAATCTTGCTGAAATATGATTAGTCCAGCTAAACTACATTATGATGTATTTTCCCGCATAGAGTTTGACTGAATTCCTCTGTAGAAAATTGACTTGTGCCCAGCTGTATGTCTGCCAGCTGTCTGAGTGGAGTCTTTGGCTCTTAATCTACTGTCAGCAGGTATTACATCCCTGTCATTTCAAATATAATATGCAACTACTGTTTGGACTGCCCTTTTTGATATTGTGCATATCCCTGTGGATCCCACATCAGGGCAATTAATCCCAGAGGGTTTCCCTAACACCTCTACCCTTAGGAGTTATTTTTAGACAAGAGCATGTCTCCTTTGAAAGCCCCTCCTCGGCAAACTGCAAGCGCTTCTTTCTAGGACAAAAAACATGGAGAGCTTTGGGTCATGCTATCGGGATGGATGCCAGGGCCTTAAAGAGGGCTTCACGGGGCAATCCGTGTTACAAGCACGGGGGTTAACCCACTAGAGAGGCTTTATCTGCCGTATGTCATGTTCACCCAAGCCTCTGGATCCAGTTCTCCATCCCCTCACTCACACACCGTCCCACTTCCCACAATCCTCCCAGGACAGATCAACACTCGCTCGTCGTCCACCTCCAGTGATCAGCTTTATCTCAAGCTCTGAAGTGCATGGAGGACATATTTGTTCTGAGTTTTCCCACAGCAGGCCGTAGAGGAAAGACATGAGAGTTAGAAGGAGCTGAAGGTTCATAGAAACCAGACATACTTCCTCATGAAAAAATAGCCCTCACCTGAATAGACAGGCCTCCCAGAAATACCTTTCCTTTCAAAGTTTTTGAACTATCTAAATTGTTTCATATATATTAAAAAGTGTATTTTTATGTAATTTATGTCATTATATTATCTATATTATAAAAGAAATTCTTTCATTACTATATTAAGAATGAATCTGCATATATATAAAATATTGTAATATATGTAATTTATTCCTGTGATGGCAAAGCTGAATTTTCAGCAATATTATTCCAGTCTTCAGTGTCACGTGATCCTTTAGAAATCATTTGAATATGCTGATTTGCTGCTCAAGACACGTTCCTTACTATTATGTTGAAAACAGTTGTGTTCCTTTCTTTTTTTTTTTTTTTCTTTTGGAAAACAATACTTTTTTTCAGGATTTGAAAGAACAGTTCAAAAGAACAGCATTTATTTGAAATACAAATGTTTAGTGAAACTTTAAATGTCTTTACTGACACTTTTGATAAATCTAATGCATCCTCGCTGAGAAAAAAATATGAATGTAAACAAATGGAAAGATTAAAAAAAATAAAATTAAAAATTCTTATTCAAAACTTTTAAAAGGTTGTATATATATATATATATCTTAGATATCAAAATTCCATTTTACGGTTTTCTCTTCATGCATCGCTGCTAAATAAAATGATTGATTTCTTTTAACAAAAGTTCTTACTGATTCCAAACTTTTGAATGGTGGTGTATATTTATTTTAGATACCAAAATTCCATTCTGCTGACAAAGACATGTTCTGTCTTCCACCTGTCAGTCAATCCTGTTCAGCTCAGCTACAGTACAGCATCGTCCCGCTAATGTGATGAAACAATACTATCGTGAGAGGAGGTGTTTGAACACACTTTTCTACTCCCTCCCTCTTCTATTCCCCCCCCACCCCCCCCCAAAAAGCACACACATACAATCCCCCTGAAAAGGACAGAAAAAAAAAAAAAAACACCTCCACAAGAAAAGAACAAGAAAACGTCACATTGTCACTTTGACTGAACAGTTCCAAGAAGTCCATTATCCCAGATTTTATCTTTCCATATGCTATTTGGAAAGCAACCTTTTCGTCTGCTGATTTTGGAAGGAATTTCTACTCTGATGATTTTTGACAGTCAAAACACCTCATATATGCTGTACTGTAATTCACAACTGGATTTAATGTGAGTAGTTTTCATTTAATATTTTTTAAAAATGTTCATATTAATTTTTTTTTAATTGTTTTAATTGTTTTATATGATTTATTTTTATTTTATACAAACATTTGATAACTTCAATGCCAAAAATAATTCCTGACAGCCTGAAATGAGTAACTTCTCCAACTGGGAGCAATGCAGAAGTCTTAATTGAAGTTGGCAGGTGGAGGGACAGTGGGGTCAGTCCTCACCAGCCTCCCCTCTTCTCAGTGAGGATTAGGAGCTTTCAGTGCCCCACGGTCCCTCCTTCTCGCCCGCAGCGCTGGTTCATAAGGTTACTGTATATGAGAGCGTACAGTTAGACTTGGTTCAGTCATCCAGCCTTGGCTTGTTTATAGTGGATTACAAAGAGGGATGGAGGGGTTAAGCCTATAGCAGGCTAAGAACGGAGGAGATGTTTGAATATGTGTGTGAGAGCATTGGTCAGAAGCACTTGTGTGTTTCGACGGACAGCGACTGGCAGCCTCCCTAACTGTGTTTGTCTCTTTGCAAGCTTTTGACTGACAGGTAGTGAGATTTGCCTGAGCGCTTTTGCATGAGAGCCAAAAAGGGAAAGTGAACACAACGGATTAGCTGGGATTATGTTGTCAGAGGGAGGGTTGACGGACAAACTACAGAGGAATAAATTGGAAATCTGTTTGAGGAGTGTACCGCCCCTCCTTTCTTGCTCCCTCTCCCATCCCATTCGAAATGACAAGGGGAAAATCATTAATAATTTATAAACAAGCCTGGCACGTTACCTACGCATCTTTGCCTAGCCATGTGTCCGTATTTATACTAGTTGTCTCTCGTTTGGACTTCCGGCCCCGTTGGCTGGCTAATGTTATTTTTTTAACGTCATTGAGATAAAGATGAAGGTAAGGCTGGGCCTGATGGATCTCATTTTCCCATGCCCTCACTGTCTGCCATGGTGTTGTGTTGTCTGTTTGTGTGCTGATGCAATTTTTTGGTGGATTTTTGATGCACGTGATGGTTCAGATTTTAGTAGTGTGCTAAAAAGGGTTTTAGTGAATTTTAGAGTGTAAATGCAGACTTATTTTTATGATGTGCTTCCCTATAATTGGCTGTAATTTACACCATTCTAAATCATGAGTTGGGCTTCTTTTGCTTGTCTGCTTCAGTTTAGTCCTCACATAGAGACTATTCCCCACTACACTCAAGAGCTGTCTATAATGCTGACTTTAAAGGTCAAATGAAGTAAACTATGTCTGTGACTATTTATAATAAATACTCAGTTGACATGGCTTTTATGAATATTTGAATTCAGGCCAATAGATCTCCTCATAGAGGTTATACTTGACTGTAAGTATTCACAGTGTCAGACTATTTTATTTTGTGATTTATATAACTTTTTAAATTTTTAGTTTTGTTTTCTTTACAAAATTAGATTTTCTCTTAAATTAAATCTTTTCAGTCATTTAAATCCTTTTCTTTTAACTGTTGTTTAAACCTGAATCTTGCAAATAGGTTTATGTCTGTATGTTTTCATGCAAAAATAATATCAATAACAACAGGACTAATAATTAGTTCACGTTATCGTTCTCTTAAGGGCACAGATCTTAATTAGAATCATTGAGTTATTTTGAAATGCACGGCACACAATTTTAATGAGTTGACTGCATTCTGCAGGAGATTGGAGCATTAAGGATGCATGTCTGTACGTTAAACATATGAATATGCATTGGCATAGCAAATCTCCTCTCAGAATTTGCTAATGAGCCAGTGCTGTGCTCTGAATAATAAGACTTAAAAAGACTGAATTGTATGTCAATTTACTGCTAGTTCAGTTTCAGAATTAAACCAGGCGTAATTAATTTGGAATGATAAATGAGGTTTATATCACCAGGTACAGATAATCTAGCAAGGTATGTTAATGCATAATGAGAGAGTTATTATATTATATTATATTATATTATATTATATTATATTATATTATATTATATTATATTATATTATATTATATTATATTATATTAATGGCAAAACATTATTTTTTAATTTATTTAAAATTTTTCAGTTTAATTTTATTTTTATAGACAAAAAAGTTTTTCCATTTCCCATTTTCCTTTGAAAGCAGTTTTTTTTTTTTCATATATGTTGTAATTCATTTACTTTATTTTATTTTTTTACAGAGCATGAAAAATGGTAGAGGGGTAGATGAAGTGAGTTTATTTTAGAGCAATGGGACATTTAATTTAAATTTTTTTGCCATCATACATTGTGTTTACATTGCGTGTATGATGACAGTGTGAGTAATATTTCTGTATGTATAATCCTCTTTGGCTGAGGATGTTTTAAAAGAATGTCTTGTCCTCCAAGGACATAACCTAATATCAGCGTTTGAGCAATTCCACCAAACCTCTCCTGTTTCTCTGTCCACACACACATTGCTGTCTCTGTGTCTGTGAAAACACTGAAGCTGACCCTGCTGCTTCCTGCTACAGTCTGTGCCGTCTGCTTCTGTGCTTTCACATTTCTCTCTACGAAACACACACACATACAGTACATATAACGGTTACTCAAGTTACTCTCATAACTTCCCAGTGAGACACTTTGTCTCATATATGAATTCTCATCATGCACCTTTCCAGTTTTCTGATATTGGTCTTTGAGATACATTTTAATCAAATATAGGATGTTTGAGGTTGATCAGACTGATCAGCGTAAGTGGAATAAAATATAACTTGGTATGCAACACTATTGTTACGATTATGTTCCTGTTGAGTTTCCTGTTTTTCCTTTTTTGGTCATGTTCCTGTGTTCCCTGATTTAGTTTATTAGTTCCCACCGGTGTTAATTAATTATCTCGTTTGCTCCTTTGTTTCCCTGTCTTTATAAGCCTTCAGTTTCTGTCTGTTCTTTGTCCTGGATTGATATTTAGTAAATGTGTGTTGATGTGAATTAGTCCTCTGAGTTATTCCTCATGTCTTTTTGGTTCTGAAGTTGAAATTAAAGACTATTTACGTCTACTCTGTTGTCGTGCACTATTGCTACAACCACGTCCTGTGACAACTATGGAATGATGGCTTTGAAGATTTTTTTTAAAGAAATTAATAGTTTTATTCAGCAAGAATGCATGAAATTGATCAAAAGTGAGAGTAAATGTATTTATGATGTACATCAACTATTCTATTGAACTTTCTAATGATAAAAAAAAAAAAAAACCAACAACAACCTGTGACTGAAGACTGGAGTAATTGTTGCTGAAAATTCAGCTTTGCCATCACAGGAATAAATTACATTTTGAAATATGTTAAAATAAAAATCAGTTATTTTAAATTGTAATAATATTGAGCAGTATTGCTGTTTTACTCTGTTTTTGATCAGATAAATGCAGCCTTGGTCAGCAAAAGAGACTTCTCTCAAAAAATGAAAAAGTCCCCAAACTTTTAAATTGTAATGTAAATATAAATTAAAAATTCATATTACAATCATGCATTTTTGCACTGATAGAAACCTGTTTTTTTTTTTTTTTTGGTTTATTTTTTGCAATTTATACACATAGAAAGATATTTTGATCATATGTTTTTTTCACTCTGGGACAGCTGACACGTGTTGGGATAGCATAAGGTCTCTATCCTGTCAGATCATTTTCCCCTGCCAGCATTCCTCAAGTCATGACCCTCAAGCTGCTTTTGAGTCTGCGGGGGTCAGTAATGACCAAACAGTACAGATCTTTCCTCCCCTTCCCTCCTTCATATCTCCCCAACATCCCTTCTTATCTTCTTCAGTGCTCCTCACCTTTCTGTAACCTGCCCCTTTCCCTCAGATTCCCCACTCATGACTGTAGCGTGCGACCGGCCCACTGGCCCAAGTTTGACTCGGGCATGAACTTTGCTGGAATAACAAAGATCCCTGTCCCCTCCTCCACACATCACCACAAGAGAAGGAAAAGCAAGCCCCTCTGTTCTTCTATCTATAGTGTTCTTACAGACTGAAGCTGATGGTTGTTTGTTTCTGCCCTCAAACCCGGCAAATATCCATTATTTCTGTTTTGATAAGCACGATGACGCAGATAATCTTTGTTATTGTTATTGTTACTTTTCATTACTTTAATTCATTTCTCCCTGCGGGGCTAAGGCTAGTAATGAGATCCAGACGGAACTAAAGCTTACTCTGTCTCTCTCTCATTCCTCGGTCTCTCTCTTGCTGGCCTGCACCAAAAAAGGTTAACACTGCCACCTGCAGTGACCACTTGATCTATTGCTACTAAACAACCACTATACTGAATATGATCCTTCATTAAAATTAAGCAATATGAGACAGTTTAATAAACAAACCATAAATACTGAGTAACTTACATTATTTATTTTTGTCCTCCTAACTCTTCCAAAGGCAGCCACAGCAGAATGGTTGCATCTCTATGCAAATGTTTTTGAATGATTTGAATAGTTGAATGAATGATTCAGTGATCAAACATGTTTTGATCCCGAATGATTCGTGTGTTTGAACAAATCGAATGAATGATTCAATGACTCGCTCATAAACACTGTCTGTGTGGAAAGAGTCATCAAAAGGCCTATATGATTGAAAGTGACGAATATGGTAAAGACATTTCACATAATTTGGTCATTAATTCCCTCCATGTTCTGAAATAATTTCATAATAATTAAGTTGAAGCATTTGCCTGTAGTGATACTAATGTTTTAGATCTGAAATGCTTGTGTAATTTTTTAGACCACATATATTTGACAAATTATTTATTTATTATTATTATTATTATTATTATTATTATTATTATTATTATTAAAGAATTTTTGAGCTCTTGGACTAATTATTATTGAAAAATATATTTTTATAGAATGTATTGGTTGAATAAATGATTCAGTGAGTCAACCATGTTTAATTCCAGAATAAATCGGTGTTTTGAACGAATTGGTTAAATGAATGATTCAATGGCTCACTCATTAAGACAGTCACTTGTTTAGTTTTTGAATAAATCAGTGTTTTTAAACAAATCAATATGAATGAATGACTTATAAAAATCATTAATGTCATACAAGTATAGCAGAGTAACAAAAAGAGTCACTAAAAATCCCACATATAATGCACTGACTGACAGTCTGTCTTGAACGCACAAGCAAGCGGAGTGGTAACAGTGAAAAGAATCAGGATGGAACAGCCAACCAAAATTCGAGGATCTGAATGAACTGTTTTGATTCTGAATGAACTTGTCTAATCAGAATCATCCCAGTTATGCATTTATTTTCAAAAGTTATGTACAATGTAAATGAATTGTTGAGGAGCAATAAATCCTGTTAAAAAAAAAAAAAAAAGCACACACTTCTATCTTTCTCTCTGTTTATGTGGTAACTTATGTAAACTGGCACCACAAGGTATGTCACAGTGGATCCATTCCATCCAATTAATGATCGAGGCTTTACAAACTTGTCCGCAGATCCTCAAGCTCTTCACAAAAGTGGCTGAAAAGAGCTAATCACTCCCATTACTGTTTATCCCCTCCCTTAATCACCTTTGGCAAGACGCTAACAAATATTATCCCATTTTGCTAAATCCACTCTGCATGGCTACACTACCCACTTATGGCAGCTCCTGAGTTTACCTCAGGATTTAACAGGCTTGGGTGTGAGTGGCGGCGAGGCTGAGAACACTAATCTACACGCCAAATTTAGGATTAGCCTGTTGAGCCAGGTAACCTCTGGGGCCCGTCTCTGATTGGCCACATTGGAGGAAGGGCTGTGGATTGATTGGCTGTGTGGACTGTAGAAGTGCTTATTGTTTTGAGCAATAGATTCCAAGGTGCTTTCTTTTTTTGTTTTGTATTATTTATGAGTCGTCAAAGGGCAAAGCATCTTTCTATCTCTTTCTCGAAACTGATGAGAGTTCATGTATGTGGCAGTTGATTAAGGGGGCACTATTTTGATTCCCTTCAAATGCTAAAGTGACAAAAGTACGGTATGCAATAGCAGACTGTAGAGTATTTAGTGTATGCACAGTTAGTTTTAGTTATTTTTAACACTTCCTCACCTAACCATCTAACTTTATCTGTGGTTCTTGCTTCCATCTAAGTATCTTTTTGCTGATAACCTTTACATATTTTACACATTTCATTGAAAAACTACTTGTAAAAGACAAGCTCGAGTCATACTCTGTCAAACATGAGCACAAGCATCTGTAGAGTTGTCAGAGGATGATTTCTAATTTCTTTGCTGATAACAAGCATTTAAAGGATTAAGTGGCATTCAGAGCAAAGATGAAACCCTCACCCTTGCTCAATCTCTTCCTTTATCTTTCTTTCCTGGTCTCTGTTTGTGTATGTAGAATGTTAAAATGCAGTTCATTATGTGGCTGCATGATTTTGACCTAAAAGTAATCCTACATGATTGGAAGTGAGAAATGTGGTGAAGATGTTTCACACTAAGTGGAATAACTTAGATATTAATGAATTTCCTGCATGTTGCCAAATAATTAAGTTAAAGTGTTTACCTGTAATAATACTAATGTTGTGTATTCAAAACACTAATCTGTAATATGTCTTCACACTTTTTTAAAAAATATATTAATAAATTTTACCAAACCACACTAATTCTGGAGTAATGCAAAAGTACTGCAAAGCTTAAAAAATAAACATTATAATAATAATAATAATAATACATTTAAAATAAAATAAAAATAATTCTATACATTTAAAATGCATTGTAAAAAAAATAGTAGAAAAAATTCATATTCCAAAAAATAATGTAAATTTAATTTTTTTAATTAATTTTATATACATTTTGATATACATATACATACACATATACATAGGACTAAAGCACTAAATTAAAATAAAGTTTCATTATCTGTCACTCTTTTATCAAACCACACTAATTCTTTAGTATACTGAAAAACTTATAAACTAAAAATTATTATTATTATTATTATTATTATTGTTGTTGTTGTTGTTGTTGTTTTTATTATTATTATTATTATTATTATTATGGCATTCAACTTCAAATACAATTCAATTTCTTCTTTAAGGACTTTTATTTATTTGTTTGTTTGTTTGTATTAATTCTCTCTCTAGTATATTTTAATTTATATAAAAGGTTTGAGCTATTGTCTTGGGTCAATGGTTTTAACATAACTTATATGAAAGAGAAAATGAAATGGTACTTGTGTTAATCTCTGATTGGTTTTGATATGCAAATTTTGTTATTTTCAAATATTGTTATTTTCAGATTGTGTTTAAAAAAAAATAACACGGAAATAGCATTTATTTTCTGTGATATTTAATGTTATCTTCTGTTACACATTTTCTCCCCCATGCTCAATAAATTTAAGATCAGCTTAACAAATGCCAAAACAGTTGAAATAATGTCATAGTTAAGGTAACACATTACAGCATCCTAACGATCCTATAAAGAGCCAGATATCTGATGCAAGTGTTGGCTTGGGTCCTGCAGTATCTCGGAGACAGGTTGCTTTCCCATCCTCCCCCATCCTGAGTTGTAATGAACGAGCTGTCTTACCCAAACAAACAGGCTCTCTGGAGAGACATCACAGCTACCTCTCTAATCCAGGAAGTTGCTCTTATCACAACACAAATGGAGTGAAGAAGGGAATAGGCCTATACAGTATGTAAAACCCTCTATGAATGTATGAGATATGACAGATCAAGTAAAGAAACCTGGGAGTGAAAGAACCTGTCATATGTGATTATGGTGCAAAGATATACTTCAGGGATGTGTATTAGGGCCAACTGATAATATTTGTTTGTTTTTATTGCTGTTGATAATTATATTGCCTTTTTATAGCTTAATATATTGAAAGTAACTAAAAGCATTTTGTTTTTTGGTGTCAGATAATGTATTGAGTAATACAGTGCCCCCAAAATGTATTTGGACCACATTTTGGAAACAAATTTATTTGGAGAGGTGGAGGGATTTGTTTGTTTATTTATTTATTTTCAAGAAAAGTATTAAACAAAAAGAATATATTTGATACCAATATATATGCTTTTCTTTATACTTTTTATAATTTATATGAAATATCTTAAATTACATGAATGACATTTTGAGGCAGCAGTGGGGAGAAAAAAAAATTAAAAAAAACCTTAAAGGAAATCTGTGAGCAGCACAAGCACAAAATAAACTAAACTGTGAAAGAGGGATTTGGCAGTAAGAAGAGTAATTTGTGTGGCCGTCCTGATGTTTGGCGCCATTCATTAGACAACTTTATGGAGAGCTAAAAGCTGCTTCCAACATTTGGCCCTCTCCCACACAGACTGCCTTCCGTGTCAGGCACAGCACACACAAACACACATTAGACTTGTAGTCACACATTCAATAAGCCAGGTCATTCTTGACATACGTTTGTTGCGCTGGGTCAAGAGAAGTTGGCCATAAATATAAATAAGCACATTAAAAGGCAAGGATATCAGCAGTGCACCACAGTGAAGATATCGTTCTGGATTTACAGGTGTGTGTGAAATAGCAGCGTTTTCATGATATGATCCAAACAGTGTCATATTATTACAAATGGCTTGGCTACTCATACTCTTAAAGTGCATAAATAATATTAAGGTCATCTATTGCGTTTGCTGTACACAAAGGAAAAGTGCAATAATTCTGTCTATGAAACTTAGCTGACTAAATCCAGATTTTCACTTTGGGAAAAACAAAATTTGGGAAAAACAAAATTAGATATAAATATGTATACTTTTATTTTCTAAAAATAAAAGACGGATCATGTAAATCATCTGCAAACCACTTTTTTTTTTTCAGAATCATAACAACAAGCAGATTTATTTAGTCTTCTGTGAATATATACTTACTGCCATGTACTGCTAGAATCAACACCTGTACAATGCTTTTTGGACCCAAACCAAGTTGCACCAGACTGCATCCATAATTCATTGCTGTCTGTGTTATTCACCAACAAAGTGTCCATATAGCTCACACATACCATTCTTAAGTGAAAACAGTTATTAAACTTTTTACACTTTTTACACTTTTTTTTTAAATGAAAAGTATTATATAATTTTATTTTTGTTATATAATTTTTATAGTATATAAATGATTTTATACTGTACATTTAAATTTTATTGTAAAATCATAGAAAAAATACTTTTTATATGCAAAAAGTTTCATGTTTATATATATTTACTTACTGTGTCAGTTTTATCATAAAGTAGTAGGTTGATGTTGGCATTTTGTTGGAAAGGAGCTTCTATTAAGGACTAAATTAAAATAAAATTTCATTATGTGTCACTATTTATTTATTTATTGATTTTATTTGTATTATTATTATTTATTATTATTATTATTTATTTTATTTTTTATTTTTTTACTTTACTTTTGTTGATATTATGATATAATTGCCCAGCATTTTATATAGTGTTGCTGCTGCACTTTTCCTTGCTGGATAAACCATAGAGGAGTTTGTGTGGCTTAAAACAGCTGTTTTTACAACCTCTGAAACGTTACACAGCACAACTTTCTTTTTCTTTTTTTTTTTCTCATATATACACAAACTACACCTGTCATATCCATCTCCGTTTATAATGCCACAATGTGTGTGTAAGAGAGAGAGGGAGAAAGAGCTGTCATATTTAATATCCCAACCTACAGTAATTCCTTTGTTCCGTTTTTCACTCGTCTCAGTGAGCGTGAAAATAAAATCAGACTGAAAAACTAGACTCCAAGAATCGAAACTCTTGAAGTTTCATATTCAAATCCCAAACATTTGTGGAAAAATTCTCTGCAAGTTAGCCTAGCTTTACTTTCTCGTTTCCTCACCACTTTTAAGCTCTAAAACTTGACGGTTTGCCCTGCCTGCCTCATTACAGACATTTTGACCCCCTGTTGGGAACGAAATGATGCCCCCTGTTGGCACGGATCTTGTGGGGATTAGGACGTCTCCCAGGATCAGCTGGGTCCCGCTCCATCCCAAAAGAGGTAAAACAAATATTAATCATCAATAGCTCTGTCACACACAAAGCGCACAGAGCCATAAGAGGATAGAAGGAGTTAGGAATCAGATGTTGTGGGAACGGGGGAGTAAAGACACCCCTGTTTGTGTGCGCATGTATGTGCAGGAACAGTAGTTTACTATGGGACAGGAATGTTTGCTGTTCTCCCTGCCATCCTTAGGTTGGCAGAGGTCTGTGCCCGCACCATGTGTGCCAGTGTCAGCCAGCACAGCCTGCCCCGCCTCCACCTGCTCATTCGGGCAAAGCTACCATGGCGCCATCTGGTGCCCGGTGCAGCCACGCAAGCCATGCCATGTTTAATCAGCGCATATGAGCAAACAGAACGAGCAGGCTGAGCCAGGTGGCAGAACCGGCTGCCCGTTTGACTGGGGGCCTCGGCGGCCAAACCCGGCAGGGGCATCAAAGCCGGCCTGGGATTTACGGAGTAACCAGCCCCTAATCCACCCCCTTATTGGCTCCATTCATATTGAAATGTGTGATCAGAGGAAAGAGGGAGAGCCTGGTCTGGCCGGAGAACGGGCAGGCACAGCTGCAGGGATAAAGTTCCACCATGAGAGCAGCACTTTATTAGACAGCTAAGGCCTCATTGATTGGATTAGAGATTGGGGGGGGGGGGGGGGGGGGGGGGTCATGTGTGGCAGTCCTTGTGTGTGTGTGTGTGTGTTTATATATGCGGGCCGGGGGGGGTTGGGTGGTTCAAGGAAATGTCATTTTCCACATCTCCTTTCTTCGAGTGCGTGTGGTAACCTGACTTGAGGAGGTGGGTGGTGCGTTTGCGAAAGGTTTGGTTCTGGTTGGTGCAGGACTTGGCAAAGCACAAAAGAGTGAAAGAAACAGAGAATGGGTGGAACAAAATGGAGAGCAAAAGCTCAGGTCTGGTGTGTGTGCTGAAGACTGATTCCGCTCTGGCCTCTCAGCATGATCCTGTCTGGTATTAAGTTGTAGCGCAGGAGAGTTTTTTTTTTTTTTCTTCTTCTTTTTTTGCCAGACAACTGAAACAAGAATTAGCTGGCGACTTAAAGGTTTTCTCTGATTCCTTTGCTAGGAAGCGAGACCCGTTTAGGAGCGATTGAATGTGGCTTACCAGGGATCACTGATCAGCCTCTGTGCTATTTTGTTTAGGTTAGCATGTGTGTGAGGGAGAAACTGAATATGAATGAGTGAATGTGGATGCGTTTCATTGGAATTTCATGATAGGCTTTTCAAAATATGTAAAATATTAACATTTTTGCAAAAAAAAAAAAATCGGAATTTAAGGTGCTTCTACAGTGCATTAGAAAATAGTTTGCTTTGCTACCCCGTGGTCTCATTCAATTCTCAATATCCTTCCACTCAGAACTTTATAAATAACATATGAACTGATATTTCATCATTTTTCTATTTTTCATAAATGTTAACATTTCTATTTTTTCATAGAAATATAAAATGTGCATGTATTCTTAAATGGACACTGTAAAATAGCAAAATTAACATGACAAACAAATCAGTATAAATTAATATAAATGTTAAAAATATAAAAATTGTTAAAATGTCTCATTCTAAAATTTGACTTTAACTTCATAGTATATTATTATGATTTTTAAGTTATTAAGTTGTTCTAGTATTGATCAAATGTATAAGCCTGCAATTTGTATATTACTGTAATATAAATGTATTCTTTTAGAAGTTCTGCAAAATCATCATAGCTGTGAGTTATCTTTATCTAAAGTGACATGTATTGCATATGCATTTATTTCTCCAATAGTTTTTTTTCTTTCTTGTCTTTCAGCACTGATAGAAATTCAAGATTAATATATAGGATGTAAGGCACCGCACTGCATTGAGGAAGTTTTCTAGTTCTGTTTTTGTTGATCAGACAAATCCTATAAAGAACAGAATGAAATGTAACAGCTCCAGACAGTTCCTGTTAATGCTAATGTGGTTATGTAACTGTTATTTGGACCTTCGGTTCAAAACTTTTTCCTGGATAACAGCCTGTTGAGATTCCTCTGGCAGAAGCACAGCTCCCAGCTAGCCCTAAACAGGTATGAACACCAAAACAAAGCTGTGCTTTTTTAAAATTCTAATGAAAATATTGTTCAGATTCCACCGAAACGTTATAATTGCTTCATCATCTTCTATCCGTTGCGAGGCGGAGTCGTCGAAAAGGTTTGTGGCCAGAATGCATTAGTGGGTCCGAGGGTCCGGGCTAATCCAATTTGAGAGTGTTTAGAGTCTCCAGCCAGTAGACCTCGGTGGAATCCCTGTTCAAATTCAGCCGGCCCTGCCAACCAGCTAGCTAGCCACCAACTGAAGCCACACTTGACATCTTATTTAAAGCTTATTGAGTGAAAGGACTTTGTGCCAAGAAATTTCACAGTTATTTGCAAAAGATAAACCTTGGATCTGGAATCAGAGCATTGTAATCTGACAGAGGGGAACTGTTACCGGAGCTAAAGCCCTGGGTTTTTCTTCAATGAGGCGATGTTCTGAGTGCACATCTAAAGGGCCATCACGTTAACAAACTGACAACACGAGGAGTCCCAAATTGCATTGCATTGTTGGATATGATCAGTATGCATGTTTCGTATCACATGTCAGTTATAATATGCATCAACATTCCCTGTGTTCAAACATCTGTGGTATGCGTCCTTTCTCACCCACCATCAAAGGAAGATTTGTTAGCCTTTGTGGCAGACTGAAGCATGGGGAGGGGGAGGCCGTGAGTGTGTGACAGAAAGGTCATGTCCCTCCACCACGGCAATCTGACTTCTTCATGCTCTTTAAAATAACCTCTCATCGTAAACCTAAAATGGTCAAGAAAGATACAAGTCCTCTCCCTTCGTCCCTTCGATTCGTACATCTCCCCTTCCTAATTAATTGGTTCAGCGCATAAACCTGAGACTTGTCTCTTTGCTTAGCATTTTTCATGCTGAAGTCAATCCGTCAGCCTGCCATTAGCGACCGAGAGAAGCTACAGCAGGTGTAGCACCAATAAAAGGACACTTTGTATTTGTTTTTTTTTTTTAACTAAACAGGATGTAGTCCATTAACCGTCTAATGTTGTCTACACTCATTTTGACTGGCTAGAAACCTTTGATTAAATTGTCAGTCTGACGTGCTTTAAATCACCGTTTTAATCATCCAGAGATTTTATTAGAAACCAGTCAGTAAATTCTATGTGATTATTTACAGCCGTAGTCCATTGAAACAATATTTTACTCATAGTGTGCTTATTGATTCCAGCAACAAAGGACTTTTAATGGCCTGAAAGTGAATCTTTGGTCCTTTACTTCCTCTACAGGTGAAAAAGGGAAAGACAAAATCTAAAACAGAAAAGGAAAGAAAAGAAACCTCAGATTTCCGGCTTTTAGGCCTTGTGTATTACCCAGGGATTGGTCTGTATGAACACACAGCCCTGATGGAGTCATCTGGTGAAGACATGGTGCTGTTTTTTGGTTCAGAATGATGGGAGATTTATAGTGGTTTCACTGATCCCACGCTTCGGTGTCATAAAAGTTTATAATATTTTTTCCAGGATGAAGATTTTTAAGCATATCTTTACTTCTAGCATGAAGATATAATTCACAGAGCCTGTAACTCACTGTGCTGTGGCAGAATTTCAAAGCATTAATACTGGACTGCTGGAACATGATAAATGACCTCTTTGACACTCCTCCGCCGAACGCTGCACTCGGGTTATACATGCAGACGGGAAGAACAGGCAGTTTCGAGATTACTGTAAAAGTCAGGCAGTCTGATTGCTCACACTTTTGAGTTTGACATTTACTTTTCCCATTGTTTGTGTGCTACACTCCATCTGTGTAGTTTGGCTGACATTTTTATCCTGTCAAAAGTTGGAACTGAATCAGGGTAAAATAATGACACACCATATTTCAGTTTTCACACACACACACGCACACATATGCCCATAAGCACAAAAAAAAAAATCTTTTTTTCTATCTGTGATTTCCGAGGTCCTATAAGCTCTGGAAAATTGAATGAATCCTTCAAAGTGCTCAAACGCACTCGCTTCTTGTATATGTCCACTGCTATAGTGCGACATATATTTTCAAGTGCAGTATTCTCTTATTGTTTTTCTTTTATTTCTCTTCCTTTCAATCCCACAGACAACATTTTCATCATTACTCCATGAGAATTGCCTTTCTAAAGGCTGCTTGTTTGATTTTCTGCACATTAGCTCCCCCTTGTGGTGTAAAGAAATGAAAAACGTCATATAACTAGGTAAAAATAAATGTTTCATTCAGGATGGTTTTTAGGATCTTGTGTAGGTATATATCAATTGATTCTATTCCACCAGTAGATTTTGTTCAGAGGATGAGGAATATATATACACACACAAAAACTTTTCTGCATTCAAGTGTTAGGACTGGAAAAGTACTGAAAATCACTGAGTGTGAAGGTTTATCTGCATTTTAAGAAGTTCAAAGAAGCAGAACAGAAATTCTTTCAAAAATAGTTTCAAAAATTTGTCAGTTTATTAAATCGTCATTATGCAAAGCTATATGGTTAGGCATCTAAGATTTAAACTTAAAATTATGCATGTTTTTATTATGTGCAGATTGTGATATGTTTTTATATACATTACTGTTCAAAGGTTGGTAAAATTTTTATGTTTTTGAGAGAAGCTTAACAAATCTTTATTTATAAAAATAAATAAATAATTTAAAAAATAAATATGAAAAATAATATGTTAAACAACAACAACAATAATAATAATAATAATAATAATAATAATAATAATAATTATTATTATTATTATTATTATTATTATTATTATTATTATTCCTGTGATAACAAAGCTGAATTTTCAGGATCATTACTCCAGTCTTCAATGTCAGTCTTCATATTATCCTTAAGAAATTATTATATTATGCTGGTATGCTGCTCAAGAAACATGTATTTTTATTATCAAAGTTGAAGATAGTTGTGTAGTTTATTATTTTTGTGGAAACCATGATACCTTTTTTTCAGGATTCTTTGATTAATAGAAAGTTCAAAAGAACAGCATTTATATAAAATAGAAATATTTTCTAACATTATAAAAAATTAATAAATAACAAATCAGTACTGTATACCTACTGTATGCTTTAAAAAAGAAAGAGAAAGAAAGAAAATGAAAACCAGTATAGGACAATACAGTGTATTATCAGAAATGTATCTCTTCCTTTTCTGTTCTTTTGTTTTTTTTTTTTGTTTTTTTTTTTTTCTTTAGGATCAGTCATTTATCTCCCCTCGTTCTTATTCGAAGGACTATAATCCAAGGCCACTATAGTAATCAGTTGTGATATTTTTAAACATCTCTGTTGGAGTTCTTTTTAAAAAAAAAAAAAAAAAACAGTGACTCAGTTAACAGTAATTAACGCCCAGTGCAACAGCAATTAAGCACACCTCTCTGTGGGTGGCTTTAGGGCTGAGGGCCAATGCTGTGGTGCTTGAGGAGCTTCCATTATGTAAGCCTTCCATAAGACATGCTCACCACCGACCGCCCACACACAGTCGACTTAATGCTACGTTCCAACTAGGCTGTAGCTCTTCAGTGTTGCCACAGCAACGGGTGTACAGTGTCTAACCAACACAGAAGAACAGTTTGGCACAGGTTTCAGCCTCTGTCGACTCAACAGGCCTCAAGGTAAACATTCACAACAATCATAACCACACATCAACTTGTGAAAACCAGCTTCCCAGACATGCAACTCTGACCTCGTCCCAGATCTTTTTGATTGACATAAGGCCTCTTGCATGTTTTTGAGGCCGGGTCTCACCAGGTGAGCTCTGAGCCTGTCGGGGCAGATGTGCGGGCACTGCTGGGTGGGAGTTACCCTGAGGGCCAACGTGGCTGGATTAAAATTCAAATCCTCCCGAGCTCCAAACAGGATGGGTGGGGCACTCAGTCACACGGCTCCAACAAGAGAAACGCACCTCAAAACATGGGATTCATTGATTGATCGTGATCATATGAATTTTAAAATTCCATGGTAATATGGAAAGATATGTCAGTGTAATGCTTCATGTTCATTGTCATTTTAAATGATTTTTTTTTTTGGGGGGTAGATTTTGCACTCATTGCAGTTAGACTCCTTTCTCTTTTTCTTTTCTTTCTTTCTTTCTTTCTTTCTTTCTTTCTTTCTTTCTTAAGAAGTTTATTTATTTATTTTCAGCAGTTGTGTATTAAATTAAAGGGACAGTAAAGAGATTTATAATGTTACAAAATATAAATTTCAATTGTTTTATTTATATACCTAATGTATATTAAAATAGAAAATACTAAACAGTTATTCTAAATTGTAATAGTATTTCACAATATTACTGTTTTTACTTTATTAATGATCAAATAAATGCAGCTTTGGAAAACATAAGAGATTTCTTAAAAAAAAGACAAAAAAAAGACAAAAAAAAAAAAAATTAACTCTTAAAGTTGTTCCCCCCCCCCCGTAAAACTCTTACCGATCCCAAAGTTTTGAAAAGTAGTGCAACTAAAACATATCACATAATATGTGATAAAAAACCCTGAACTTTCTATTCATCAAAGAATCATACAAAAGACTGTCACAGTTTAATATTAAAATATTAAGAAGCACAACCATGTTTCTTGAGCACCAAAACTTCCTTAAAAATCGTTTAAAATGACAGATGTTTGATCAGTTGTGTAATTTGAAACTTTTGTCAAGCTTCACATCATTTAAATTGGTTAAATTACAGTCTAAGTACCGTTTCAAATTAATTAACAAATTAACAAATAACTAATTGCATTGATCTATTTATGAGAGCAATACTGTATGCAGCTTGATTTTTTTATTAAATTTATTTAGTCAGATTATACAGTGTGAATGGGCGTCAATGAAAAAAGATTATTTTAGGCCACATAATGTGAAGACTTTTACCGGTAAGACATGACATGGTCATGCTAACCAGCATTGTCCCTTTCGTACATAAACAACAACACAGTATTTTTTTGTTACACTATACAGCGATTCATTGAAAAAAAGTAGCTTCAACTCTTTTGAAAATACCTGAATCTGCTAGCTTATGTTGATAACCCTTCTTATCAGTTTGAACAAAGAGGCTAAAAGACATAGAGGTCTCCAAGTCAAGGGAAATTCATGTTTTTAATGTCATGCAAGCTGGTTTTGAGCTTTTCCTAAAGGCACATACATAAGCTCGGCTTTCCACTCTGAGCTCCAGAGTACCCAATAAAGCTCCTATCACAGAGAGGATATGGGGCATGTTTATCTTTTCTGACACAAACCTCAGCGTCTCACAAATTAAACCACCCTCGCACAAACAATACAGCCCATGCTTTTCATGCCCTCATCAGCTTTCTGTTGTGATGAGGCCTCTCAGCGTTGGATTGGTGTTGACTTAGTGTTTCTCTGATCTTACTCACAATACTGCATCTATGCCTTTGCGTAGAGCCTACGTTATGTTCATTTTAGGTCTGATTTGTTGTAAGCTTGAATTATGAAGATAAAGATTATGAAGAGTTTTCTAAAAAAAAATAATAAGCAAGTAAAAATACTGCCTGTCTACCGTTCAAAAGTTGGAGTCAAAATTAAAGAAATTGTATTTAAATTTTAATTATTTAAAATTGTAATACTTTTTTTTACATATGAAAGAAATTGTATTCAAATTTTAATTACTTATTTTTTTATTTTATTTTATTTAGTACTTTTATTCAGTCATGATGCATTAAACTGATTAAAAATGACATTATATTACAAAATATTTCTATTTCAAATAAATGCTGTTATTTTGAAATTTTTACACATCACGAATTCCACAAAAATATAAAGCAGCAAAAATAAATAAATAAATAAATAAATAAATAAATAAATAAATAAATAAATAAATATATAAATATATATATATATATATATATATATATATATATAGTGTTTTGTCATACAGGTTTGGAACAAAATGAGGGTAAGTGATGACAGAATCATCATTTTTAGGTGAACTATCCCTTTCAGCACTCTTTTAAAAAGCTGAAATAATCCACACCTCATCTGAATTGACCATTTAAATCTCTGATTTTCTTTGCAAATTTGTGTGGCAAAGTTCTCATGCGAGGAGAAGGTCTTTGTACTAAGAAAAAAGCGAAGGATCTGTCCCCTAGCACTCTGGTATTGAGAAGACATTACATATTCACAGGGGGGGGATCTAATGCAATTATGAGTGTTTACTTACACCATGTGTGGCCCCCTTCTGCTGCTCTGTGCCACTGGCTGCCCAGGCCAGCCAGGAGGAGATGAAAAGACACAGAACGGGAAGCCAGTGTGGCTCTGTTTGTTTTGAGAATTTAGCCCATCTCCCCTCATGAGAGGTGCTATCTGAGACCCCTGCTAATTAAAGTTACCCAAGAAGGGAAGAGAAAGAGATGTGTTTGGATATGAACTCAACTCAAGAGCGCACCGAAAGTCAAAAGTAAGGTGGAAAAATATACATAATGTATGATGTGACAGCAAGTAGCCTTGTTAGTTGAGTATGAATGTTTGTTTAAAAGATTAGCTATGGCTTCTTTATTAGCAGCCATCCGAGGAGGTCTCCCTTTAGTGTCTCATTACTGATGCTGTGCACACTAGGGCCATCTCAATTACCTTAACCTCAAATATTGTCAATTAAAACAGGTGGTTGTTTGTTTCTTCTTTTACATCCTCCTTTCGTAGTTATTAGTCCCCTCGTGAGATAAGCTCCGTGCGCGCTGATGGGACGTGTAGGCCCGCTTTCCCAACTTATACATGCCTCGCACCCTGCTTGTTTGACGTTTTTATATTTTGACTTTGTACCTGGGGACCGTGGTGACATTTCACGGGTGTGTGTTTTGTGGCAGAGCTGATATTAAGCAAATCTGCTGCTGCTTATATTTGCTCTTAGGGATTTTAAAATGTAAGCAAGCACGAGCGGCAAAGGTTTCCGACCATCTTAGGGGGGAAACGTTCGATATTTGCTAAACGGATAGAGCCTCCGAAGGCACTCCCAGTATGAGGTTTAAACACACACATTCCTCCCCCATAAGCAAACGTTCATATTCAATAAATGCTCTTCTTCAGGTTTAGCCAAAGTAACACTGTGCACCTTCATTCAAACATGAGTTGACCTTCCATTAAAAACCATTATCTTATGTCACCTCTGCTGCTCTATACTACAATAAAACAGGGTAGATGTTCATGCCATGGATGTGTAGATCATCAGATAAAATGACAAATCCACTGGAAATTTCCAAGCTGCATATGATGTAAGATTTAAGCCAGTGAGCTATTGAACCTAAGGCCAGGCTTAGCTGAAGGTAACAGACAGCATATATTCTAAATGTCTCTTGTGCCTTCTGTATCTCTGTTGTGTGGGAGACAGACAGAGAGTGGTGTTGCTAATTTCTGTTTTATTTATCCCTCCACACCCATGTCTTTTTGTGCAACACGTCTGAGTACGATGCAACAAACATATTTATCAGAGTATGTAAATTTTGTTAGGCAAGACTCTGTGTCATTGCAATCAAAACATGTAGAGAATCAAGGGTGTTGTGGCGCTTCCTCCCATTTACAAGCCTGACGGTGTTTCTTAACACTGCAATTGCGTAATTGCTCCTCAGACACACAAGCTAACCGTCCATTTTGGTGGTGTATGTGGGTGTTTTTGTGTCCCTTCACAGCTATTACACAACATGACCTCAAATCTTGTACTTAAGTATTAGCTAACCGTCATAACAAACAAATCTTATTGTCTCAAACCTTTTTTTGCACCAGTGTTGGGGAGTTTTTTTAGAAGGCTGACAGCTGTTTTCACAATAGGTTCACTTTTAAAGCTAATTTCTGATTGGTTGTTCAGGCAATTTATGTGAATTACGTGGTTAACATTTATTGAGTCTTTGTGCTGCATTTTAAGTCTTTTTAGCTATTACTTAATGCTTCAGTTCATATGTTTCGGACTAGTGAAAGTGTTTGTTCATGATACATTAAATGTTAATTTGTACAACTTGAAATGTATAGATTTATTTACACTAGGCCTACTTTTCAAATGTTTGGTAATGTTTTTGTAAAAAGTTTAAGGATGCATAAAAAAAAAAGAAATAAAATCTAAATTTTCAGCAGCTATTACTCCAGTCTTCAATGTCACATGATACTTCAGAAATCATTCTACGTTTATTATTATTATTATTATTATTATTATTATTATTATAATAATAAAGTTACTACTACTACTACTACTACTACTACTACTACTACAACATTTATTATTATAAATGTAGTAGTAGTAGTAGTAGTAGTAGTAACAGTAACTTTTATTCATTCTCGAGGGAAGCGAGGAGACGAGGGTAAACTCCAAATACAGTCTTTAAATGAAATCCAAGACAGACAAGGCAAGGCACGGCAAGACAAGGCATGGCTGACACAGGAACCCCGGGAGTAACAAGTAGACCAAACGAAACTGAACAGAACAGGCAGGAACTAAATACACATAATAATTAACACACCTGAAATAAATGACAAATAAATGAACTAGACGAGGACAGGAACAGGAAGGACCAAATAAGGGCACGGAGGGGGAAACACACAAGACAGACAGGACTGTGACATTACTCCCCCCTCTCAGAAGGCGCGACCCGTACCATAACAGTACCACCGAGGGGGGGGGGCGGGGTTCGCTCTGGAGGATGACAGGACGGGGGCCTCCAGGATGGAACAGACAGAAACCGGGCACCATGGCGGATCAGGGATCTCAGGAGGCCATGGCGGTGCAGGGAGCACAGGGGGTCTAGGCGGAGCTGGGAGCTCTGGAGGCCTTGGCGGGTGGTCTTACTGCAGCCGGAACCCCTTGTACCCCCCCTAAACATACGGGCTGAACATGGGAACAGGAGCCCTCCGTGGGCGACACTCGGGAACAGGTGCCCTCTGTGGGCGACACTCGGGAACAGATGCCTTCCATGGGCGAAACAAACACAGGACAAGACCATCCACAGGAACAGGAAGCACTCCATGGACTAAGCTCAGAATCTGAGGCCTACTGGGCATGACGGGAGATCCACAGCCCTTCCTGGGCTGAATGGGGAGTCAGGGGGCCTCACAGGGACTCTCAGGAACCGCCTCTACATCAATGACAAGGAGGCAGGTGGCTGGGAATGGCCTACATGGCCATAACCAGAGTCGCCGCCTGCCCCAGAAGAGTCTCAGTAGACAAGACTGGACTGGGTTAATTAAAATGTTCCTGTGGACACCGTACCTTTAAAAAAAAGCCTAGACTCCAGTCAGGGGCTGGAGCCTTCACTGGACTCTGATCAGGTTGGGAACGGCACTCCGGGCCGTGACTTGGGAACTGGAGTCAGCGGCGTACGGCGAGCTTGGGTGAGCCGCAGACGGCGACTTGAATTTCCCCGTGAATGGCGGGCTTGGGTGAGCCGCGGACGGCGGCGAGAATTTCCCCGTGGACGGCGGCGTGCTCGGGTGAGCGGAGAGCTGGTTCTTGAAAGAGCCGCGAACGGCGGCGGGCTGGTGGGGCTGCGGCCAGCGGACTCGCGGCACTCGTCGCAATCCCGCCGAACTCCCACGCCCATCCGTGGGCTAGAGCGGGAAAGACGAGCGGCGACTTCCAAGCCGCGGGACAGACAGACAGGGAAAAACTAAAAACTTTCAAAAAACGAACAGAACAAAATGAGGTGAAGGGGCGCCGCTTACTGTTTAGTTAGGTCTGGTCTTCTGTCACGGTGCACGCACGAGGGAAGCGAGGAGACGAGGATAAACTCCAAATACAATCTTTAATGAAATCCAAGACAGACGAGACGAGGCAAGGCACGGCAAGACAAGGCAGGGCTGACACACTGGAACACCGGGAGTAACAAGTAGACCAAACAAAACTGAACAGAACAGGCAGGAACTAAATACACATAATAATTAACACACACACCTGAAATAAATGACAAACAATCAACTAGACGAGGACAGGAACAGGAAGGGCCAAATAAGAGCATGGAGGGGGAAACACACAAGACAAGACGGACAGGACTGTTACAATGAGACCTGCTCATTTAGAGAAGGGGAGAAGAAAAAAAAACATCTTTCTTACCTATCTTTCATTTAAAAACTTCACTGCCTGTGATATAAAAGACTTATATAATAAAAATAACTTTTTTAACTCAATTTAATCAATTTTAACTTGAATATTATTAGTATTATTTCTTAAAAAATAAATAAATTAAAAAAAACCTATTGACCCCAAAATTTTGAATGGTAGGGTATGTATAAAATACCATTAACCAAGATTATCAAATGCTTAAGCATTAATGTTCATTTTAGTGCATGATACAGCACCTAATGCATTAATAAATTTGAACAAATTTAAGCTTTTTGTAAAGTGTTACCATTATAATGTCTAAATAGCTTTCTCGGCACTGCTTTTGTCATATACAATCCTGAAAGGATGAAAGGATAATTTTACTTAATAAAGTAGATATGTACACAGTCATTTCACCAGTCAAATAATTATAATTTACTTCCTTTAAAATTCCCAACAGGCTATGCTAATCCAATGTCAACCAACTTCAGACGAGGAGATCCGCTGCAGTGCAGGTGTGCAACTTCAGTATTGCTGACCTCTCCTAACCCTTCCAGGCATGTTTGATAAGGGGTTTCCCTTGCTAGAGCAGCCAGGACTGTGTCACTGGATCCGGGTTTGCTGTGTTGAGCTTTAGACTGGGGATGTCTGAAGCATTGGCTGGCATTAACACTAATGGCCCGGATTTACTGCTAAAACAGGGCCTCTACCAGGGTGGTCTTTCCCCGACTTAGGGACGCATTCTTCCATGGCAGTTTGGGCTTTGTGTTCATCTGAACTAGGCCACTGTCTTTTTCTCTGAACTCTCTCTCTGTGTATGTGTGCTGTCTGTCTCTCTGTCTCAGGTACTTGTTTTAACGTTATCATTGCCACTGAAGCTTGAGTGTACCATCAATTAAGACAATCCAGAGGTTGTGTTTGTTCATGTTCTCCGCCAAACCCTTTGAGCTCTGAGTAGCACACGAAAGGAGATATCTTTCAAAGCAAAGAAATGCCAAAGAATACAGACAACCAAAACTGAATTTTATGCCTCAGCACCACAGAAACAACTTCAAACGAAACATTCAAATAGACAGTCATATATATATAATGAATCTTGACTCAGTTGTTCATACTTGCACAGGACACAATGACGTTTTATTTGTTCAATTTCCACATGAGAGAAATACCAACTGGCAAAGTCTTCATCTTGACAAATCTTGATTTACCTGTGCACATAAATCACTGCAATGACTAAGTAAACTGACATAAATACATTTACATTTCAAAGGCATTACAAATGCGTTTTTCTACATTCAGATCAAATGAATCATGGGATTTGTCTCTCAGTTTGTGTAATATCGTTCACAGTGATGCTCTGTAGATTATGACCCAGATACATGGTCTGACCAGTTTGTCATGTATTTTTCAGCACCTAGGCCACCTGGGTAGTTAATATGTCCAACTACCCATGATAGTTTGGTTTAAATAAAAGAGTCCTGACACAATTTGGTGGAATCTCTTACAGAATTTCTTGCACAGGAAGGTTCTTCATCCTTGAGGCTATATCAGTTGAAATTATAGAGATAATATATTGGTTAAAGCATGCATTGAATTAAAAAATTCGTTCTTATGATCACTGGAAGACCTGCGTTGTGGCACTAGGATTTACTGCACCACCACCTAGCAGTGTCACACATTCAAACACACAGATGCACCTCCACACACATTTGAACACCCTCACACACATTAAATATAATAATTAAGGGAGAAATCTTTTGATCCCCATCTAAATATTGAGGAAGGCAACTCAGCCCCTTTGACATTTTTTTCTCTTCTAGGCTATATTTGCTCAGCAATATTTACCTATGCTGGCATTTCCGTTGTTTGTCAATTTTCCTTATGAGGCTGTCATGTCTGTTGGAATGATGCAAGGCGCTGACTACACATTTGGCAGGGTAAATGCCTGATATTTGCCTGGACCAAGCTCATGTGAGAGGAATATGTCTCATATCTGTCATGGTAAGCACAAAGGACAAATCGTTATTCTTCATTAGAATCTGATACTCCATTGCTTTAGCTGACTGTACCTTCTATTTGTACGTCAATCACGTTGATGAAAAACATACAGGGCAGCCTAATCAAAGGTCACGCCATTACCATAAATATGTGACTTATTTTAATTGGCATGGAATCATTTTTGAAAATATAAAATACAAATATATATATATATATATATATATATATATATATATATATATATATATATATATATATTTATTTATTTATTTGCTTTGATAAAACATATAATCGCTTCAGACAATTAAGTGAGCATTCGAAACTCTGCTTCACAAAACTGATTTAGGTTAGCCTAAATAGATTTTTCTGTGAAGTTCTTACCATTGTCTTGTTCTCAACTTGTTCACCAGTAAAGGGTGTTTACTATAGATCTATACTTTGTAGACTATAATAGACCTTAATCAGGTTAGACATAAAGATGAAGGCCACTGAATATAACACAGATGAAAGGATGTGAGGGATAAAGTAGTCTTTATAATGGCGTGCAATTTATAGGTTCTAAATCATGTAATTTTAAAAACTCATAACTTCAAAAACTGTTTTATTGAGGTTTTTATCTATGGTAAGCTTTTCCCCCCTCTCCCTCTTGAAGAAGTTTCCTCAGCTGAACAATTGGTAAGTTGTTAAACAGCAGTACAGTAACAGTGCACTGAACGCAGTGTGCTTCTCCCTCAAAGCTTTGTATTCATTCCTGTAAAAAAAAAAAAAGTGAAGTATGGCACTACCCTGATTAAAATCTATACCTGCAATGTTTTGTTGCCGTATTGTTACAATATGACAAGACCTGCAATGTTTTGTAGAGCATTTCATTGAACATACTTTTGCATTAACCAGCAGATGTCATCAGCGTGCGGAGATTCAAGTGTTTGAAAAAAACCGAGTCATTTTGGAAAGCAATTGGTTCAACTGATTCAGGGTTTTGAAAATATACTTAATTTTGACCGATTCATTTAAACAAACTGGGCCATTCATTGTAGAATCAGACATCACTTGTTCTAATTCCAACCAACCAATCAACCAACATCTTACTGCTAGAATAATTGGGTAATTGACGTATCAATGTGTCCTTTGGTGTGATGGAAAAATGTAAAAAAATAAAAATAAAAACACTAACATTGAGGATAAACCTCTCTCATGCTATTTGTAACTCTAAGAATGAAGATACATATTTCTCATGTTATTTGTGTTGTTTTTTTTTCTACATTTTTGTCACACCATAGGACACAGTCCAATTTTTATTTGTCAACTACCCAATTATCGCAATAAATATAAGGTTTTAAAATTTCACAACGCTACTCTCTACTAACATAAAAGTGTAGGTTTATTTTTTTTTAATCTCTACATCTGCCAACTAACTGAAAATAAACAGCCTGAATGGCCCAATTAACTAATTATAGATCTTTGTGTATTTATTTTATTTTGAGAAAAGCTTGAATGAATTAAAAAAAAAAATGCAAGATCTCTCTAAATGCATATTACCTAGTGGGCCTTTGTAAATTTGTCCGGCATCCACAAATGATCTCAGTGAACAGGCACCTGTTGCTACTTGTCTTTTATCATTTGATGTGTCCATTTATCAGCAATCTTTCTCAGTTTCAATGGAAAGAGCAATGAAAACTTTGAATCTCTGATTGATTGCACAGTATGGCAGGGGTGGGGTAAACGTGAGGGAGACTTCGCTTCATTTTCCATTTTACGTAAAGATGGAAAAGGGGGAGGGGGATCTGCCAAGAGTATTCATTTGATCTGAATGGAACTACAATAAAGCAAATTCCTGGACAGCCATCCCAGTTCATCATGGAGAGGCATTCCCCAGCCAGCCTTTTGTCTCTGGCTCTGACAGGCCACAACTGCTATTCTAACCCTCAAGAGCATGCTATATTAAATCAATATATAATATTACCAAGGTCAACATGCAACCCGTGATCAGCTGCATGTAAGCCCTAGTGACACGCACCCATCCATCTCCCTATGACAAAATTCTTTCTATTTTTCTAGAGACTTCTCACATCCCACTAGAAGACGATGGAGGCTCAGATGATAATATTATTGTAGTTGGAAACTGGTGGATAGGTTTCAAAGGGCAATAATGGTATATGGTAGTTAAGAGACTGGATTGCTCATGGTTTGCTCTGTAACAATGTGGAACATAAAAACATGAACACTTAGCGGATATTAAGCCAAGCCTCTGTGATATGAAATAATAAAGGTTAGAGTGAAGAAACTCACGAGACTCAATGCAAACAGCATACAGAAGACAAAGGAAGTGAATAAGGATGTTTGTAGTACAAGCTTGCCATCTACTGGTGAAAAAGAAAAGATACAATCAAATTAAATGCATCAGAATAAGCTTTATTGCATGAAACAATACATATTCCTTGAGAATATAAGCATTTTAAAGTAGCATATCAGAAATAAAACTTCTCTGTACAGTACATATGAAACCATACTGAATATGAAATAGCTGTGTGACGTGACAAGTTTATTAATGTTTACTGTATAATTATGTTGAATAGGATTTAGGACCAATGAGATCTGAACTGAGACCTATGCAGCTTTATTGCATTATTGCATTGCATTATGACAACACCGATTCTTCTCTGATGGATATTATGTCAGAACAGAATATAAACACTTCTGTTTAAAGACAGTTACTTCATCTCACATCTGAATCACTGTACGAATACTGAAAAAGAGAGAGAAAGAGGTTAAGTCCATGTATGTACGTAAATGTATAAGTGTATGTATAGATATAGAAGTAATTAGACACCATAACAAAGAATTTCTTCTCTTGACTAATGTGTGTGGTATATGACCATTCCAGAACACAGAAATACTCAAAAATGTCAGGCATACACTCATAGCAATGCTTAGCTCAATACAAGATCATTAGTAGATTCACAGAACTTACCTCTTCCCAGTGATCATAAGATTGACGGCCTGGTTAACCTATCTAGAGTCAGTCTGTGTGTCACAAATTCATCCAGCAGAAGCTTCCTGCTCATACTCCTGCACCAACTTGGGCACTGCCTCAGCACTCTTCCATCCTGTCAATCAGACAGGAAGAACAGAGAAGTTACTTTAAATTGCAGGTGCTTTCCACTAATACACAGTGAAATTAGAGAGGACTGTAAAATGATTAGACCTAATTCTCCGTATCACATCAACCTGGTGCTGCAACATATAGGATACAGTAGATCATCATAAGATATATTTTAATTTATCAGGCATGCTTTACCGCCAAAATAGGAGCCTTTTAGAGTTTTTCCTAGTAGAATATCCTCAGAAACCAGAGTAAGTTCTCCTATCCTGGTCTAGCCCACCATCACACAGACTCCCCCTGCAGGATTACATGCTTCCACAGCAGCTCTTTGATTGTAAGATAGGACATTTTATCAGTTCATTCATCTGCATATGAATCCGGATTAGTAATGTTCTTGTCTGACTATATAGTAACTTGATTTGCTTTCAAAATTTGAAATAGACCTCTTTGAACCCAAAAGTATTTTTGTAAAAGTATTACAAACTCAGTTGCTCCAAAAGTCTTGGCGATCTCAGACTTGTCTGGATTGATGTCTACAGCGATGATCCTGGAAGCACCAGCAGCCTTGCATCCCATGACAGCTGCCAGTCCAACAGCTCCCAAACCAAACACCGCACATGTAGGTGCAAATCTAAAATCTGGGGAAGACAATGACAAAAAAATATAGCACATGCTACAAGCTTGTGGGATGTTGTTTTTATTTTATGTATTGCCTTATATGGCAGGAGAAATCAAACATCACACACACTTTGCCTGTGTTCACTGCTGCTCCATATCCTGTAGACACTCCACAGCCCAGCAGACAGACTTTGTCCAGTGGAGCATCTGGGTGAATCTTGGTGACATTGTCCTCTGGCACAACAGTATATTCAGAGAAGGTGCTGATACCCATAAACTGGTAAATCTGCTGATTCTTGCAGGTGATCCTACTGGTGCCATCTGCAAGAACACCCTGTTGAGTTTTATCCCTGGGAGGCAGAGAAAACTACAGTTAACCTCTATTCAAAAGCAGATGAAAAAATACATAGTATTTACTATAAATAAATTGTGTATTACTATTATAAGCAGTTTTTGGTGCAGAGGTTTGTCTTTGGACTCAAGCAGCGTTCACACTGTCCACAGCGTCCACATTGTGGCAGGAATAGAGGAATGACTTTATCTCCTGCAGATATATAAAAATAAAGTGTTCTGAAATAATGCATGTCACATACCTACACACTTCTGCATTCTTGTATCTAGGACAAAGTGATTAAGATGAAGCAATTGAGAAATCAGAACTTGCATTTATAAACATCTCATATCTTGTTAGAAGTAAGAATATTAAAAGTGTTTATGATGGATTTTTTGGTTTACCTTTAGATACCTTTGTGACACCTGGACCAACACTCTCCAAAATCCCAGCCCCTTCGTGTCCCAGGATCAAAGGAAAAGGCCGTGGCTTCATTTTAGCAACATCATACAGCTAAGCCCAATCTGAGCGCCATACTCCAAATGTTACTATCTAAAAAGAGTTGATGAAAAGACACTTCTTAGTGTCTTTTACTTAATACTTGGTTCTTTGAAAGCACAATAATAAACTAAAATTTAGATAAAAAAATATTTAAAAATAATTTTTAAAATAATGGTCAAACAATTTAAAAGCATACAGTTCATAGCAAGAAATATGCAGTCATGGCCAAAAATATCGGCATTCTTGGTAAATATGATCAAAGGCGGCTGTGAAAATTAATCTGCATTGTTAATCCTTTTGATCTTCTATTTAAAAAATTCACAAAAATCTAACCTTTCATTGGAATATAAGAATTTAAATTGGGGGGAAATATCATTATGAAATAAATGTTTTTCTCTAATACACATTGGCCACAATTAACGGCACCCTTTTATTCAATACTTTTTGAAACCTCCATTTGCCAGTTTAATAGCTCTAAATTTTCTCCTATAATGCCTGATGAGGTTAGAGAACACCTGACAAGAGATCAGAGATCATTCCTTCATACAGAATCTCTCCAGATCCTTCAGAATCACAGCTCCATGTTGGTGCTTCTTCTCTTCAGTTCACCTCACTCATTTTCTATAGGGTTCAGGTCAGAGGACTGGAATGGCCATAGCAGAAGCTTGGTTTTGTGCTCAGTGACCCATTTTTCTGTTGTTTTTGAGGTTTGCATTTGGATTATTGTATGGTTGAAAGATCCAAACATGGCCCATTATAAGATTTCTAACAGAGTCAGTCACTTATTGATTTTTTATATGTTGGTATTTGATAGCACCCATGATCCCATGATGTGTCTAAACAAGATGTCCAGGACCTCCAGCAGAAATATAGGCCCACAACATCAAAAATACAGCAGTATATTTCATTGTACACATGGGGTACTTTTTATCCCTGTGTTCACCAAACCCATCTTGAGTGTTTGCTGCTAAAAAGCTCATTTTTTAGTTTCATCTGACCATAGAAGCCAGTCCCATTTGAAGTTCCAGTCGTGTCTGATAACTGAATATGCTGGAGTTTGTTTTTGGATGAGCTAGGAGAATTTTTCTTGAAACCCTCCCAAACAACATGTGGTGATATAGGTGCTGTTTGACATTTTTTTTAAGGTTTTCTGACCCCGAGACTCAACTATTTTCTGTAGTTCTCCAGCTGTGGTCCTTGGAGAGTCTTTAGCCACACAAACTCTCCTTCTCACCATGCATTAGGACGATATAGACACACATCCTCTTGCAGGCAGTTTGGTAACATCTTATGTTGATTGGATTCTTAATTATTTACTTAATTATTTAATTAAATTCTTAATTATTGCCCTGATGGTGGAAATGAGAATTTTCACTGCTCTAGCTCTTTTCTTAAAGCCACTTCACTAATTTGTGAAGCTCAATTATCTTTTGCTGCACATCAGAAATATATTCTTTGGTTTTTCTCATTGTGATGGATGATTAAGGGAATTTGGGCTTTGTTTTCCCTCCTATTTATATTTCTGTGAAACAGTAAGCCATGGCTGGATAATTTCATGTTCATAATCACCCTGGAGTGCTCAAAGTTGTGAATATGAATGAGAATATACTTCAGAGATATTTTACTCATAAGAATTTCTAGGGGTACTAATAATTGTGTCCAACGTGTATTCGAGAAAAACATTGATATTTCCCCCCATTTTAAATTCTTATTATCCAATGAAATGTTAGATTTTTGTGAATTTTTTAAATAAAAGATCAAAAGGATTAACAATGCAGATTAATTTTCACAGACTTCTTTGATCATATTTACCAAGGGTGTCGATATTTTTGGCCATGACTGTAGATATTCTCAGGCCTATTTTTAAGTTGCGTTTTAAGTTTAGTCTACATTTATACTACATCTAGCCTAACATGATAAATATAGTGTTATGGATCTACCTTAATTCATACTTCATGTGCTTTGGGATGGGCAACCTCCACCTCCTCAATGGAGAGTGCTTTTCCTGGTTGCCAGGCCACTGCTGCCCTGCACTCCATCACCTTAGGAATAAAATTATTATGCACCACCATTCAAATCATAAAAAAAATAAATAAAAAAATAAAAAAAATAAAAAAAATTACATTAGACTTTTATAATGTTACAAAAGAGTTCTATTTCAAATAAATGCTGTTATTTCTATTTATCAAAGAATCCTAAAATGCATCACGGTTTCCCCAATATATATTATGCAGCACAACAGTGCAGTTTTGAACATTGAAAATAATAAGAAATATTTCTTGAGCACCAAATCAGCACATTAGTAGGATTTCTTAAGGATCATGCTGTTGTTTAAAATTGTAATATTATTTCACTCACTCAGTGATTAGTGTTTAGAGAGCAGTGTTGTTGTTACTTCTTTTCTGCTTTGCATATTCAGAATTTGGGATGCTGGCCAAACCTCATGTGATTGGTTAACCGGCCTCCATCTGCGCAAGACTGGCGGAATCAAAACAAGCTGGAACGAAATCTCCATCTAGTGTAGCTGTTTGGAAACTGCGTTAAATTTCATGATATTATTTATATCATTATTTATACTTTTTTATACCCTCAGTTACAAACCCGTATGAATTTCTTCTCTGGAACACACAAGGAGAGTTTGACAGAATTATCTTAAGTCACCATTCACCTTTATGTATGGAAAAAACTCTAATGACAGTAAATGGTGACTGAGGCTCCACAACACCCTGATTGGTTAGTAGGGCAGGATAGTGGGGCCAATTAATGACACCTGGTTTACAACAAACCACTTCACTGCATTGCCGCAGCAACAAATGTAGTGCTTATCCTCTGAGTGAGAGGCAAAATAGGACACTGATGGCTTTACTAGCTGTAATTGTGCTTTTTGTTGTAACATGCTTTAGCACATTGTTAGCTGAAGGTATATTAAATGTTAAATATTGAAAACAAAGTTAAATATTTTGATTGATCTATTGTTGACTGACATTATGCTGCTGTATCACCTCAGGGTGTGTGGGCTTGGCAATTGCTATGCTTAGAAAATCAACAGTCGCTCTATTGCAGATAGTTATTATGCTTTTTTGAAGCATACATGCAACAAGTATGTGATCAACCTTCAGTTTTGTTTTATACTTAGAGCCCTTGTCCTCCAGTGAAGCCAGTAGTACAGACACCACTTATGGCTCTGTGGCCTGTGTGATTGCAGTGCTGTTGCATGGAAGTTACTTCGTTCCTGTTAAAACAGTTGATACCGGTGATGGTGAGTTCAACTTTTATGCTTCAAGCCAACATTTGAACGGCCTTGTGCTAAAATCTGTTGTCTTTACAGGAATGTTTTTTCAGTGGATTTGCTGTTCAGCTATATGGTTTGTTGGACTGGTTGCGGACATATTGTTTCACCCCTCCAGAGCCCATCCTGCTGCTATGCTTGGAGGAGCACTTTGGGCCACTGGTAAATCATAAGTGTGAGTGAATAAACCTGTGTTTAAAATATACCGATGTTATTTGTAACAGATTTACCTCTCAGGAAATATAACAGCAGTCCCAGTTGTGAAGTTTATTGGCCTTGGACTTGGAATTTTGCTTTGGGGATCCAGTGCATTGCTAATTGGATGGGCAAGCTCAAGGTAAGCCGGACTGATGTTTAACAGAAAGGGCTTAAACTAGGGATGAACTGAATTTCCTGATGTAAAACTTTGGAACATGGATTTCCATGCTGGCCCAGGCTAGTTTATGCCATTTGAATTGGATAAGCAGTCCACTGGTGACACGAGCATCTGGAAAATACAGAAAACTTTTGCTTGATGCAGCTTAAATCATTGCTAAATATGTAATGTTTAATAGTTTATTTCCGGTAACAGATCATTTTGACTTAAGTTTAGTTTAATATTATTTGTGCTTCTTTTTAACTTAGCTCATCTGTAATATCAAGTAACAAGTTCTGTGATCTGAATGTTTATTTGCATGCCGTTTTGAAATTGTCATACTTTTTCCCAGAAGTATTGTGTTGCACTGGTTTAGTGCACTTTTTAAATATATTCTAAGCTGTAACACTTTAGATTGAGGTTCCATTTGTTAACGTTAGCTACTTTTGTTAACATGGACTAACAAAAAAAAAAAAAAAGTATTTATTAATCTTCATGTAAATTTCAACATTTACATGATTAAAAATCAAAAGTTGTAAATGTTAATATTTTTTATTATTATTATTATTATTATTATTATTGGACCTGAGCTAACATAAACTAACAATGAACAGTTGTATTTTTATTAACTTTAACAAAGATTAATAATGTAACCGTTCATTGTTGGTTAATATAATGAGACCTTATTGAAAAGTGTTATCCATGTTTTTAATTAAAGGCAGAGGTGAATTTACCTCTTAATTCATTCCTTTCAAGGTTTGGCTGGTTTGGTCTGCATTCAGAGGAAGTATCCAAACCGATACACAATTTTTGTGGAGCTGGCCTTTGTCTGCTAAGGTAATGAGAGAGCAGGCAATGTGATATCCTCAAGCATTAGTTGTGTGCATAGTATTTGAAGGCAAACCATTAAGAGGATATTTCTTTGGTTAATGAAGGCTGAAATTTTACATAGTAATTTTGTGTCCTCAAAAGGATGGCCGAAACCCATGGCAATGAAAAGGAAATGCTGCAGGCATACTAATTTAATTTGGTCAGACAATATTTCTATCCCAAAAATATTTCTAGTTCACTTAGGAGTTACACCTCACAAAGATCCTTTTGAGATCAAAGAGCTGCTGTCTTTACTCGCCTAAAAGTTTCTCTGAAATTGAAAATGTAATATACTGTGTAAGGCAGGATAAATCTCCTCATAAGACCTGAAGTCACATTGTATTGGATCCACAGTTCCATTTGATTTTATGGGATATGGAATAAAAACATCCTTACCTTTTATTTATTGTGAGAACCCTGTGGTACAGTTTTTATGTAACACAATCATGTCTTTGTTTCAGTGCCATCATATTCTTCTTTGTGAAAAGTGATGTTCAGAAACGCACATCTACTGAATATATGCCTTTGTTGATTGATGATAGGGTAGGTTTGTTAGGGCTTTTCCTCATTAAGAGTTATTATGATTGTTTATGCAGAATATTGTTTTGTGTATTATGTCTTGGATGCACAAATCTTTGCTGAGATTTTGTGTGTACGTGCATTAACACGTCTGTCTTTAGAGGTTGAATCCAGACAGCACAAGCTCCAGTGATTCATGGGTGGACACAATTTCACCAAAGAGCAAGAGAGTGTTGTAAGTATTTGTAGGCCCTCCAAGTTCCATTCTTTTTGCAGTTTTCCTCAGATTTCTAGTCCATCAACACTGTACTGGAAAGTCTGTTGTTTGATGGCTTCTTTGCTAAAATATTCTTGCACTTGTTGTGTGTTTTTTTTTTATATTACAATTTTGAATTTACATCTATGGGATTTTCAGCTTTAGATTCTAGTATTGTAAAAAATCTGGATGATAAAGGTCAAATCTATGGGTTTTCATGATATCCTTTTGTTACAGTGGCTGCATTTTGGCCGTATTTTCAGGTGTCCTGTATGGTTCTTCTTTTGTGCCGGTTTTCTATATTAAAGTCCATGCCACAATCAATTCAAGTATGTTCACTGGATCCAGTCAGCATGGTATGTGTATTAGTTCAATTAAAAGTGACATGCAGTTGTACTACAGCTTAATGAGATGTTAAAAAGCACTTAATGGGCTAATTGTTTTTTTTTTTTTTTTTTTTTTTTTTTTTTTTTTGCCATCCATTACAGAAATTGACTACTGCTTTGCCCATTACAGTGGAATTTTCCTCATGAGCACAGTGTATTTTCTTGCTTACTGTGCAGTCATGAAGAACAGGCCTCTGATTTATCCCAGAGTCATCTTACCTGGTAATTAATGTGCTTTCTATTGCATCGTCTTTATTTTAACTTGGATGAAAGGACCATGTTGCTTTGTAACTCCATCACAGTTGTGATTATATTTATTTACGTGTGCAGTGTACAATCAGGCACTGAACACAATACATTTGCAATACAAAATATTCCTCCAGAGATTATCACCTTTCTGCTGAATATTGAGTTCCTGTGTTCCTCAAGTAAGATCTTCCGTGCAGGTTTTTTGAGTGGCCTGATATGGGGATTAGCCACATATGCCTGGTTTATGGCAAATTGCTACCTTAGAGCAGTGATCACATTCCCTATAATTAATGCTGTAAGTATCATGAAAAAACAAATCTTTTATGTCCTCATTCACCTTGCATTGCAAATCGTACGTAATGATAGTGTTCTACTTTGCTTTCAGGGTTATGGCTTAGTAGCTGCGCTGTGGGGAAGTGTGGTATTTAAAGAGGTCAAAGTAGGTAACAAAGCTATTTGTATTCATTCAGCGTTTCAGATGGCATTTTGATATGACCTAGCTTGACACTTTTTCAAATGAACTTGAGTATTTGTGTTGATTTAACTTCAGAGAACACAATGTATTGAAACGGCTATTGTTTTTATTTTAATATTGATTCATTACTCGTAATAAAGAAATTAAGTAGAGTCAGCTTCTGTTTAGGCTGTCCTAACCAACTGATTTTATTTCCTCAGGGACTTGGGAACTTGCTGCTGTTTGCTTTGGCGTCTTGTGGTGTTCTGGCTGGCTCCCTGTTAACCGCCTATTCAAAGATTTGAGTCTGTACGATACGTTACCACAAGATGGCAATGGTGGATCAAGTTTTAAGCCAAACTTGCATAAGGCCTCTGCAGTTGCTTAGTAGCCCTTGATGTGATTTGCACATTTCTTGCTCTAGCATTCTAATTGCTATCAAAATTAATTCTAGGTGTTGTGTAAGTTCACACATATATGAATTAAACAGTTCCTCTTTCTGGCTATAGGCTGTGCATATAGCTTTGTTTATATTTGTTGTATTTTCTCAATTGAGTCTAAAGCTGGGTCCAAGATTATTTATTTATTTTTATTTTTTTTTGACCGATAAATTTTCATGACATTTTATGTCTCCAATAAGATCCTCAGCAGACAGATTGACAAAGGTTGGACAAGCACTTATAAAGATAGGTATATGCCTACAGTCGAAATCGCTACAGTTTAAAACAGTGCATTCCTGATGTACATAAATGACTACATAGTCTGCACTGTTGTTCCTGTATCCTGTTCTCTTTACTGGAGCCCATCATTATTGCATGTTTATTGCTTCACAGATTGACACCAGTAAATTCAAGTACAGAACATGACAAAACAACATTGTTTATAGGTAGGTGTGCACAAGCAACTTCTTCCTGGCAGAATATGCTATTGTAATTCATTTTTAAGGTCTTCCTGACAGACCTGGTTAATGAGCTTTCCTGTTTTGTAATTTATCAGCAGTTTCTGTAAAAATAAAGAATAAAATAAGTCAGCCTAAGTTGGTTTGCTGAATTAAGAGGGTCACCAAGCTGGTGGTCAGAAGGTTTTGTTGATCAGAAGTGCCTTAAACCCTTCTGAAACTTGTTTTCCAGCCAGAGTGGAACTTGATCAGCTCTCACCCTCACTAAGAAAATAAAAATACATAACATAAACCAGCCTTTTGGTCCCCCAAACCACACTAAACCCAGCAAACACACCAGCTTATGCTGTTTTAGATGGATTTTTCTCAGGAGGGCTAGCTAAAAGATGTACACAGAAATATAGTCTATAGCCTATATGGAAAATGTGACTAGTGTAGTTTGTAATGGCAGCGTGGTCTCTTGCGCTTGCAGATGGGGCGTAAGGACAAGCGACATTCTTGTTAGTTTGGGACTGTTATATCTCCGCTGATCCGGCATCGGGACAGTTGTCTCATTCATGCTGGAGAGGTTGCGCTGAGCGGACCATCTGGAGCTCCTGTCTACCATCAATATGTAAACGAACGCTGTTCCAACGTGGATAAAAGAAAATCGACTTAATCATGCGCAGACACTCGTACCAATGGATACGCATTCGACTCGTCCTAAAAATGTATGGGACTCTTTGATTTATTTGTCAGTGTCGTTTTTGAAAGTCTGCAACTGTTGGAAATATTCTGCCGTTCGGAAGTATTTGATTATAGCTGTAGTGTGTTTTGCTTATTTGTTTTTTACAGTTCATGTTAGTCGCACGTCTACTCGCCAGGACAAACGTCCTGATCTGTGGACTGGAAATAGCGTTTATTCTCAGAGTAAAAATGACCAGGACCCCGCTAATGGGGAGGTGAATGAATCTGTGAGCCCGACCAGGTCTAATGTGGTGTATATAACACTCAAATCTAAGCGGCACAAACCGGCCATCATCAGGGGCACAGTGCGACCCAAACTCCGGAGAAATAAAGTTAAAGTGAGACAGCAGGGTGGCACACAGGGCAAAGCGAAGGACGCGGGGCACAATACAAGCACCGTTAACAAACGACTGGGATATTCTGAGTTTGATGGCAGTGACACTGGTTATTCAACTATAAGGATATACAGTGAAAGAGCCCCTCCATGGTTCAGCAATGACGATATCACTGCCATGCGCTTTCTAGCCGATAGTAAAATTACGCAAATTGATGAAGTGTCACCTCGGGGCTTCTCTTCTTTAATTTTATTTAAAAGTGCGGCAAATGGCACGGACGACGTTGATGAGTGTCGTAAATGTTGCGGTATTGTCAAGCGACCCTTGGACATGAGTGAGGTGTTCGCCTTTCACCTGGACAGGATCTTAGGACTGAACAGAACTTTGCCAGCTGTCAGCAGACGATTCCACTCTCTTGGAGGTAGTGTTCACTGTATAACCTTTATCTACAACTTTGGAAAAAAAAAAATAAATAAAAATAGATTATTAGAGCGCGTATTACAAGAAAATACTATTTGAGCCTTTCTACTTCAAAAATTGCACGTTTAATTCAATGGTAGGCTACTTCCCTGTTCTTTGCAATTCACTAACCATTTACCCCATTTTAGTGTTTTCCCCCTTTGTATTTAATTAAACCTAAAACTACCTAATATATTTTATTTATATTTATTTGATGTTTTATTGTATTTATTTAATAATTTTAGTAGCAGACACTGCATTTTATTTCATCTTGGATTAAGTTAGTAAAGAATATATCCCTGGTTTCACAGACAGGGTTTAGACTAAGCAGGAGTAGGCCATAGTTCAATTAGGACATTTAAGTAATTTTTATAAACATATCTTAGAAAAAAAAAAAAAAAACCTTACTGGTGTCCATCCTGAGACAAAACAAAGGTATTCTTATATTTTAAGATCGATTAGTGCAAGTTTCTTTCAGTTGAAACAGCTCAGACTTACATTTTAGTCTGGGATTAGGCTTAAGCCTTGTCTGTGAAACTGGGGGAAAGTGTACCAAAAAAGTATTTGGAAATTTAGCCTACTGTACATCACACTTAAAGGCCCAGTTTCACAGACAGGGCTTAAACTAAGCCAGGATTAGGCCATAGTTCTATTAGGATATATAATTATTTTTTATTAACATGCCTTAGAAGAAAACATTACTGTTGTGCATCTTCTTGAGACAAAACCAAGGCACTGATATATTTTAAGATCAGTCAATGCAATTTTCTTTCAGTTGAAACAGCTCAGAATTACATTTTAGTCTGAGACTAGATTTAAGCCTTGTCTGTGAAACCGAGGGAAAATGTATAATTACATCAGATTAAAAATGTTTTTTTTTTTTGAATGCATTGCTAAAAAAGTGAAGTCACTTCTGAGAAAAGTCTGAGGAAAGCTTTGAGGAAAGGGAGCCTTTTCAGTGTAACCAAAAGCTGTCATGAGCTATTGACAAAGCAAGTATGACTGATGCTGACTTAATGAATGTATACATATTAATCTTGTTTCAGATGGTCAGCCTTGTCCAGTGGTTTTGTGGGATCCTTCTTTAAGCCCAGTAGTAGATCAGCCTTCTGAAAGATTGAACTGGGGCTCATATCAAACCTCTCTCAAACACAAGTGCTGGCATCGGGGTGTCATACCTAAACCAGAGTGGAGCTGCACCAGCATCCACCACCACGAATGGAGCAAGCTGGTAGTTTTTGATTTCCTCCTGCAGGTACTCCACTTTTATCAGTAGTGTCTTTCTGCAATGCAACTTTGTTGATAAGCAACATTTGTTCAGAAATACAACTGAAACATTTTATTTTACCTTAAATCCTTCAAGCAAAAAGATTGCTTCTTTTCAGATTTATGAACGTCTAGATAAAAACTGCTGTGGATTCAAGCCTCTCCCAGAGGACACCTGTGTGGAGCTTGGTCACCATGAAGAGTGTAGAGACAAGGACAGCATAGAGCTGAGACACATAGTCCACCGTAAACATGACCCACACCACCTGGTTTTCTTCAACAACAAGGGCTACTTTGACCGAGATGAGGGGAATCTGAATTTCAGGCTACTAGAGGGAATCAAAGAGTGAGTAAGAGTTAGTTCAAATATGACCACTTGATTTTTCATTTGTATCTCATAATAACATTGTGTCAAAAGTCTCAAAAATCACAGAGATTTTGCAGAGATACTGCACAAATGTTCTTTTTAAAAACAGGTAATTCACACATAACCTGTATTCAATTTCAAATAAAATGCCTTGCCAAAGATTTAGTTAAGTGAAATTTCAAACTTATTTCCTCAAAGAAATGAATCCTTACAGTTTGTTTGATTAAATTACAAGTCACCACAGGTTATCAGGTTTACGTAGACATTATGGTTTTAAATAAACTATAATTTTGGGTGTCTTCTGTTCTCGTTCTTGACGGACAATCTGAGGTGGTTTGTAATTGCTGCAAGTAAGACTGCAACTGAATTCATTTCGGTGAGGCCACAAGTTTGGGCTTTCAGTAAGCCAACACCTCCACAACAGCACCGAAGACGTAAGCAAATACATACGCCAACAATCTGACACGTGCTGTCTGAGCTAAGGGATTCTGCTGGCAATGCTGCTAATGTGATATCTCTGGGAACGCAAGCTCACTTGTGCAATAACATAAATCAGAAGAAACGATGGGCCATTGCTGTGTTTGAGTATCATTGCTTGCACGTTATCTGCATTACAACTGGGTATTACATAATATGGCAGTAAGCAATAAAATTTAGTTTGAGGGGGATTGTGAAAATGGTATAATGATATTTTATGTTGTACTTTAAAAAAAAATGTGGATAACTTAGTTTGTTTTTAATAATTTTGGAGTGCATTACCATATATACATTCCTTTAATATTTTTTTTCCCTTTCAGGCTACCAGATCAGTCTGTGTCAGTGTTGAGGTCTCAGCGTCTCAGGGAAAAGCTCCTGCAATCGTTGTTTCTCGACCAGCAGTACTGGGACAGTCAGGGTGGCCGTCAAGGCATTGAAAAACTCATTGACGTAATTGAGAGAAGAGCCAAAGTCTTGCTCACGTACATTAATGCTCATGGGATTAAAGTAGTACCTATGAACTCTTGACAGATGGAGCTTCAGCTTTCAATGCGTAAGACGAACCACCAACCTTTTGGTTTCCAATGAACGTTGATGTTTTCGACAGATTACTATGCCAATGAAGACCTGCTGAATTGAAAGTCTTTCAGTCAAAATTCTATGCACTACAGAAATTAAGAGCACTTTGTGGTGTTGTAAGTGCTGCTCCCATTTAAGACGAGAAGAAATGATAGTTATAGGGCTAATTTTTGGCACCGCTGACATTCCACAAGATAAAGGCACTGTAAGTGATATGTTTCGTTAGCTTCTGAATTCAACTGCCTCTTCTGTCCAAAATCCCGCCCACTAATGACATGTCAGCAAACCTGATGTAAGCAATCTGAATGCTTGAGTCTTTTGGTTAGCTGCACATGGATGTCCCACAGCTAGTCTGTTTTGATGTTTACAGAGCTGTAAGGTTGTCACAGAGAGCAGTGCAATTTCTCAGGACACCTGTTTTAGTTACATCAAAGAGTGTGTGCTATTCCATAAACGATACCAAAGCACTTTAAAATTCCAATTTTATAATCAATGCATGTTCCGCTCAATATGTAGTTTCAGTCAGTTATTAATTTCAATCTGCAATACAGCTTTATAATAACATTTCTGCTATAATCTGCACATATTTTTTCTGCTTGTGATGATGATTCCAGCATCGTTAAATCTGTTAATGTTGCACTTGTTGATCACTGTGAAGATTATATGAATCTTCTTTCATATGAATGGCAGTATTCATTGTGCTCTCAGAAGTGTTTATTTTTGTACAATGTTGTTTGCCTTTGTAAAAACAAAAGTATACATATATAGAATAAAAATGTTACATATCAGTTCATCACAAAATCAATTCAATATTACATGAAATGATAGCATCACTGTTTGTCAGTTTTGAGAAAATCTTATAATCTTTGAAATGGTTTGAAAAGCACTTTATATACCATGGTCTGTCTGAACACTCGATTCTGACTGGCTGATTCTGATGCTAACATGCTAGAAACAGTCTAGCAACATGCTAATCATGTTAAAACATGTTAATAACATGTTAAACATATTAACAACATGCTAACAACATGCTAATCATCCTATAAACATGCTAACAACATATTAGCAACATGCTAATTATGATAGCAATGTGCTAGCAAAGTGCTAAATTATGCTAACAACATGTTAAATCATGTTAACAGAATGCTATCAATGTGTTAAATCATGTTAGGAGCGTGCTAATCATGCTAGCAACATCCTAACAACATGTCAAATCATGTTAAATGCCTAGTTATTTCATGAAACTCTAGATAGCACAGGCTGATGGGTCTTAGCATAACTGATGAAATTCACCACATTAAATGATTTGGCACAAGCTGATTTATTCATGCTGCAAACGGAGCCAATGAGCTTGCTGCTTTACATTTAAATGGCTGGTTAGCATCCACTTGAGCATTTTGCAGTACACTTTCAGAGTTTCTCTGAAACCCTCCACCTTCCCCAGCTCCACCTGTATAGATCTGCTATGGATTATTTTATATGTGACCCATGCTGGCAAAATGTACACAGGTTAATTTTGAGCTACAGACACAAAAAAAGTGAAAAATATAGATTTTAGTCAAATTTCAGGTTTTGAGTTCATTAAGACCTTGTCTAGCAATCCCAATGCTCCAAATAGTAATTAAACATCTAAAATAATCTTTATTTGTATATTTTCTGAGAGGAGTGCCTTTTTCTCTGCTTGCTTCTTGCGCTGCCGCTGACTGATATATGAATCGCGCACATACTGTAAATGTGCTTCCACCAGTGCGTGATCCCGATAAATAATAACACAGACTGTATACATAGAATTACAGTATTTAAGTAGGCTATTCACGCAAACATAATCTGATATGTCTTAAGTGAATGTCTGGTGAACTGTTGGGAAAAAAACATCTGATGTGTAACATATATTAGGTCCATGCAGTATAGTAGGACTTACTATATTAGCCGTCTGTCTCATTACTGTTAATCTAACAATAAAAGAAAAGATCACTGCTCTTGATTGAACTGCTTTTGTAGTTTTAATAATCAGTTTAGTTTTAATAAACATGGTGAAGTGATTTTTACAAATGATTATTTGTTTTTCTTGAATGCTTTTGTTTAGATGTAAAATTAAAAAAGAAATGCACTATGCCTATTTGTTTCTTTCTTATATTTGTTCTACTGTTGTTGGTGTTATTTTTTTACATCTGTTCTTATTTTTAATAACAAAGATGAAATAAAAAATGTCTATATTGTGATATAGTAATTAATATTAAGAAAGGAAGCGGAGGAAACAATGCAATGTTTCTAGGTGATTTTGCTTTGGAACCTTCAGAAAACTTTAACTTGTTTTTTTTTCTCAGAACTGACTTTGCAGACTTTGTCTACTTCAGACGGCTGTAGCTCAGTCAAAGGTCTTTTAATGGAGTGGAATGTGAAAATAAAAATAACAAATTTTTGAAAATTTGCTCATTGTGACTCATTTTGCCAACACAGGTCACATATGCTATTTGTGCAGCAGCAGCATATCTTAAATACTAACAGCACCGTATCGTTGTATGCATTGGCAGTAGCAAGTAGCTTTTTGTTTTTGGAAGAAGACGCGCTGAGAGGAATAACCCTGAATTTACCTCAAAAGAAGAAGAAGAACACAACACGATGTGTCGCGCAGCTGGATCCAGTGGAGGATATCACTCTGAGTAACCTAAGATTACTTGCATCTGTTGTTATTGTGTTATTGTGACATAACGTCTACACATTTTACTAGTTAGACTTTTCCCAAACTATAATTCCTGACTACATGAATGAAATCAAGTGAAACATTTTGAAATAACTATAATTCCTGACTACATGAATGAAATCAAGTGAAACATTTTGAAATATGCTTGTTTAATGTTTTATAACATATAAAACCACAAAATGTAAAAGTAGTGTAAGTGTTAACACTATGAATGAATGTTTGGCACAATGGTGTGTTACTGTTCAAGTCTCAGTGTTCAGATCAGTATGTTCAATCATGTGTCCTTGACCTTCACTGTGTATATTTTTATTATACTGTATTGCTAATAAATTACAAATAATAATCAAAAACCCACATTATTTTACTCTCCTCACACTCTTTCTTACCTGCCTCGGCTCAGTCACATTCATAATGATGGCCCATTCTGGGAGGCCCTTTGTCTCTCAGGTGTGAATCACTAAATATTCATGGCCATTGTCACTCTCTCGCATAAGGGCATTCTATCACAAAACATGTTTTACAAATGTTAAATCAATATATTGCGTGAACCGGATAATTTTCACATCATTTTGTAGCAACAACTCTAGTCTACCACATGCAGTTCTCAAAAGTCTTGTGAACAAACATTCTGTATGTGTTTTATGGCCTTATTTCAGTGACTTAAAAAATTTAGTTTTTCACTAACCACGCATAAACATTGTTTTCTCAAAAGCACAAACATGTACATTCATGCTACTCACATATTATTATAGCCAAGTTTGTGCTGAATACAGTGTTATCAGACCTTAGCCATTAATATTTTTTTAAGATACACTGAAAAACACAAATGTCAGGGCATGTCAAAACTTCTCCAGGGCCCCAAAAGACCCTCAGACCCCAGAGGGTTAAATCATGCTAATAACATGTTAAACCATGCTAGCAAAATGTGAAATAATGCTAGCAATGTGCTAATAATGTTATCAACATGGTAGCAATGTGCGAAATCATGTTAACAGCATGATTAAATGTTAATCTCTCTCTCTCTCTCTCTCTCTCTCTCTCTCTCTCTCTCTCTGTCTGTCTTTTTTTTTTTTTTTCCTGATAGACTTTATTGTCTTCAAAACATTCGCACTTTAAAACTACTTCAAACTTTCAAAACATATTCAAATATTTGGCCTGGCTTTTTCAAGCCAACTTTAAAGTTTGTCATCAGATTTACGTGTTTGGTTCTGTATTCACTGTAGCCCCTAAGCAGCTATTATGTTAATTTTCATGCTAGGAATCATTCAGTTGTGCATTCAGAGTGCAGCTGAGTTCAGCTGTCTTCTTTCATTGCTATTCCCTTTCTCATTTGTGTTTTGGTTTTCCAACCAGCCAGTCAGTTCTCAAAGCCTAAAGTGTATCCCTTTTAAAAGTGTACAGACACATACTTACCCACAGAAATAAGCTCACACAAGGGTTCTTTTATAAGTGTGAAAATACTTAATGTTTGGCAGCGCTACCCAGAATGCATTTCAGATGTATCTGCTCTGCACAGTAGACTTGCTGTGTCTTGCCACACACTTCGCCAGACAAAACCAAGTCTTTTGGAATGTCAAATCACCTCTGCTCATCTAGATGATATGCAAACACTTGTGAAGCACTTGAGTGCTTGTTCGCCATCCCTACTAAAACGATGTAATTTTCCATCCTGCATATGTTTTCTCAATAAAATGTTCGATCGAAATTGTAGTACAGAATATTTTATTTATTTTTTTTTTTTTACTGTAAATCCACAGGGAAGTGCTGTTTGCATCATATCAAATGCAGCATACCAAAATAGGAATGGAAAGAGGCATCTTTTGAGAGCTGATTTTACATATGACCTCATTTTATTTCAATGTTTAAAGGGCAATGAAATTCCTTTCAGTTGACACAATGATTCCAATCTAATCACTTCCTGTCTGTTTCTTCAGTCGAGTTTAAGAACAGTGTAAAACATGCCAAGTTGCTTGCCACCCTGTGTATGTCATCGAGGGACCATTTCCACTTTTCCTTCCCCTCATTTCATATCCTTACAAGGAAGCTTTTATACCAGTTGCTCTGATTACTTCTTTTGCTAGAATATTACCACCATTTTCCCCTCTGTCAAATAACCCATTATTCTCCATTTCTCCCTCTTTATAGTTCTAACATAGCTTGTGGCCTTAACCAGACTTATAAAAAAACAGCTGAACATTAATTTAGAAGACATTTCCATGTCATTTCTTTCATTCTTGTAACTATAATACCCAGAACATTTATTTATTTTTTTAATTACGTTGCTTGTCATTCATATCAACTCACAGCTGTTTCCATACTGACATCTCACATTTTTGTGTCCTAAGATCCTCCTCTCATTTGCCTGCACCAGCTGACCTGCTCCATTTCTCAAGCATGTGAAAGTATGGAAAGGAATTTTACACTGCTATTCGCTGTCTAACTTTTTTTCTTCCTTCTTTTCATTGTTGCTATGACAACATCACCCCAGCAACATCCCAACTGGTTGGCAGACAGATGTACAGTAAGTGTTTGACGGGTAGAAAGCATCAGATAGAACACAAGCAGCGATGAGAGCTCATACCTCTGCACAAAAACAGGCGGCTCTAGACATAACATGGTCACATTAGCCCCCCTCAGTTTCCCATCTGGAATATGAGTCTTGATCAACATTAACGTGCTCTATGTGTAGCCAAAAATTAAACGAATAAAACAGATGGGCGAAAAAAAGGAGATTAAATCAAATATCAGGGCATGTTATAGCCTGAAAATGCACTTTGTGATGAGATAAAGGAGGTTTTCAATTGTGCCACCGTTGATGTTTGCTGAGATGCATGTTGGTCATGGGTTTTTTGCTTGGAAAGATGCTATCTGCATGTGAAAACAGCACAACACGCCTGAGGCAGATAGCCAGGTTTCCTTCAGTTGTTCCATTCAGTTTGTCAAAAATAATCTCTCTTTGGGGACTGTGTGCAGCTGTCAGATCTAACAGTAGGATGCAAGCCATTTAACTCTTCCCTGACCACAGAAACTCGTATGAAAGTTAATTTGGGTGGAAGTAAACACATCGATTTGATCTTAAAATAACAGTTCACCCTAAATTAAAATACATTCATAACTTGTTTAACTTCATGTTGTTCCAACCCCATTTTCAGGGGTTTTTATTTATTTATTTATTTATTTTTATGGAACACAAAAAGAGAGCTTCATGAAGCTCTTCTTCATGAAACAGCAGTTCATGGTAAATATGTACGGCATGCCAAGCTCCAAACAGACAGAAAATGAATCATAAATAATAATTCACTGCAAATTTTCTCCTTTGTCACAGCTATCGAATCAAATTTGGTGCTTGAATGTTAATGACAACAAACATAAATGGTTACCACACATCCTGAGACCTGCTATTATTGATGTAACACACCTGGCACCATACATTCTTAAAAATAAGCATTCTTTATTGGCACTTATGGCCCATAAAGAAGCTTTAAAGGGATAGTTCACCCAAAAATGAAAATTCTTCATAATAATAAAAAATTCTGTCAGTAATTACTCACCCTTATGTCGTTCCAAACCCGTAAGACCTTCATTCATCTTTGGAACGCAAATTAATATATTTTTGATTAAGGTCAAGGTACAGAAAGTAGTAAGTACAGCATACATTTTGGGTGCAAACACAACAAAAATAACGACTTTATTCAACAATTCGTCCCCTCCGCGTCACCTTAGCGCTATTATAGAAAGTATCACAATGCGCTGCGCTTTGTTTATGTGCAGAGGAAAGCACGCATATGCGTCGTGGTACTTTCCGTAATGGTGGAAGACGGTAACTCCTGGGAGAAGAATTGAGTAGTCATTTTTTTCCCCCACACAAAAAGTATTCTCGTAGCGTCGTGAAATTATGGTTGAACCACTGATGTCACATGGATCATTTTAACAATGCCCTTACTACATTTCTGTGCCTTGACTGTGGTAGTACCCTTGCTGTCTATGGAGGGTCAGAGAGCTCTCGGATTTCATCAAAAATATCTTAATTTGCGTTCCAAAGATGAACGGAGGTCTTATGGGTTTGAAACGACACAAAGGATGAGTAATTAATGACAGAATTTTCATTTTTGGTGAACTATCCCTTTAACATCCATGGAACCTTTCCGTTGCAAAAAAAAAAAAAAAAAAAAAAAAGTTTCTTTATAGTGGAAAAAAGTTCTTTAGATGATTAAAATGTTCTTTACAGTAAGAAAAGTGGTTATTTTAAGAACATTTCTCAGAAAGGTTCTTTGGGAAACCCAAAATGGTTCTTCTCTGGTATCATTATGAAAACCCCTTTTGGAACCCTTGTTTTTAAGAGTGTATTTGATTTGAAATTTCTGATTTTTTTAATCACACACATAAGACTTGGAATATATGATTGTTTGGACTTTTATGGTGTTTATGGTGGGGTTTTTTTCACAGCTACAAAGATGTAACCACTTTGAACTAACTTTATTTAAATATATATATGTATTTTCCACAGAGGAAAAAAAAAAAAAAAAATTACACAGGTTACGACACAATTTTCATTTTTGGGTGAACTATCCCTTTAAGGTTTCTCTCTCTCGCTCTTAAATTCTCAGTCACACTATTCCATGGCTCCTATTGTCTGCCTGACAGGAATGCACATAGAACAAAGAGTAAAATAAGCTATGTGTGTGAGATTATGATGTGTGCATGTCTTGTGCATGAGAGTGTGTTTGTGTATGTGTGTGTATTAGAGAGAGAATAGTCACTGGCATGTTTACAAAGGCTCACACTAAAGCTGTCTCTGTCCCCATGTGCTAGGGGTTAACCCCACATGAGAACTAGATTAGGGGACCCAGCACATGGCACTTATTATTATGTCCAGCTGGCCAGAGAATCGGCCTCACATCGGCATCTGAATCATCTGAGCTGCTGTTAGACTTATACACAGTTAGGAGGAGTCCATGTCATTTCACTAAATATAGGCGTGACACAAAAGTTAACTTTAGAAGCCATTACAAAATAAGTCTTCAGAAGTGAAAAGATGTTTTTTTTTTTTAAACATCACCAAACTTCCTTTTGCCCTTTCGAAATGTTTTCAGGTTCTTGAAGTTCTACTTCAGCTAACAAATGTGCCCAATTGGAAATGTATTTGGAGATTTTCAACTCGTTTTCAAATCATGTAATACTTGAGTTTTACCACGTCTATTCAAGGATGAAGATATTTATTCAAACATGAATGTTCAAGCTCCTGGTTAATTGACTTGATGATACAACTACCATAGTTGCGAAATGAGTGGTGTAGATGCACGTAACACCTTGTTTATTGTTGTGTCATTTGATTTATGAGTTGAAGTACTAGCTCATAAAGGAGAAGGCGGGTCATGTTTGGAGGATGTCTATTTGGGAGCTGTAACCTATGCTACAGTACCTCAAATGGGATGGAAACGGTGTGTAAATCAAGACTTAAGACAGCTGCTGGACATTATGACAAATATAAAATGCTATTGGAAGTCTAAAATGTCAAAGTAACCTAGAGTGAATTTGGAACTGATGAGTAACAGTCAAACTGCAGTAACTGAGAATAAATATAAAAATATATAATTTACTATTGCTATTCTTAAAGTGAATTATTAAGTGTTTCAAATGTAATACAATTTCTGTGCTTAAAATTTGTGATGAAAGTTAAAGAGAATAGTTAAGTGCTGAAGAGTACATTACAAAGTAGCACCCCCTTTTCCAACATTATGGAAAAACCTTCTGGGAAATTACTTGAGCAGGAAGACAAACAGGAATGGGCAGCTCAGAGCAGACGGCCAGCTAATGTGGCAGGATGGACAAGAGACAGGGAGGCAAAAACCTCATTCCTGCTGCTCAACGTCATCCGAGGGCAAGAGGAACTGGAGCAGCAGTCCTCAGTTTATTCATTCTAGCTTAACCTTTCACTCTCTTCTGCTGTAGTCTGCATGCCAGGAAAAGCTAAATCTCCCTGTAAGCAACAGGGGCGGTTCTAGACCACAGTAACTGGGGGGGCCAGACAGGGGCCACTTGAGCTTTTAGGGGGCACAATTTTAAAATTCATCTTAACCTACTATTATTATTCATTCAGTCATTTTTCACCATGTCATGTATCACTGCAATCTCTTGAAGTAATCTATACAAATTTCAACTAAAATGAATGTTTCATCATGTTTCATTTATTTGACAAATAATTTTGTATTGTAGTGTCAGGGGCATCATGCACTCATTATTTTTGAGGGGGTACGAGTGAAGGGGGGGCTGCTCTCATGCTTGTCATGTGACATACAGCAGCCACAATACCACTGTATAACTGGCTTATGTCCCTACTGAAAAAAAAAAAAAAAAAAAAAAGCATCACAGAAAATTTTAATGGTTTCCACTACAAATATCATTACAAACATTACAAACCATCAACTTTTAACCATTAAAAAATGGTTTTCTGTAGTGTTTTGGGACCTATTCCATTAGGATTTATTGGTTTTAACAAGCCACCAATAGGAGGCAACCAATTACCAGTAGAGACCTAAAGGGTTCATTACAGTTTCCAGTAAAACCAATACAAGTCCCATTATAACCAGTAAAACCATTACTAATTTTGTAATGATGTCTTTTTTATTTTATTTTGTTTGTTTGTTTGTTTTGTTTTTTATTCGATATATACCCAAAATATATTATGAAATATCTTGATTCTCAAATATGTGTAAGTAAATGCATTTTGCACCTTTATAGATTAGCTACCGTATGTTAGTTGATCTATAACAGGCGATGGGCAAAGTATAACCTAAAGGCCCGTTCACACCAAGGACGATAACTATAAAAATAACTATAAAGATAACGATATTAGCGTCCACACCAGCGAACGATATCGTCTGTTTATTCTAAGCCGCTTAGAATAAATTCTCGAGCTCATTATAGAAGGATGGATTCTGATTGGATGTCACTGTTTGTATCGTTCATCAGCTGGAAAAAAAAAAATCGTTCTGAAAGTGATTCCAACGATATCGTTTCTCTGTGCCGTTATCGTTATAGTTGTGGTGTGAACTCTGCTATTCTCTAATATTGAGAACGATTTTAGAACTATATCTTTATCTTTATAGTAATCGTCCTTGGTGTGAACGGGGGCCTTAATACTGTAATCTATTAACTACGCATAAAAGCCCGTCTTTTTACTTAAATACCACGTGTCATATCATAAAATACTTTTAATACAACTGAATGTGAATTTAATAAAAACATTTAAAAACAAAGTTACTAATTAGCACAACACTTTCATTGTACAAAATAGAGCAAACAACGTTTACATTATCAAAGAACATTTTCACTTCAGTCCAGCGAGTTCAAGCACTCTCAGAAACTGCCATAATAATCTCTAAAGCTGTTTACACAGTGAAATTAATATCTTACTACTTACATTCGTACATCTTCACTTTGTTGTTTCTGATGAGAGAATTAGTCAGACAATTCAGTGAGCCAGCGCGCGCGGTGACGAAACAGCGTGTTTCAGGATGACTCATCTGAACGCCTCTGATTGGTCCTTGCATTCATAAGCTCAACAGAATCTTATGTGATTGGTTATAATGCGCAGTGCTTTAAAAACGCGTATGTCTCTGGCTTTGTGCCAGCCAGCGAACGCAGATTTGAATTTAGCAGCTGGTGATGTTTTTTTCTTTTTTATATATAATTTACAGGACAAACTGTGCATTTCACCCCAAATTGTTTGCTGTGATATGATTCCAAATTTAGGGGGGCCAAAGGGGGGCTTGTTGACTGGGGGGCACTGCCCCCCCCCTGGACACCACCCCCTCCATTCCCCCCCTAAACCGCCCCTGGTAAGCAACTGTAGACATAGACATAAAAAGAGTAACTTCTAGATTCTTAATTAAACAATACTCCTTATTTTGGTGGCAAAAAAAATCCTCTTAAGAAATAGTATGAATGTTTAACTTGTTTTAAGTCTTTTTAAAATTCTCTCATATGCAGTATTGGTGCATCCAGCTTATTTTACATTTCTGAGTGGCTGTTTGTTTTGTCTGTGTCTATTAATGTTTGACAATAATGGCTACACCCTATAGTGGCTTTGGAGCAAAGGGGTTAAAAATATGTGGTCAGGCAAGAGAAACAGGCGTTGCATTACAGTGTAGTGGACTAACTCATTTTAAACGTTAAATATAAACTAGAACGTACTCAGTCAAAATATTATAATGAAGGGTTAGTTTAAAAAAGAGATAAATTTAGTTTACATTTTCAAAAATCATTTTTTTGTTCACAGGCAAAGATGTCAGGATTACTGATATAGCAGAATTCAAAATCAGTTAAAATAAGTCCAAACACCCATCATCTCCACCCTGAATGAAAATTTGAGTACACTCACTGATATGTGAGTAGTACTGCAATTCAAAATCCAAATTCAACTTTAGATGAGAGACGTCCAAAATTAAACTCTTCTGCCATCTGCTTTCCAAGGGAGGTATATATTTTATGTCCTTTGCATGGGTTTACTGTTCATATATATCTGGGTATTATGAAGTAGGCTTGTCTGACTCGTGTTTGTCTGTCTTTTATCAATGTTTCTCTCACTCTTTTGTACTCTCTGCTACCATAAAACAGAATTGAATGAGTTACTGAAATGATGCCATTACTATCTGTGGATCATCTTAGTGAGGAGGAATTTGCACTAGCCAGTTCCCGTGGCAACCGCCTCACTATGGGATGTTGAGAGCTCTGTGCAGATACTGTTTACAGCTCATGTACTCTCTGACACTGTGCACTAGCAGCTCTTTCCAACAGTGAATAAATCAGAATCGGCTGGCCACCAAAGCAAATATCTAGCATGCACAATTGAAACACCTTCCTGAGGACAGAAAATTAAACATGAACTAATCTACAGACTGGAAATCACTTACCAGCTGCTCAAACATAGTCTCTGACTGTGTGCAAACACTGCTTGTCGGAGCCTCATAACTGAAAATCAATGCTCCCATTCATTTTTCACTCAATTTTGCTATGCATGTCATTGTTTGACATATGATTTGAGGGCCGCTCCACTTGGAGAGCACATTTGTGTGCTTGAACCCCAGAGGTCTCCACTCTCCTCTGAAAGTGACAAAGTGACAATTGCTAAAAAGGCTTGCTGAGAGCAGTGGACCTTTAGAGCCAAACTCCATGTGTCCTTGTGAGAGAGTTTTAATCTGGGGAAATAAATAAATATCACACTTTTATGTCAGCTTAGAGGAGCTGTGACTGAGCGTCTCTATGGACCATCACCCTAAAACTCTGCTGAAGCACTGGCTATAAAAAATGGGTTTTATCATTGTCTGTAAAATTCTATACAGCAGATTAAAAACGTTATGATGATTGACTGCATGAAAGTCAGATGATTTGATAAAAGAAAAAAGTAACTCTATTTCATCAGTACAAAAAAAATTAACAACCTTATAATCAACTAACTAGCTATTGGTCTTCAGTTGCGACCTGTTGTCATAAACAACTGGAAGTTACTTTTTGTACTTCTCAAGGGAAGGAAGAGAACACAAACATCATTTCATGGGGAAAAAAAGCTTTGATGATATACTGTAAGATGTCCTGAGGTACTCTTGGCCATGAGTAGCAAGCACAATACAAGCCAAACTCATTTGCCAGTATTTATTGTATAAATGGAGGGTAGGTAGTCTATTTTTAGACCCTAGGAACTCTTTACACAGGAGATGTAAACATTGCTGAGGATGTGTCAGACCCAAGAGCTGTGTTTAAAATAAAGACTACAAAAAGTCATCAAGTATCTGCAATGACTAATAATGTAGGCCTATGACAAACAAGGCTGCAAGACAGGACAAAATAGTCTAAAATTCTTTGAAATTTGTTCTAATTTCAAAAACTCTTATTTAAGATGAGTCAGAGATAACTGATGTGCACTTCATTATGGTACCTTGCTCCTTCTTCTGAGAAATAGGACCTTTTAACCAGTGTGGATGTGCTAAATGAGTCACCCTGCCGACAGATGCAAGAACATTCTGTGCTAAAGAAAAGTCAACTTTTGGTTTGAATCACTCATCACATGAATGAGCCTCTACAATCACAGTCAGTGAAAAGCCAACTGGAGATGAATATTTAGTTGCTTCTGCTCTCTCAAAATCATGGCAAGAGCACATGAACATGAGATTTCTTGAAACATCTTTTTCCTTGACTTTTTTCCTTGAATACTTTCAGTATCTTCTGCAGTCATATAGGTATGTATATAATAATAACAGGTTGAATCTGAATTTCTTATTGACTGATAATGTTCTTCTCTGCTGTTGTTATCAAATAACATTTGCATTGACATTTTTAAATGTGTCACGATTGATCACTTGACAGGCTAGAGCCAGTGGCGTTTGGTGGCAAACTAGAGCGGCACCATTTTTTTAATAGAATGCGAGAGGGGAAGAGTTTCAGTGAACAACTATTTAAATTTCTGTTCTTACACAAACTATTATGTGTTTGGAGTTGAATTTGGATTATTGCTCACCAGTTATAGATTTTCTTCAAGTTTTTCCTGTCGCAAAATGAGGTGTGCATGTGCACAGATATCATTTTGGTGTTCTAATAATTAGATAATTAAAGAAAATGACAATTGTCAAGGTAAAGCTATTTTTCATCACACAGGTTACAACCAGAGGCACAACCTTTCAGTTTTTAATTTTTACAAATATTTTCATCCACTCCTTATAGTCCAATGCTTCCTGGCCCACATTGCTTCAGGTAGTGCTCACTGCGGAGCCAAATGACATTTATTATAAACAGTCTTTCTAGAAAACAAAACAAAACAGTTTCAACCTTACAATAATTCCTTTGACAGAATACATCATGAAATATAATCACCGCAGGGTAACATGCATTACAGCTAACATAAGACAATTTATAAGATTACTAATAGGCACTCAAAACTCAATTTAAACCACCATCAACCTTTCTGTAATAAATAATATGAGGCTAATCGCTAAAACAGCTTAGCATTTCTCATGTAAACACCCTTAATTGCTATGAAAATAGCCAAACTCTCATGAAAATCGAATACAAATCTTATACTATCAAAATTATATGCTTATTATCTGAAAGTTTTATTGTAGTAAAGTGTATATGTTTTTTTGGCATATTGATTAGGCTACCATTTTTATAGATAGTTTTACAATAAATACCTTGGTTAAACTATGGTCAGTGTAGCAAAACCATGGTTAATTTGTGGTTGCATGGTTTAACTATAGTAACTTTTTGGTTTAATTTGTAGTAAAACCATGGTTAATTTTCGTGAGGGAGCTGGAAGCAGCTAATGCTCATCAGATCACATAATTCTATGAAAAATGAATAGAAACTAGAGAAATGTTAAGTAAACGTGTAAAGATTTCAGTATTTCTCCAAATGAGTGCACAAGTCCTAATAGCCACTGTTCAGTGAAGCTTGCACGTGACTGCCTACCTGAGTTTTGTCGACAGCCAGAGGTATCACAAAATTTACAGAAGTGACCGCCTCATAATTCTCTATGCAGGACAAAGCTGCCTGAGGACATTCTGTCAGAGATAGCCAGCTGGTTTTGAACGATATGGTGGTGAGAAAGTGACAAATTATTATGATTATTATTATATTTCTTTATATGCAACGACAGCTTGATGTTTGGTTATCAAGGCCTTTTGCTGTCACATTACTGTCTTTTAGATGGCCATTGGGGGGCAGTGCTTCTCTGCAGTTAAACAAAGCACTCACTAAAAGTTGAAATACAGAATTGCAAGAATGCACAGACTGTGTTTAATGTTATATGTGACTGTTCCTTTTATTAGAGAAAGTCATTTTGTCAGAAAGAGTGCATGCTTCCTGGCCATAACATTAAGAGCTCTGGGATACATAAAATTTTCATTGCCTAGCTGTGGCGTAATGTGACTGGCCATTGTTGCATATTGCGAACCAAGTGAGTGTATTTTAAAGCCTGTTATGTTTTAATGTTTACCCAGAGAAATGTTTTGTGAATGGTCAGAAAGTTGCTGATACAGATGCCATGTAATTGTAAAATGAAAAATCGAAGAAGGGAGCAGCAGAGAATACAGGATTTCAAATTCATGTTTGGACATAATTTTTAGATTTGCTCTGTCCCAAATAATTTTACTCTTTGAAGTGGCTTCAGTCCTTGTTGGTATAACCTCCCCATTCGCTCAGTTCATGGAGATCAATAAATGTATGTAAATGCCCCAAATCATAAAATGTACAGCATATTAGATGCTTATGCTACTTTGGGTTCAGGCAGTTCAATCTGAATTTTCACAAAGCCTAAATCACACGTTCACCTCCACAACCTCCACAAAAACGTCTCAGGTTACATATGTAACCATGGTTCCCTGAGTAGGGAACGAGACACTGCGTCCTCTAGGGGTCGCTATGGGGGAACGCCGTCAGCGTGACCTGTGTCTGAAGCATATATACAAAAACACTACATGTTGGCCGGCGACAGCCTATGACGTCACTACCGGCACGACCACAGTATAAAGGGGTGCCGGGAAAATACGTCATTCACTGCTTCGTCTGAAGCTTGCATCCGAAGCATAGCACCGAGCCTAGAGGACGCAATGTCTCGTTCCCTACTCAGGGAACCATGGTTGCATATGTAACCTGAGACATTCCCTTTCGAGGGAACTTTGAACTGTGTCCTCTAGGGGTCGCTATGGGGAACGGAATACCCACGCCACCATGCTGAGGGGAGTGCAAAGCCAGGCACAAAAGGCGAGCGCTAAGTACCAACTCTACCCGACTAAGAGAGTTACCCCTTCGGCCAAAAAACCTGAGCTGCATACCCCAGAACTTACCTGTTAGGGGCCGGGCCTCCTGGACCCAGGGTAGAGCTCAAAGGCTTGGAATCAGAAGCAGAGATTCCTTTAAGGGGATACGACCAAGCGCCTAGGATAGTAACTAGGTCTTGGCCTGTCACCCAGGGGCTACTGCTTGCTCTGCATGAGCTCGCTGAAGGAACTGTCTCAACAGATCCTTGGTAGCATCACCCTGTTCAAGTCAGTATCACTGAGGATACATAGGTAGAGTGGGGCCCAAGGTGAAACCGGGGACTGACCGACTCAAAGAAAGGGCACGAAGCCGCAGTGTGTAACCCATACCGTACAGGATTTTAGAAAGACCGCAAAACACTTGGTGTGCGATCTTACCACAACGTGGCTTTCAGAAAGTGCACAGAGACTAGTGTGCATACTTACCATAACATGGATTGTAAACACCGTTCTAGGGTTCTGGAGAGCATAGGATCACAGAGCTCTGGGGGAGCGGAGAACCCAACTCTCAGCATGAGAGGGAACTCAGACAATCAGAAAGGAGCGGCATGCTCATAGGTGACCCTCTATGGTGAGGGGAGCAATGCTAGCTCGACCAACAAATCAGATGCTCAGAAGGGAGCGGCATGCTCATAGGTAACCCTCTATGGTGAGGGGAGCAATGCTAGCTCGACCAACAAACATAGCTCTGGAGAGCGGAGAACTTAACTCTCAGCATGAGAGGGAACTCAGACGCTCAGAAGGGAGCGGCATGCTCCTAGGTGACCCTCAATAATGAGGGGAGCAACGCCAGCTCGACCAACAAGGAGAGCATATGGTCTAAGAGCTCTGGGGATCGGAGAACTTAACTCAGCATGAGAGGGAACTCAGACGCTCAGAAGGGAGAGGCATGCTCATAGGTGACCCTCTATGGTGAGGGGAGCAATGCTAGCTCGACCAACAAACATAGCTCTGGAGAGCGGAGAACTTAACTCTCAGCATGAGAGAGAACTCAGACGCTCAGAAGGGAGCGGCATGCTCCTAGGTGACCCTCAATAATGAGGGGAGCAACGCCAGCTCGACCAACAAGGAGAGCATATGGTCTAAGAGCTCTGGGGAGCGGAGAACTTAACTCAGCATGAGAGGGAACTCAGACGCTCAGAAGGGAGCGGCATGCTCATAAGTGACCCTCAATAATGAGGGGAGCAACGCCAGCTCGACCAACAAGGAGAGCATATGGTCTAAGAGCTCTGGGGAGCGGAGAACTTAACTCAGCATGAGAGGGAACTCAGATGCTCAGAAGGGAGCGGCATGCTCATAGGTGACCCTCAATAATGAAGGGAGCAATGCTAGCTCTACCAACAAGGAGAGCAACCCAACAGGGAGGCATAGAGAAGCCTAACAACCTGAGGCTGCTGAATGACAGAGCTCTGGAGAGCGGAGAACTTAACTCTCAGAAGGGAGCGCCATGCTCATAGGTGATTCTTTATGGTGAGGGAAGCAATGCTAGATCGACCAACAAACATAGCTCTGGAGAGCGGAGATCTCAACTCTCAGCATGAGAGGGAACTGAGACGCTCAGAAGAGAGCGGCATGCTCATATGTGGCCCTCTATGATGAGGGGAGCAATGCCAGCTCAACCAACAAGGAGAGCATAGGGTCACAGAGCTCTGGGGAGTGGAGAACTCAACTCTCAGCATGAGAGGGAACTCAGACGCTCAGAAGGGAGCGTCATGCTCGTAGGTGACCCTCTACGGTGAGGGGAGCAAAGCTAGCTCGACCACTGGCCTAAAAATCCTGTAAGCCCTCCAGAGAAGCTGCCACAATAGTGGGCTATTTACTTACACCCTAGCAGGGGAGATAGCACACTCTAGGCAAGTGCTCAGGGAGATTGCTACTTAAAAACCCCAGAAAGGGGAGCAGTCCCTAAGCTAGCACATAGATATCCTCAGATAGCCATGTACCTTCCCAAAAAGAGCCGTCCCCTGCCAAGAAACTGAAGTAAAAAGACCCGCAGGTCCTGGAACTGCAGTGTTGCAAGGACACACAAATACCAGTGAACCGTTAGAACTGGATCGTACTCACCCATCCATGGTTCCTGCGCATGAGATCAGTCCCGGAGGCGAAATCCGAAGAGTCGGGTCCGGACCATCAGTAAGGTAGTTTCTATGAAACATAGAACTTAACCAAAACATCATAAGTCCAGCAAAGAGACTGCAATGTTTTTAAAACGCAGGTTTCTAGGTTCCCACCCAACCTCGGTCAGGTGGAATTAACGGTGGTTGCAGGGGAATTAGAGAGGGGAAGATGAGGGCAGATGACAGGCCCCCCGAGGGAAGGGAGTAGATGTTCAAGTCTTACTCTGGTCCGGACGAGAGCGTTGAGAATGCCTCGTCTGGATCACCTCCCTCAGGTCTTGCCTACCTCTCTTTGACCCACGCCTCCCTCTAGCCCTACCCGCAGGCGGGGGAGGGGCACGAGTCATGACACTAGCCTTCTGTGCCCATCTCTGATCCCCAGACGGAGATGGGCCAGGACCCCTGTGTTGTTCAGGCTCAGACCTGGACCTTCTTGGAATGAAGGTTTTGAAGGCCGCTGAGCGTGCCTTTGCCTCCCTAAACTTCAATCACCGTTTCGACGGAGGTACCGAAAAGCTCGGAAGGCGAGACTGGAGCATCGAGAAGAAAGCCCTTCTCTTTTTCCCACAGATGTCTCTCTGTTACCACCATGGCCGCCATAGACCTGCCCATAGCAGTGGCGGCCTGCTTAGTGGCACGGAGAGTCAAATCCGTGGTGCGGCGCAGCTCAGCTACTTCATCAGGTGACAAGCCCTGACCCTTATCCAGGTCTTTCAGCAGATCAGCCTGGTATGCCTGAAGCACCATTCCATCGTGTGCAACGAAGCGACAGCCTGACCTGCTGCTGCGTATGCCCTGCCATTTAAGCGAGATGTTTCCTGAAGGGGCTTAGATGGCAAGGAGGGAGCGTTGAGAGAGGATGTCTCGCCCACAGAGAGATAGCTAGCTAGCGTTTCTTCCACAGGGGGCATTCCCTCATAGCCATTTTCACGCATCCCCTCAATGTTAACATAACTGGTATGGTAAACCTATGAATGCGAGAGGAAAACGACTTTTTCCATTCTCTCTCAACCTCTGCATGGAGATCAGGACGAAATGGGAAGCTCACTCGAGCTGGGGGGCTATGGCCAGAAAGATAACGCTCATCAAGACGACCTCGCAGCACCACCATCTTGGCAAGCTTCCACGGCAAGTCAAGCCTCGCCGTGGCACGTTCCATAACCTCCAACAACTCGTCATACGCAGGGCAGGAGGATTGAGAGGGCTCAGTCTCAACTTCTTCGCCCTCAGATATCTCCTGCTCTTCCTGGACATAACCCAGCAGAGCACTAGCTGCCGGATCAGATGATGTCAGCGAGATCGCATCATCATCATCCCGCGGCTCGCCCTCGCTCGCGGCCGACGAGCACGAAAAGGAAATCCCCCTCTCTAACTCATCAGCCAGATCCATCTGCGAGCCCCACGAGCTCATTCTCCTCCATGCCTCAGCAGCAGTGGGTCTTGAACCACGGGAAGCAGACGGCTGCCCCTCCTTCCTCGAAAAGAGAGACAGACGAGAGCGGAGCTTTCTCATAGAAAAAAGCTCACAGTGCACGCAGATTGCCCCCTCGAGGACATCGCGTGCGTGCTCCTCGCCCAAACAAAAGATCGTGTGTGTCATCGGGTGTCAAATAATGAGGACACGGATGCACACATCTCTTAAACGCCTTGCTAGTGCTCGCCATAGTAACAGTAGAAAATTGTTCTTACCAGAATGCACGCTTCAAACAAAACAGTCACTGAAGACGAAGAAGAGAATGACCGATTTTCCCAGCGCCCCTTTATAATGTGGTCATGCCGGTAGTGATGTCATAGGCTGTTGCCGGCCAACATGTGGTGTTTTTGTATATATGCTTCAGACACAGGTCACGCTGACGGCATTCCCCCATAGCGACCCCTAGAGGACGCAGTTCGAAGTTCCCTCAAAAGGGAATTTATTCATACATGTACATATAGCAGAATGTGACAGGGATATTTGTGGTGTGTGTGTGTGTGTGTGTGTGTGTGTGCGCGCGCGCTTAGGTCAGACATGAGTAAATGACAATAAACTGATGAAAATTGTCCAGATGAAACTACAATGATCAGCATAAACTTTGTAGCCTAATTTCACAACTGAAAGACAAACAGATACCGACAGTGTGACTGACACAGGAGATGTTCTTCTTCTCTCATCACACAAATGAGGTAGAGCAAAGTACTTTTCATCAGGTTCCTTCATTATCCCCGTGATGAATCACCATGCATCATCATAGCACATGTGATAGCTTTCACAGTACTGTTTGTTATACAGGGACTTCATATTCTAAGGGGAAATTTTGGGAGCTATTAGTTATTCAAATGGCTTTTTTCTTCATTTTGAACACTATATCTTTTATTCTTTCATACTAAACCTAACAAACTCCATTTTGTCAAATAATTTTCTTGAAAGCTGTGTTTGCACATCATTGGTGTTTTGCAATGACTTTCATATATTTTGAGCTTGGCTGTCAATATACTTTTGGGGGTCAATATATGTGTGTGTTTCGGTGTTTGTTTTTAATACTCATATATCTATGTTTCTTTTAATTAAACCTGCAAAATATATATATTTGATAATAAGCCAGGCATGGCACATGCACCAAATGGCTATATATGGCTAAATGGCAAAACCTGAGATCTGGATGTTCGTGATTCATAAAATTGTAAAATACTCCAGTCCAGGCCCGGATTAACACAGTGTAGTGCCCTAGGGTGACCACATTTGAAGTGCCCCCCCCCCCCAATCTAAAAACAAAAATTAAGAGCACTGCCAAAAATCCAGGAGCACCTTCTGATACATAACAAAACTTAGCACAGGTGCATTTTTTTTTTTTTTTTTTTTTTGTAATGGCATTTATTATTTTTTTGAAATTTTAGTTTATTAAAAGTATGTCATTATGTTAAATTGAAAAATCTATATTTATAAGCTTTTCAACATTTTTAAAATTAAAAATAGAATAAGAAAAGGTAGAATAAGAAGAACAAGTTACCAGTAAAAAGAAATCAATATTAACAAAATCAGTTTCCACTACAAAGGTGGCACAGAAGAACACAAAACTGGCATGTAAGTAAATTTACAGTCATTTTACAGTCATTTTACAGAGGCTCAGAGGTGGCATGGATGTTTTAAATTCATAACAATGTAGTGAGATTCATGTTTTAAATATAAAATTTGGAATATAGAACTATTGTTTGATTGGAATGGTTTAAATAACTTAAATGACACTTTAAAAATAAAATTTAAACAGCCAGCAGGTGGCGGCAAGTGACTGATTTTACCACTGAATCATTCATTCAATTGATTAGTTTGAACAGCTGATTCATTCAGGAACGAAGCAAGTGACTGTCTTTATGAATGGGTAATTGAATCATCGACTCACTATCATCAATGCTGCCTGTCCATAGTGAATTTAATATTATAAATCAGCGGGCTCGACTCTGCAAATACACGACCTGACCAATCGCAATTCTTTATATGCATATATTTTATATTTTCTAAGTATATATTGAATCATTAACTGTTCATTTGTATATATCTGCATCTCTTACAGCAAAATAATATTTATACAAAACATGAAACATATTTTAAAGACCTAGTCATTATCATTACCCCTATTGGCTGGTGCCCCAGGGCACTCGCCCAATCCCGTCTATGGATAATCCGGCCCTGCTCCAGTCAACAAGGAGAGAAATAAATATGCTATTCCCGTTGCTCTTTGGTCTAGTCAAAACTGGCGACAGAAATTCAATTAAACTTGTTTAATGACCCTCCGAGGAGCTCCTGCCAGATGCGTACAATATTCTGAATGTGATTTAGAACTGGCCTTGTGAAATAAATTACATCCCAGGCCACCCCGGATACCACACACTGAACTAGAATACTGAGGGTTGAGGCTGCATAATGTATGTAGCATAATTTTAAATATTCAATCTTACAAAAACAGACTTTGTTGTATTTCCATTTAACACAAAAGCATGAATCATAAAAGAGAAAGATTTTTAGGGAATTTCAGCTGCAACATAGCACAAAGATTTATTATATATATATATATATATATATATATATATATATATATATATATATATATACACATACATTTTTTTCTAATTTTTTATTGTTATTAATGTCTATTTCCTGTTGTGTTTAAATTGCCTGTGTTCTTCACACATCTATAAATCCATCTAGTACTTTAGGCCCATAATCCAAATTTATTTTTCCGACCCATAATTTAAAGCCAGTTTTTCATTAGTGAACTTCTGTTAGTACTGATCTTACAGAAAGCGCCAAAGGTGCAAGACAAAATTACTGCTGTACAACAAAATAATAGTAGTCCCTAGACAGCGTTCTAATGTGGATTGTGCAAGCTCAGTAAATCTTGCATGGTTTTGTTATATTAAATCTAGTGTGAAGGATATACTGTTGGTGTTTTATCCTAACAAACAATATGAAATATGACACTATAACTATGCTAGATGCTCAGTTAAGAGCTTTTCAGTGTTGACAATATTTGCAGTCACTAAGAAATGGTTCAGACTCATTCTTAAGCACATAATGAATTTCAACTTTGATGTTCATAGCAGTATATGTCATCATGAGAACAGCTTACAGCTTTCATTTGGCATGCAATGCCCTTTGCATTCTGACAAATCTAAAATCTTGTATGACAGCGTGAACGTTCATTCATTTTAATGACTCCGATATGATATATTGCTGATTCAGATGAACATAAGATCAAATATAATTGCCCATAATTGCCTGTGGCATTATTTTTTATACATGGTCAGTATTACAATAAATGTGTTTGTGCATCGTCAAACCCGAACATGTGGCTTTGTCAGTACTGTTTGTCATACAGGGACTTCATATTCTAAGGGGAGAGTTTGGGAGCTATTAGCAAGCTATAAATATACATGGAGGAAAATGCAGACAAGAGGCATTTAGATGCATTTAAAAAAAAAAAAAAATGTATGTATGTATGTGTAAAACTCTGACATAATTTATTTACTTTCTCCATATACAGTGCGTGAGTTATGTTGCATTAGATAACAGCATATCATATCAATATGTAGAAACAAATTATGCTGGACCTTATTTTCTCTGAAGTAATGGCAGTGACAGTTACTATAGCTTTATTTTCATCACCTGCCTCTGTTTTGTACAGCACTGTTAAACTATTGGGTGTATATGTGGAAACTGCTTAACATAAGTGTTAAACAGCCTGACTGAAACTTTCAATATGATAAGTCCAATGCAATAAGATGGCATGTAATAAGCAATTGATGCCATACATATGTTGGCCTGGGAGGGTACATAAGGCATCTTAATTTGTGAATATACAACATTCTATTTTTTATTGAATTATTTTTAATAAAAAGTCATTTTTACTTTTTAATAATTATTAGTTAATTGTGTGTGTGTGTGTCTGCGTTATCAGGTATGCAAGTACAAGTGATAGTAATTTACATTTACATACCAATAGTAATTATTAATGATGACAACAAATGAGAATTTGTTCTGTTAAATTCATTAAATCATTTTGCCCACTTTGATTTGCATATATTTCATAACTCAGATTTGTTGAGTCATTAGTTGGACTCATTATATTGAACTCATTAGTTCAGTGATGAGCTCACTGATAAGTCAGTGAGCCCATCTGTGACCTCATCAGACACTCAAAGCAGCTGTGCCCAAAATTTGAAGTGGTCTATCATGAACCAACTGTTTTAGTCGTTAATTAGTCACCCAAAAAATGAACATTAAAAATTACAAACACTATTTTGTCAAGTGGTACAATTTCTCATATTTACACAAGATACTAAATCCATTTACTTAAGTGAATGTCATTTGCATTCCCAATAGATACTAATACTGGATTGCTTATATTTGTTGGGTATAGAGTTAACAAAAATGTTTTTGGTAGTTATTTGCGCATTGTTGTGCATGTAAACACAAACTGTTAGACTGTTTTGGACTCGCAGTTTCTACCTTTAGCGACACTGCACACTAATTTTCATGCACACCATGAATATGTAACAAAAGCTAATTCTGTTGCAGCAAGTGGCAATATAATGCAACGTTTGTTTTATAGTCATACAGTAGGTCATAGCATAATGAATGTCTGTGTGAGATGTATGTCACGTTTACTAAAACCACCTGCCATGCACACTGCAGCACAAGTTAACCAGACCAGAAATGCAGTGCTCTATTACCTCTCACGGGGTTCAGTCATATTAATAAGAATGTTGGGAGCCATTTTGTTTAAGATGTAATGTTTACACAATGCTAACTATGCTTAACCAACTATGACTTACTCTGTGAATGAGGTAATTAAGATCTTCTTTGTCAAAAGAATGATGCTTGCTGTAACTGTAACGCAATAATGCTACTTCAGCAAGTTTAAGTAAGTGTCTGCACATGAGAATTTGTTTTAAATGTCAGAAAATGCCATGCATTCCCATTACTTTTAAATTACCTCCGCATTGCCAACCATGCTCAATTAAGCAATGAGAGTCTAGTTAATTAAAGGCAATTATAGAACTGGATGTGTACAGCTGGTTAGAGCAGAGGTTAGAGGGAACATAGAATGCTTCCCCACATATAAACCCACTTAGCAAATAAACCTGATTCTAAATGTATTCTCACTTTTACGAAGTGCAATCATACAACAAAGGCTTCAATTTAATAGTTAAAAGTTTGCTTATTTGAATAATAATGACCAAATATTGCTCTTAGACAGTCTGTAAAATGGTTATTTTCACACTCAAATTGAGGCACCCCTGCTGTGGAGTACATTCTGTTATTAACAGTTAAAAATACATTTTCCACAGACACCGTATAGTCTCTCAACTTATCTGAGCCTCCCAAGCTTTTAGCCTTTAATTAGACCCAGAGACCCTTTCGGAAAAATGCTTTTGTTTCAGCTGAGAGAGCCTGCCCTATGGTGGCCAAGATTTATCTGCGCTGCAGAATGTAAAGTAGCCTCCACAGAGACATTATGCCTCACCAACCACAGTTCACTCTGGTCTCTGGATATGAGGCAGCGGAGCTCTGATGGTCGACATCGAACCACATACAAATGTATATTTGTGTGGGCAAATCGATATAGTGTCTGACTCATTGGGTGCCAAATAGCAAAGATTTTTGGCAAAATTGTAGATAAAATTGAGCTTATCATCACACACAGTGGGAATTCTACTCAAACTCATGTTGCCTTGAGATAAGTGTTACAGTGAAATGTCAAATTGTCATTCTAAAAGGTGTAATGGTCATCATTTACAGTTTTTCTCAAATGATTTGATACTCTCAGAGCAAAATTTTTCTAAACAAGTTGTCCGTTTGTCTTGATTTCAGATGCAGTCATATTGATGTCTGCTGTGTCTGCTATAACTATTATAACTTTGCTATGCATAAAGGGGTTCGTCTGTCAGAAGCCAGGGCAAAGAAAAAAAAAGGAGGAAAAAGATATAAAGAATGAGGAATACAATAAAGAATAAGATGTGGAGTGGATCTCTCTCTAGAGGGGCAAGAGATAAAGAGAGAAGGGAAAGAGTAAAAAGATGTATGAAGAGGACAGATAATGGAAGCTTATCAGTTTATCAGTGCTCTATGGGAAACACAGAGGGAGAAGGAGAATTTTGTCTGATTTTATGGGTTTTACAATGAAGAATGATGTTATTAACAATAATTTGATAAAAGGGTGTTGTTTTACTATATGTATCCCTAAGGGCCATTATCTCTCCACAAATGATGAAGTCAAAAAAGAAGAAATTATTTTGTTCTAATTCTAATTTTTGAATTGGAAGGTAACATTCTTAAAGCAATTATTGTTGGTTTATTGGCAGAGATACAATCATATAACATGATTGTGTTGCCTGTGGGTTTTTCCCCTTTATGCCTTAATCACATTGTGTCTCCACATTTTCAGGATAGGCCAAAGTTCTGCTGAATACCTCTAGATTCAAATTATTTTTGGTCCAGTACACTAATATGAGTTCCATAATGTGCCTTGAGCTATTTAGCATCTCATACTTCAAAAAAAATAAAAAAAAATAAAAAATAAAAATAAAGGTCTTTTACATTCACAGGAGACTATAGGGACAGGGAAGTAAAAAAAATAAAAAAGAGTGTGAGGGGAATGGTTCAAACAGATCAAGCTTGAACCTACATCCCCATTATAGGTCTTATGTGTGTACAAGAACATGTACTACCCGCTGTGCCATGCCTTCTACACATCTCATGCTGTATTAATGATCAAATCCATAAATGCAAAAGGAAAAATATATACATACATACAGTATGCATGATCACATGGGAGCTGAAAATGAGAAACCATCAAAAATCATATAAAACTGTGGGTCTTATTCATAAAATACAAACAGATTGGATTTATGTGTAAAATGTAAAACCATTCTTACATATACTGTCATGTTCAATTCAGTGCAACAATTCACATGAAAATGGATTTATGAAATGGATTTAAAATTTCTGCTTTAATGACTTGCACAGAGAACATTTCAGAAATGTTATAGCACTGAGAGAATGGGGGGTGTTATGAGGTAAATTCATAATTTATAAGTAAATGAAGGCAGAACGTAGTTGCTTGCTGCTGAGAGAGAATTTCAGTGTGTGTCCCCTGAGCATTAGGCATGTGGAGAACTTCTGTTTCAAGCTTTTCCCATTGTATGCTTGTAACACATAACTTATGTGTCTCTACAGGTATGTGTGTTGATATGTGATTATGCATACAACCCATCCCTCTCAACCTTGTTTATGTCCATGAGAAATTAGATATGCCTTCCACCCTAACTAAGGTCCAAAGCAGACACTTTTACAACTCTCTATTGTCATTTAAAGACTCTGTAACCATGTTATGTCCATTATTCATGTCCTTCCACAGTCTTTTGGAAGCATGCAACAAGACAAGCCTAACCACATACTCAGGATTAAGGGCAATCAAATGTAATTACTTAACATTAACTATTGAAAACCCCATATTGGTTGACTTCTGAACTGTATATTTAGGGAGGAGAGTTTTATGGGATCTGCTCTTTGGTTAATGTTAGTAATGTTAGGGGAAAGTAACTCTCCCCACAGGAGGTGGGAATACAGCACTCTCTGTGCTCCTAATTATGACAGACACATGTTGCATATAAATTACGCTAGAGCAAGAGAAACCATACATGCTCACAGCACTCTGTTTATCAGGGTCATGACAAGGTGAAATAAAACACATCTGTAGTATTCTGTCCCTTTTTGTCACACACAAATGCACACAGAATTTGAGCACAGTGCCTGAGGACTTGATCTTCACAGCAGTGCTTTCCCATGCAGCTGCTATGTGTGATTGTGAATGTGTTTCTGTTCAGAGCAGCATAAAGGTTTTCTTTCCTCAAGAAATACTTACATTTATTAAGTAATAAGTATTTTATCCACGCATCCTCATTTGATTATATTTTCAGTTCAGCATTTAGTATTTGCAGTTAAAAACTTTTCCGAAGTGTTAACTCTTTACTGTTATTGCCACTCTTTTTTACATTGAAAATTAGTTTTAATTCTTAAAAAAATAAAAGTTTTGATTATGCATATTTTTGAGGGTTTTTTATTTATTTATTTTTTTTTACTTTGTCTATTTATTTTTTACATTTTTGTTTTATACGCTGTCATTTACATCAGAACTCTGAGCTGTAATTTGTCTCTATCTGCAAAACTGTAAAATAATGTTTCATAGTCTTGAGGATATTTTCTTTTCTCATTTCCACAAGTAAATATTAGTTTTCCCCCCAATATAGTGTGCACCTGCAGTTTCTATACATCAAATTTGAAAGATTAATGATTTGAATATATATTGAAAAGTTTAAAAGCTCCTGGGTCTCCATGTTTGGCTCCCTGCTCAGTTCGCCACAGGCAATCCTTGCCCAGTGGAGTGTGTAATGACCGCAATGATTGTATAGACCATCTAAGATCAAGAGCCCAGACAGACAGAGTGGTGTGTGGGGTTGTGTGGGGGTAAAAAGAGAAGAGGAAGAACAGAAATCTAGAGATTTAACAGTACAGGAACTCAACAGTGCAGGATGGTTTTGAACTGGCCCAAACAACAGTAGCAAAGGGTTGAGGGTCAATGGCAGGTCTGGGCCAGAGACAGGAGAAAGTATTTGAACACTAAATATCAGATTGATATGGGATCAGAATGTAGATTAAACATGTTCTCCACTCCAGCAGTGATGAGTACTTTGCTTCCTCACATCCAAATAATGAACTCATGTGAGAACAACAGAATTTCCAATCTTCGATTTATAGACTCAAGATTCACTTTGATAGTTTGCCAAATTTGACTAACATTCACCCCCTAAATTTTGTATTGACTTTTTATTTTCACAAGGTGGTATTAAATCAGTGTTACGTTTACTGTACTAGTAGCATGTGTTCATGTTTGTATAGGAAGCTCTTGTTCAGACATAATTCTGAAAGGCCAAATTTTATGCATCCCATCTGTTGATATGTGACCCTGGACCAAAAACCAGTCATAAGGGTCATTTTTTTAGATAGAGATTTATATATCATCTGAAAGCTGAATAAACAAGCTTTCCATTGATGCATGGTTTGTTAGGATAGGACAATATTTGGCTGAGATACAGCTATTTGAATATCTGTAATCGGAGGGTGCAAAAAAAAAAAAATAAATAAATAAATAAATAAATAAATAAATAAATAAATATATATATATATATATATATATATATATATATATATATATATATATACATATATATATATACATATATATATATATATATACACACACACATATATATATATATACATATATATATATATATATATATATATATATATATATATATATATATACAGTATATATATTGAGAAAATCGCATGTAAAGTTGTCCGAATGAAGTTCTGCATATTACTAATCAAAAATTATGTTTTGATATATTTACGTTAGGAAATTTGCAAAATATCTTAATGGAACTTGATCTTTACTTAATATCCTAATGATTTTTGGCATAAAAGAAAAATCGATAATTTTGATCCATGTATTTTTGGCTATTGCTACAAATTTGTGATGCTAAAGCACTTTTGTAAGTTACTCACTGACAACAGCAAATGTTTTAAATGTAAATGTGAATAAAACAAAAGCCAAAATGCACTCAGGACATATTGACAGTATCATTGTATTTTCAAAAATGTGTTTAGCTGATTATATAGTTTTTGTGTGATTTTCTCAAGTTCATTTTTCCTCTGGTGTTTTCCGAGATATTGTATGTTTTAAAATTAATATTCTGTCTATCTTTGTGCTGTAGCAAAACAAATGCAAATTGCATATGGCACAAAGACACATCTCTCTGTGCCTCACTATAACACTGAAGATGGGTGGTGACTCCAAAACAATGGAAACCTCAGCTTTTGATGGCCTGTTTTGTTTTTGCCAAACAAAAGATTGCACTAACAAGTTTTTTGCACTTCATTATTATTACATTCTGCTCTGTTTTGGGCCCTAGGGGTCATTGTGCCTTTTTATTTCCACTCTCTGGGAAGCTTTGCAACCAGGACACACATGGATGTTGCTAACAGGCTCAGCAGTAGCTATCAATTCGACATCAGGATTAATAATGTGCCCGTCAACAAACGAGGAGCCCACTGTGAAAGGCGCCACATGTGGTGGAATGATTGGGGCTGCAGTGAAGTCGACGAACTGTTTGCCCTCCCCCTTAAAACGCTCACTTGCGTCCACCCTGCAGCTGCTCACATGACGCACAACAGCGACCTCTGAAAGTCGTCATCTTAAGTTTGCATGTGAAGGAATTGCATCAAATTTTAATGCTGGCTGAAATTCATGAGTCATTCATGGAGCATTTTGCAAAGGTGCCAATATGGAAAAATAACATGAGGCATCCCCTGTCCATACAATTTTTGTAATGGTTGTCTGGGGGTGGGACAGCTGAAGCATAAATTAGTCCTGCCATTGATCTTCCCCATGATATGGGCTTATTTTGTAACGCTGATGAAATCTTCCTTCACATTGGCCAGAGTAAATGCCAAGCTGCTAGCAATGCCAAGCTGTACGAAACCTTTAGACTCAGTAATCTCACTCTCTTGGTCTGGGTACTGTGCCTAATTCCCTGCCAGGGGACTGCCCTTCTGTTCTTCTTTGGCACCAAGTTCTCTCACCATGTCCACCATATGTCAAGTGTTACCCTGGGATGCTTTTCAGTGGCATCCTAGAGAGGCTGTCAGAAAACTCAGATAGACTAACGATTATAACCTCTTTCCTCTTTTGATTTTGTCCTTGATGCTTTTAAAAATATATACATAATCTCTGGGCTGGGGCACAGGTGGACGGTGCTAATGTAGTTAAAAAACAAACATTATGAGTAAAGTAGAAAACCTATTGGATCAGGTGGCGATGTATGCAACCAAATGCAGATAATCTATGAACATTTGAATAATCGGGACATCTAGAAGCACAAATCAGATTTTTCCATTAGAGAGCGGAGCATTAATCTGGATGTGCCTCAGAGGACGTGAAACCCATCTTCCCATGGTCTCCCGCTGCATCTGTGCTGGGGAAACCCAGAGGGCTAAGGATCATGGAAAAGCTTTGAGGAGAAATTGAAAGAGGATTCCCACCTGCAGATATGATGCCAAGCTCATTTCCATTCAGTTGAAAACCATTTCAGTATAATCTTACTTGGAATTGGTAAGGAAACATGCAATGATTGTAATATCAACAACATTTCCAGAAATGGAGGTTTCACTACCGAACTCTTTTTTGGTGTATACAGTAGATATCAAAAGTATCACTTAAAAAGTTCATTGTGCAACATTAAATTTTCTGCTTAAATGTTTCATTAAACAGTTTGAACTTTATTGGTTGTAATTCACTGCACATCATGTGACATTGTGTTTGTACCAGACATATTTTGTTGTGCTCTGTCTGCAAGCCATTTGTTATCTGAGCGTAAAATAGTACTACATTATGCCACTTTAAGTAGATTCAGTGTAGTTGAGTATTTTTGTCAGTAGCTTGAAGCCAACTACTTTATCTAAGGGGCAATTGTAGTTTAAAGGTGATGTAAGCAATTTTGTTATAACAGCCTCCAGATTTAGCTACTAAATTAAACCCCACTGCTTCAATCATACTGCTGTTACAAAACCCTGCCCACCAAAGACACGTCAGCCAAACTGATGTTAGCAAACCATTTCAAGTATAAAAAAAAGCTTCAATTGGCTCAGTTTACAGCACCTATGTTGACTACAGAGATGTGATTTTTCAAGACACGTATTTCAATGATGTCTAATATCTTGCAATGACTTTTGATGTGTGATATTTAAAAACAATGCTTACAGGGTCCTTATTCTTATTCATTATTTTTTGTGCACTATTGTTCAAAAGTTTGAGGTCAGTGTGATTTTTTTTTAAATAATTAATAATTTAATAATTAATAGTTTTATTCAGCAATGCATTAAAAGTGACAGGAAAACATTTATAATGTTAAAAAAGATTTCTATTTCAAATAAATGCTGTTCTATCATGACAACTCTATGAAGATTTTAGCATGGTAATGGATATAGCAATGTTAATGTATTTGGTCTTGGCAGAATAGATCTGCTGCGCTGCTGCTGCTGAATTGCTGCTGCTGTTGGTTATTGCTGTTGTTGTAGATTATTGCTGCTGCTGCAAAGCAAGTAACTTGCTACTGACAAAACATAAGCCGTCATGGTGCTATGAGTATGTAAGACACACTGCTGCTGCACAAGTAGCATATATATACGTAATAACCTGTAGCAGATCTATACAGGTGGAGCTGGGGAAGGTGGAGGGTTTCAGAGTAACTCTGAAAGTGTGCAGCGAAATGCTCTAGTGAATGCTAACCAGCCATTTAAATCTGAAGCAGCAAGCTCATTGGCTGTGTATGCAACATGAATCAATCAGCTTGTGCCAAGTAGTTATGCTGTGAATGTCATTGATTTGCATCAGCTTGTGCCATCTAGAGTTTCATGACAGAACTTAGCATTTCTTTTTAAAGGGGTGGTTGATCAGCTTTTTTCGAAGGCTTGATTGTGTTTATATGTGCAGCGTAAAGTGTTCATGCTTTGTTTTTTTTAAAAAAATGCATTATTTTCACATATTTTACCTTTATTCTACACCACTGTTTCTGTTCTCATCAAAACATTCTGTTGAGTTCCTAATTCTATGAAGCCCCTCCCTCAGAAATACGCAATCGGGCTCAGATTGGTTAGTTGGCCAAGTGTGTTGTGATTCGCTAACCACCTAGTGCACGTTGTCCAAAAATGTCACGCCCCCCTACCATTATGGGTAGTTGCATGTTCCCGGGGGCAGGGTTTATGTAAACATCGGGGTTAGTGATGTCACAAACCCTGGAAGAAGCTCATTGTAGTCCCTACCAGCCTTTTTTGTAGTCCTTAAACAGCGATTTTTTTAATAAGAAAATATCTACTAGTAACTTTGCAGACGTTGTTTATGTCAAAAAGCAACATTACTAAAGTTAAAAAAGTGAAATCATAATCAACCACCCCTTTAACTTGGTATTCGATTGTATTCTCCATTTAATGAGAAAGTCATATCTATGAATTCTGACTAAAGGCAATATATGTTCGTTCACACAGATGGGCAGAAAGAGAGAGAGAGAGAGAGACATCAGATGCAGAAAATGGGCTATGAACAGATGTATGGAACAGAGGACTTAGGTCTCATATATCAGCCTCACACCTCACTCTGCCCTTGGCCTCATGTATTCTTATAATCAGAATTAAATAGGATTAGTGAGTTGATAATGACAAACATGAGATTACGCAAGCAAAACCTAATCACATGCTTGCTTTTTATGTTCCTCCTGTAGATAAACACTCAAGAAGACCCATGAGAAAAATTACTGAATCACACTGATGCTTTCATTTACAGATTTATATATTTATTTATTTAATGCTAAGAAGCAGTGACTCATACACTCAGCCATTGCTTCAGTCATACAAGAATCACATATCTCCCTTCTCAGAGAGACATACCATTTAACTTTACTGCTCTGGCTGTGAGGGGGTGTAAGTGAGCGTGAATAATGCGGGACATTAAAGCACTGGAAATCACCCACTCCCTTCTGCTGACTATTCAAAAGAGACTGTCTAACCATTTAGTCCACTGTACCGCATTTGATTTAATAACAGTAACCCAATCACATTGACCCAATCTGTTACGTATAGAATTTTTAAAAGAGATCTGCAGCCGTACTTCATTTTCAAGCACCAGCAATGAAGTCAGCATAGCAAAGTGCCATTTTTTGTCATTTTGAGAGTGATGTATCAGTTTGTTCTTATGCTTAATTCTCTGTTATTCAAAAGAATATTGGTGGATTCTATCACAACATACTCAGTTACATAAAGTACATTAATACCCTTGCACAGTAGAGAATCTCTTATGGATGAGCTGAATAATCATGGCACGGAAGTGGTTGCCATAGAAACTCATGCCTTGTAAGGCAGCAAAACACTAGTTGAACTTCAGCACAAATTAGTGTGTTACATGACTAGCTCGGCTAGTGTCTCCATGGATTTGAGGTACAAAGATCACAGCAATCGGTTGTTGTTGACGTGTGTTCATGACTTGTAAAGGTGACAAAGACATGAATCAATTACAACAGCATCTTCAGATCCCACATGCTAAACGGCATCCTGTTCCTCACACAGGAAAGAGCACAGCCAATGCTGTTTCCATGACAACTCAGCCAGGGGATAACAGGTTCTATTTTTTCCCTTCTGTGCTGAATCCCAACCCATTACCGCAAAAGAAAAAAAAAAAAAAAAAAGATGTTTTTTTTTTTCATCTGTTGTCTGAAGATAGCCTTGAAAGGAGCAAAATGAAGATGAGCTTTGAGTGTCAGGTCTACAGAGAAGAGACTTCATATCACATGTCAAACACAGATGCCGTCTGCAACTTTCAGACAGTGTTCTGTGAAACCATCTCCCAACTGAATTATGGGTCAGGGACACATATATCACTCCAACTTATCAAGTTTTATGGATGGAATTTGGGGAGATATCCATCTCTCCTATATCTCAAATAATGACAGTTCATCTTAAAGGAGACCTATTATGACCCTTTTTACAATAGTATGCAATATAAGTCTCAGGTTTCCCCAGAATGTGCCTGTGAAGTTTCAGCTCAAAATACCCCACAGATCATTTATTATAACATTTTGAAAATGCCTATTTTGAGTGGAAGCAGAAACACACAGTTTCCGTGCATGTCTCTTTAAATGCAAATGAGCTACTGCTCTCCGCCCCCTTTTCCAGAATAGCTGTGCCTTTACAGCTCCTACCTTAGATATTCTGCTAAAAAAAAAACATCTGTTTGGTTTTGATCATCGTGTCTATTGTGCTGAAATCATGTGTTTAAACCATATTAGTTTAAATTTATGATATACAGTTTTCTGAGCGCACACATCCAAAGCACGCACACTGAAAGCGGCTGTCACACGGCATGTTATCTTTCATGTCATATTGCGCTTAAACTATCAAATACACACAAATTTAGGTTAAAAACACACGAGTTACAAAAACAGTAGATTATGTCTGTGAAGGTAAACAGCTGGGAAAGAAATTGCATGTTTATATTAGATCTGTGTGGCAGCAGCGTAATATACAGTAAATAAATCATGCTATGCTCGAACTTTTGCCATGGTGTTAGAATCAGCTTGTGAAAACACAATGAAAGCGATGTGGGTGGAAACTTGTAGATTAAGGGGTGATAATATTATAATAAGATCCACTATCCATGTCATGGGGGGAGCAAATATTTTTTTACAAGCTTGCAGAGAAAGGCTTACCAAAAAAAAAAAAATTACTGGATTGTCTTTTTCACGTTTTCTGGGTTGGTACATGCATCGGGTCCTGATTATAACACTTCCAACATGGGAAAAAGTCAGATTTTCATGATATGTCACCTTTAACCAGGCCATACAGAGGCCTATAGTTTTATGTATAGTAGGATAGTAGAGTGAGTTTACAATACGTTTTATTTATTTATTTATTTAAATCCCCATGGGAAAGTGAATAGGAACAAAATTCTGGAACCAAGGCTGCTAACAATGTGTCCAGGAACTGTTGTATTCAGTTAAGAAGTCTCTGACCACTGAATGCTACGACTGACCAATCAGAACTCAGTATTTCATGTAATAAGTGATTGTAAAACATGAAAGTGCATCTATTATAAATACTTTTTTTTTTATTTTTTGTCCTTGAATACTTTTATCTGAAATGTACCAAAATACTAGATCAGAGTTTGTTCTGATCAATCACATCCCTGGACTGGGGAAATGAAAATATTGTAGTGGATGAATACAAATGATTTGTAATGAGACTTTGGCCACTGACCCTAATATCAAAGTTTTTCTCCCTTGACTGGGTGACATATGCAAAATTCATTGCTGGGGCAAAATTGTGAATTCAAATTAAATCCAATGGACTGTCAACCAAAACATTGCGAGGATATAGTCCTACATTTCTCTTTTACCATTCTAGATGGAGAGATTGAGGTCATGTTACATCGCCTGGTTAATATGAAGTGATTTCTTCATCATTTTGTATTTTGGAAGGTAACATAAGTTCATCCTTATGAATATGTACATACAGAAATATTTACATGTCTTTTGCCAAAGCGTGTAATATAAATTATGCAGTGAATTGGTGTATTATTTAAAGCACAATCACATTTTTGAATTTGGGATTATTAGGATTACCGCAGGAAATTTTCTTGCCCCAATTTTGTCTCATGTAATTTCACTTATAATGCGTATATTTTCATGAAATTGTAATCATGTTCTTGCAGCCCACTCTCTGGTTCCTCTGCAGACCCCAGGAAATAGCTTTGGGGCTTCATTATGAGAGTGGCGAGATGAAAGGTGAGGCTGTATGAGGTATTGATGTCTTCACTGCACTGGCATATTCAGGGCAGTCCTGTTGTTCCTCCTGCTGTCGTCTAGCTGCGATGTGCTTTAGTTTATCAATGATGGCTTTGATTGAGTTGCAAAAAGGGGAGGCTGAAGTGCAGATAGTCATCTTGGACATGGCAATGGGTTTTGAAGTTTAGCCCACCAATCCCCTGTCTTATCATTGACCTAATGACTTGAGATAACCAAAAGGTCAGTGTTTTCTGACTAATGTGGATTTAACCACAGCTATATCCTTCCTTTTGTCTGTGTATCAGATGGCACTGCCTTATTCTTAGCAATGCATCTTTGAAGGTCTTTTGAGGACATGTTTTAAATCTTACAGTAATTTATATAACTGGTAACCACCCTATTATTGGACACTTTTTGCATCCATGCTAAGTGTCAAAATAAATGCAAGAAGGCTCAACATAAACCTTTTACATACAGTATTATCATTGGTCAAATATAAATATGCTCTTTGTTTGGAAACCCAATAGAGGAATGGAAACAGATCAGGTGATCTTTTAACAGAAGCTTTGAGTCTCAAGCCAGATATCTGCTATTTTGTTTTCCATCAAGCATCTTTTGAAATGCAGGGAATGTATTTGAAGTGTCCCAAAACACAAAAGTTCAGATCATGAAATGTGGAATTAGATAAAGAGTCTGTTATTTCTAAAGTGCCCTTCTAAGTCAATACACACCCTTGTGAAAAAGTCCAAAGAGCCTTTCATATTTTGAGACTAGATGTTAGATGAAATGTTAAACGGATGTCTCCAGAAGTGTTGGGCACCATATGGACTGCAAAGATGGAAGGGGGATTATGTAGGAAGAGCAGGGGGAGGGTATCTGTCATTTCGGAATGTGTGACATTCATTAACACCAATGCAGAGACGTCACAGCATGATTATTTATGATCAAAAACACCTCTCCGTTCCTCTCACTTCCTATCAGCTAGCAGACAGATTTAAATCCATCCCAACCCAACAAGGAATGAGCGGAAATCACTTCATGAATTATCTATTTGGAAGAATGAAATGGTTGATTGTGTGTTTGATTGAGTCATTTTGTCAGCGATTACTGGAAACACATTAAAAAGAATCATGCTAAAATGACTTTTTTTTTTATTTCAAAAATTCTCAAATTGATTGGCACATATTTCTCAGAAGACTTGAAATGTTCTGTAAAATGCCGTTTAGATGAAGCTCTGCAACCTAAAATGCCCGCAGAGTATAATTTATCACTTCCTGCTCAGACATGCTTTCAGGACTGACAATTTGCTATAGTCATATTGGTCATTGAAAACTGCAATCAAAACATAAGACTATTAGTCAGCTTTTATTTAGAAAGGATCCCAAAAAATAAACAAGTTGGCACACATTCATTTACAAAATGGTAGAGAGAGCGGTCCATAAAATTACATGGCCTTGTTCAACTAATATTAAGTATATCATGATGACAAAACCAAAACACTTACCCAGTCTCCCAGTCTAGTATGGAAGACTGAGGAGAGAAAAGCTGAAGAAGTGAGAAGGAAAAATTAAACATAATTAAAAAACTAAAAAAAAAAATGTACATAACTGTGATCATTTTCTCAGTTTACAAATGTACTCTCACTTTTGGGGACGTTTTTTAATCTTGGCTTATTGCAATATCAAGTGTTAACTGTTACAGTTGCCACTGCTTGTATAGGAAATAGTAATTTAACTGCGATATAATAAACTGTGAACTATTATCATCATCAAGCAAACTTTTCTCTTGTGGTAGGTTTCTTAAATACTGAAGAATAAGCATAAATGTGTTGACCTGTAATACGGCATTTCTTGCCTTGTATGAAAAAATACATGTAACCTGGATGCTTGGAAAACAAATTCTAGATGCAGAGTGAAAATGTAAAAAAAGCCATACTGTGGTCTGAATGCTAAATTTGCTATAAGGTAAAAACAAACCAGCAAAAATTTTAATAAAATCATTGATAAATCACTGTGTATACCATCCAACTGTACATTTAGTAACAAAACTTACAGAATGTATTGACTACATTCACATTGATGACAGATTAATATATGACTATATTTATCAATAATTTTGGCACACATAATTATTTGGCATTTTTAACAGAGCATTTTGTTGATGTGTATGCTTCTATTCATTTCACAGAAAAACATATGCAATAATACAATAGGTACTTTTTTTTTTAACATTTTCCTTTTTTAAGTTCATATTGTAAACACGTTTTCTTTTTTAATATTATAACCGCTACCCTGATTTTCTTGATAAACAGAAAATACAAACAGATTCTTGAAACCAAACAAGTCAATGAAAGTAAGAGAACATAACTGCGGCACCTACTTTAAAAACAGATTTCAAATGTTAAGCATTGCTGGAGATTTCATATTAACACCAAAATGTTAATGAATATATCAGAAGAGGACTAATAAATTACAAGATAAGCAACATATTTGGCATTAAAATGTGAAACTAGTAGCTAAGCTCTTAAAAGTATGTCGATATTATGATTTACAGCTTTAATTAACTGGTATGTAAGCATGTTTATTTAAAAGCCATTTCTGTGAAAATACATAAAAATACTTTTTCATGGAGATTTTTTCTTTGTTTTATTAATAAAAAGACATTTCACATCCTGAAGCAGACGATGGTAAAGTGTGCTTGAGCCGAAATAGACATCGGAACGGCATCAACTACGAAAACAGACAGACTTTATTAACTTCTCTCTTTCCCGCAAAGAGCTTCTATGAGTTTCAAGTTTGTCGTCAAAAATATCCGTTACAGGGGGTAGATGTCATCAGTGTCTTTGTGTCAGTCGGCGTATTTCCAATAGAAGAGTGCATCTTTTGTTATAAAGGGCCAAGGAAGGATTATGTGTCTATGACATCAAATGAGGCCTCCGTCCTCCATTCAGGCGAGAGACAGGGGAGAGAGCAACAGGAAAGAGAATAGAACGCGCTCTATTGAAAACCATTGTGTAAGGCACTCGGCAGGTTCTTATCCATCAGGAGAGATCAGTCAGACTGACGTTCATTCCCACACCAGGTCTAACAAAGGGCACTGCATGTACTGCTTTGGGGAACTCAGGACTCATCACACGTCCATTCTCGCCAGTACTCCCAGTAATGGACAGTCTTGCTTTGCTTCTCATAGCGTCCGAAAAGGTCACCTGGAACACACACACATAGATGCGAATGGAAAAACAAACATCCACGCACACACACCAAACAGAGAGATGAAGGAAAGTTAGAGCGGATTTCGCAAACTGGCTTCAAGCTTATTTTTAAAATGTTTAGTTGAAAATGCAGACATGAATTCGATGTGATGGAAAAACATCAAAAATGAGGAGCAAAGTCGCGAGCAATCACCATTTAAAAAATCATATTGCAAGCAGGGAATGAGGGAGATGGGTATGGAGGCTTGTTTCTGTCAGGTAATTGCGAATTTTTATCTCACAATTCTGACTTGTTTTCCCACAATTGTGAGTTTATATCTCAAATTTGCAAGTTATAAACTCGTATTAAACTCGTATTTCTGAGTATATAACTCGCAATTCAGGTTTTTATGCATTACATTTTCTTCTTGGTAATTTCAAGTTTATATTCTCACAGTTTGGACTTTTCTTCTACTAGGTCTTAACATCGCACAATTATGACTTGTTTGGAGTTTTATCTCATAATTCTGTCATTTTGCAATTGAAATTATATCTCAGATTTGCAAGCTATAAACTAATAATTCTAGGTTTACATTTCACAATTCTTTTTTTTTTTTTTTTTCTTGTAACTGCAAGGTTATATTCTCAGAGTTTGGCCTTTTCTTCCACTAGTTCTTAACATCACGCAATTATGACTGTTTTTGGAGTTTTTATCTCATAATTCTGACATTTTGCCATTGCAATTTATCTTGCAATTCAGTTTTTTTTTTCCCCCTGTAATAGCTATTATTCTCACACTTCAGACTTTTCTTCTTAATATCTCGCAATTTTGACTTTTCACTTGCAGTTCCGAGTTCAAATCTCACAATTCTGACTTCTGGCATATAAACTCAGAATTGCAAGAAAAAAGTCAGAATTGTGAGATAAATAGTCACAATTACCTTTTTTTTTAATAATTCTTTGGCAAAAATAAGCTTCCATATGGATGGGTGATACAACAACAGTCATACATGACAATGAGGTTGACAGAACAAAATCACACAAGATGTACAAAAAACTTTTCTCTCCAATATATGTGCAGTGGACTGAGAGAAAGGAAGTTTTTTTTTTTTTTCCACTAGGAACACCAGTACATACGATCCAGTTTACGGTCCAAATCTCCTCATTCAATAGAACATTCAGGGAATGGAATAGATGGATGCCAAAAGAAGCGTGCACGGGGACAGACTGGAATGACGGCCGCGTATCCTACCCCCTTAAATTTTTACACTTTCGATCCCATATACGTTGTACCCTTCCTTATAAGTGGCAAAATTCTGTGAATTCTGCGAGGAAGTGGGATTAATATTCTGTGCATTCTTTGCCACCTTCATGCGCTTGGCCTCGGCTCGGGACTTGTAACAGAACTCGACCAAGGCCACCAGCATGGCCAGGCCCAGGCCGCCCACTAGGATGTAGAAGACCCCAGCCACATTGCTCAGGCTGAGAGCACTGGTCTTCTCCTGTAAATGCATACGAGACACGGGTCAGCGGTCAGGGAAAGTACAGGATCCCAGTAATAAGCATTCATACTGTATGCATAAATAACATTATATTTAAGTGGAAGTTTTACGTCTATGTGGATACAAATGCACAGCTCAGGACAGTAATGCTAAAACAATAATTGTACTAAGTAGAATGCGCCGCTGGTTAATGTGCCCTTGAAGCGATGCAATGGGGGCATTCAACAATTCTGCTTGAATGGGATGGATTTACTAAAGCCTTTAACATTCGCTTGAAACTTATATACAAAACCAACTTTGTGGTTTATAATCACAGCTCTTACATTCCCGTATGCTAATGGCTGTAGTAAACATTATTTCTTTGTTGAATTCACAGTTATAGCAGGGGTTAATGTGCTATGCTTAGCTGTGATATGAATTACGCTTGTCTAAGAAAGCCTACAGGACCATTTAAAGGGATGCTCAAGAGAGAGGCATCTGGATGGAAGGCATAGCATTAGACACAGGGAAGCAGATGACAGGCATAGTAGGTAAACGGCAGGAGTTTAACACACAAATACACACCTACTAAAAGGTCTTTGGGGAGAGGAGCTGCCATTTAGATATTCTTTTCTAAATATTAGTGTACTGTACTGTGCACAAAATGACCACGCATAAAACACACAACACATAGACAGATACAGAGCTAACGTTTGTGAAAAATGACCTTTTTTGCACTGCAAAATACCTTAAGGACCTGTTTTAACCTGGAATTTTTATGTAAAAATAATGTATAAAGATATTTCATTGTTTAATTAACATTTTAACCACTTTTTAATAATAATAATAATAATAATTTAACCTTTAAAATGTGTTTTGTTGATTTTTGTTTGTGTAACTGTATGCAGTTGGGTTGAGTCAGTCATATTAAATAATATTTTTGACTTGAATAAAACCTGTTAATATAGGCTTTTAGGTTAGCAGAAAAAAAGTTTGTCCAATAATAGCAATTCATTAAGTTAGAATTTTAAGAAACATGTACCTAAATTGATCAGTCAATAATCTGAATATTCTGATCAATCTAAATAATCTGATCAATCACTAATCTGAATATTGCCCATAGTGGTTGAGGTTATACTTTGATTATATGGCTATGAAAACAACCTATGCTACATTGCAAAGAGCACTGTTTTATATACATTTACATATTTTGTTGTATTATAAAAGTGCAAACATGGCAAAGCATGATATATCAGGTTTCACATACTGTACATATAAATATTTCTGTAAGCATCAACACAAAGCACATCAACACAATACGACAATTGACAAAACACAACCAAACAGCTTAACACACAATGACACAAAGACATTTAAGAATCTTGGACACCCTTGTAGATGGTCCTACAAATGACCTGAGAGAAATCATGTTCGTACTTGAACAATTTGAAGTCTTTCGTTGTATGCGCTGGATATGAATGTCTGAGAACTGCTATTCTAAGCTCAGGTCTGTAAATAATAGCAGGATCTGTGATTCTCAGATTGAAAAGCTGGAAGGAGACCATTGGTTGTGTTACAGATATTACAAAAAGTGCGTATGACTGAAGTGGCATGCATTACATTTTAATTATCAGTGGATGGTACCAGATATTAGTAGCTCTGCAGGCATTAGTCAAATAATCTAACCAAGGCATCTCATGCTTGTCTGTGCATTGTCTAATTTTTATTTATTTATTTTTTTTTCATAATTATTTTTAGCCATTATTATTTAAATATGGGTAATTCCCACTAATCAAAAGTGTGCTTGATCACATAGAACCTGCAGCGACTAACCTTACTTCCAGAGTCCTTGGCTCCACATTCACCTTTATCGTACCACCATTTGTTTTTCAGCTTGTCTAAGGTGCCTTGCTCACTGAGTTTCAATACTGCAAGGTTTACTGGCGTTCTTCACGTGGGAAATAACATAAATAACATTATCAATGTTATTTTATGTTATTATTACATCACACTGATTCAACTTTCTCTTAGAGTTCACCTTTTCTCTCCTCTTTTCTTTATTGCGGTAGCGATTATGACGTTGATGCGCCATTTGGCCTAAGCAAATGCAAGTTTTGCAGAGCCAAATGTGCATTAACGTATCGCCTGAAGTAAGCAGCAAGGGCAACAGCGATGTGTGCTGCACACGATGACCAATCGCAGAGTTTTGGTGGTTTTGTTTATGTGTGTGTCTTCTAGCAATGGTTAGCAATGCTTAACCTGTCAGTGTTGTGGAAAATGTCCGCCTTTGGACTTTTGGTTCCTGTGCTGTTTTGCTGCTTACTTAAGTGTTGCATTGAGTTACCCATCACTTTGCTCTCTGGGGCTGACCTTGGAATCACCTCCCCCGCTGCCGCACTCTCCCTTGTCGTACCACCATTTGTTTTTCAATTTGTCCAACAGGCCTTGTTCATTCAGTTTTAGTACTGCGAGGTTAACCGCATTTCTTGAAACGATAAAACATAACTTGTAAGACAGGGTGAGCCAACCTAGCAATTGTCAATGGTCCTCTTTCAAACCTGAAGACTGCTTTCCTCTTTTTCAGCATTTTAACATACGTATAAGAAGAAATCATGATATCTCCTCCCTTTCAAAATATGAAGCTGTTAGAAGACTAATCTCATATATTAGGTGAGTTTAACTGACGAAAGTGGCTCAGAGTGCCGTGAATAGAGAAGTTTAACGCAGTACTCACATCCATAACTAATAGCAGTGGCCTGCAAGTAACATAACTAGAAGAAGGACAGCAGAACAGCAATAAAAGTTGGTTATATCTTCATCATACATTATTCAATCTTCTCCTAAGGCCCACCCACCCACTTCTTAAATCTGTCCAGATTGGTTTCTGTTGACAGGAGGAGGAGAAATTGAATCCCACTAAATGAAGACTGTCTCTAATAAGGCAATATGAAATACATCTCAAACAAATATCAGCATATCTTCAATAAATGCATTAACATTGGTAAACCCAAGCAGTGCCACCTGTTACATGAATATGGCTAAATTTGGTTCGATCGGCCAGATTGGAAGTTCAAAGCACATCTTTGTTAATGTTCTTTAACGAAAAGTGTGTACTGCAAGGGTTTGGTAAAAAAACATTTCAGAAATCACATTATTACAAATAAGCAAAGACAGCAATAATTAATGAATATAGAAAAATGAGAGACATGATAGGAGAGGATATTAGGCAGAACCTTGAAACATTCAAAAGACAAAAAACAAGACACAACTTTTGAAAAAGACAAAATCTCAAAGATAATAATCTATATATTTGCATTCTGTTAAACTTGAATTCAAAGCATGAACAAATGCACTAATATAACGTAAAATTTAGAGTAATGAGGTATTTGAATATATAATGTATATAAAATAAGCTTTTTGTATATAATAATAATTAATGTAAAATGTAAGTGTAAATAAGATATAAATAATGTTTTTTTTTTTTATGTAAAAAAAATCCGCATGATTAATATTTTCTTTAATTTTTTTTTAATTAGATTTTTTTTTATCCATTATTTTTTGGCTCTAATGTATCCGGCTACCACATTTATCTCTTTTATACAAACCAGGACACATGAGCACAGCTACATCAGGGTAGGTGGGATACTATAACAACATTGGACACATTGTTATACTATTCCACCCACCTTAATGAGGATCCTTTGGGGGTGGCGATGCCATAGCCTTTGGAGTCCAGGTTCCCTCCGACCTTCATGGTGTCACAGGGTTTGCGCTGCTCGATGTACTCGTTCATGGTGGACTCCAGCAGGTATGCATACTTCCCCTTGGACTTCCTCACTCGCATTACACCTTCTGCTGTCGTCTTAACAAATACAGAGGGCTCTGCGCTTTTCATGTACGTCCACATTTTGTCAAAAAGAGCGATTTTGGAACGCTGGAAAAGAAAAAAAGATGCATGGATTAATATAAACTCTTTACAATCTCTCTAAACCAAACAGGTATTTTCAGTTTACTGTAACTACAATAAGCAAAGCAGCCTTGGATTTAGCATTTAGGTTCACATTTTATATTAGCCTATAAAACATTCAACGAAAGTGTGTTATTAATAGTAATTAAAACCAAATTGCAAATGCAAAATTAAAGAAAAGGTAGGCATATGGATTATAGGGATTACAGTGAGGAAAAAGAGCTCTTACCCTGAAAAACTCTTTTGTTGAACCAGAATCTAAAGTTCCATAAGCAATCTCTGTTTGCTTTGCCAAGTCCTCTGCACTTTCAATTGGAGACACCATCCTCTCCACTGTTAGGAAGGCAGCCAAGTTAGCCGTGTAGGATGAAATTATGATCAGGGTGAAAAACCACCAGACTCCTCCAACTATGCGGCCAGAAAGAGACCTGATGAAAAATGTCCAATGGGAAATATTAGGCATGACAACATGATCACAGTTAAAAATCTCATTCTTAGCTAACAGACTTCAATAAAAGCGAAATATGTTCCATTTAAATGCAACTCCACTGTATTTCTGATACTGTGAAGTCTTGTATGATCTCTAAAAAAATATTTATGAGTTGGTGACTAAGGACTTTAAAGTCAACATGAAGTCTGAACAGATGTTTCACTAATGATTTTAAGGTATTTGTGAAAATAGCTGCTAGGCAGAATTTGCTTCGCCTGCTTAGATGAGTCTATCATGCATAATGAATAACGATCATCTAAATATGTCATGTTTTAGTGTAGTATATTTATTCATTTCAGCATAGATATAACAAATAATTCATCTTAAATCAATATCTTTTGACCAGAAAATCAAAAACCAAGCAAGATCAAGAACAAACCTTGGTGAAATATCACAGCCCTGTCTCATAAAAGCTCCAAGAGAGAACCAAAGACTGTTGAAAATCCCAAACTCATTGGTTGACTCGTTAGTCTGTATCTGGCCGTCCTCGTATTCCTCTGTGTGCCACTCATATGGACTGAAACGACTGACCAGGAAAAGCACCACGCTTACGCCAATGTAAGCAAACACGATACACATCCAGATCTCATAGGCCAGAGGGTCCAGGAATGAGAAAACACCAGGCTTGGATTTCTGAGGCTTCTTGATCATGATGGAGATGCCCAAACTCATGAATGGCTTTGAGAAGTCGATGACTTCTTCTCTGACTAAAGTGATAGTCAGTGGAGCCACTGCTATGTCAGCTTTCTAAAATCAAAGAGATTTAATATTCATTCATCATAGAAAATGTTGATGCTAATAGTTTAGAAGCTACTTATCAGTTATGTCCAACTTTGAAGGTTTTAAAAATAAAACCTTTCTTACCCCATAAACCAACTCTCCAACCATTCCATTCCAGATCTTCGTCTCTGCATCTCTGGCTCCATATTTGCCATCTCCTACTATTTTCAGCTGATATTTAAATCCACAGTGTTTTGCTATTTCAGCTGCCAAGTCCACACAATACCCCTCATATCTTTCATTATCCACAAAAAGGTCAGCATTCTTCTTTAGCATTACATACGGCGCTTCCTGAAAAAAAAAAAAAAAACAGCAGGGAACACCTTGACACCTGCTTTACTACAGAGCACATATTTCAACAATACAGCATAATAGTATGGAAAACCACAAATGAGACCTACTAGAATAGTGGTGACGATCACAGTCTTGTTTTCTAGCCCCATTGTATCATTTGGGAAGAGATCAGACTTTGTCACAACCATTTTGTCAACTTCATTCCAATAGCCAATCTGAAAAAGAGAGGCATTTGTGAATAACTTGTTACACTTATGATGTGAAATAATAAATGCTGCTTTCCTTTCTATACACTTTTCTTAGAACCAAGCCTTACCTTAACTGGTCCATTGCTTTTCAATTCCATGACATTGACTGTGTAATTCACCCTTTTTCCGTATTGGTCAAACTGAATATTACCAGTGAGACCATCAACTCTCACCTGCATGAAAATGATATGACAGAAAAGGAAAATAATTTTTTCAAAAAAAGTTCAAATATCTAAAATGGCCTCTAAAAGTGACAATCTGGGTTCAAAATCTTATTTAAGCTAAGATTTTATTTTACAAATACTTTAACAACCCAGTATAAACAATAAAATTACATAGATTTCCTTGTGCTCATTGAGTAGGTTGGCATAATGACTTGTCACCTGTTTTAGGGCACGCTCTATCTCCACCCCTTGTGCCCAAGGTACAGCAGGATTGGCCAGGCAATCTCCATTGTTAGCTCTACGGGAGATGTCAATTCGCTGTTTGTGCAGATAACGGAAGGCCTCAGTCATCACCTGAACTGCGTCATACGTCAATGCTGAAGTGTACTGTATACAAAGAGAGAGAGATGGTAAGGAATCAGTTAACAGGGTTGGAGAAGAAAACCAGAAAAATACGTACTGTAGGTGATAACAGCAATTCTAGCGTTGAATTCAACGTGCATTCACGAGAGTATCATGCATGCGCTTGGTGCTGCTGATGCAAGAGCTGGTGTTCTGACGTAGAACCCGGATGCGTTGACATTCCATACTGATATTCTGGGCCTTGAACGTGGTAGTTACTTTAGTTGCTACGTTAATATCTATGCAGGGTCAGAAAGCTCTCGGATTTCATCAAAAATATCTTAATTTGTGTTCCAAAGATGAATGAAGGTCTTACGGGTTTGGAACGACATGAGGGGGAGTAATCAATGACAGAATTTTCATTTTTGGGTGAACTATCCCTTTAACATTTATTTGGTAAAACTGTCTCATAACAGCAGTTGTATGAATTTCATTACATTTGAATTTGTTTGCTATCGCAATGTACGTTCAATTCAAATTCAGGAATTAACTGTAATTTAAAAGGCGTTCACAATTATAAATTACGCATTTTCAGGATTCATTGGTAATGTAAGAATGAAACACTTGATTTCAGTCCCAGGAAATTAAGCACCTACTTAGTCTTTGTAAATTGGCAAGAAGACAGATGAGACTACATTTTATCTGGAGTTGAAAATGACTAACAAGCTTGTCCTGCAAATGGCCTGAACTATACAGGTATTTAAATGATGGGGTTTTATGTTCATGTAGCAATTACCTGAACATCTCTTTTAATCATATTTAGAGAAGCTGTCTGAAACAGTAAAAGGGACTGTCTCACACACATACACACACACACACACACAGATCTCACCCGTATCTTGTTGTCTGCTCCAGGATATTCTTTTTCCTCCAGGGCTTCCCAGCGCTGGTCAAATTTAGACACCAGAGGGTCTTCGAAATCCACAATCTGAAAGCCGGAAACATTGGCTCCACCGTACTGGATTTTTGAAAGGTCTCCATCCACAAAACCCTGAAAACATGACATGATTTTCTCAGCATTTTCGCACATTTTCAATAAGACATGCTGTTCTTTGGTAGTGTTACATTTTAAATAATTTACCAGGTTTGCTATGATGTAGTGATATCCTTTCACATGCCTGCCAATAGTTATGACCTGCAAAGAGAATAATGAAGCTCATCAAATCAGTGAAATAAAGCTATACTTCATAAATATATTTTAGATAAAGATAAGAAAATGTGAACTGCTCCACATTGCCAGCCAGAAAGAGACGGACTGAAATAAAAGCAGTCTGAGAGGTTTGTGTGTTGACGGCAAGGTACTTGTGATGTGGTATGTGCAATTGTGTGTGTAGATAAAGCTATATTATAGAGCCCAGATCAGCTGCATTGATTCTGGTGGTTGGTTAAACACACTTCTGCAGGCTTTAAATACAAATCAATAGCTCTTCCCTGAGAGTGCAGTGAGTGTGAATGAAAAACCCATCTCATGAGGACTTTTCTGCCTGCTAATAGCGTCTGTTTGTGCAGCCTAATTGATGATTCATAGTTATGGTGCTCTTAAAATGTACTAAGTTGCTTTAATTGTTATTTTTTATATTGTTGTTTAAGTATTATGTAGACTTCTGGTTTATATAAAGATGAAAAAATTCCTTTTGGATTGTCAAGTTCTTTTTCTTAACATACATTACTTTTCAAAAGTCCCTTACACTCACCAAAGGTGCATTTATTTAATTAAAAAAAACATTAAAGCATAAATAAAATACTATAAATACTGGGACATATTTTTTACAATTTAAAATAACTGGTGTCTATTTTAATATGTTTTAAAATGTAATTTATTATGTGATGAAATGCTTAATTTTAAGCAGCCATTACTCCAGTCTTCAGTGTCAAATGATCCTTCAGAAATCACTGTAATATTCTGATTTAGTACTCAAGAAACAGTTATTATTATCAATGTTGACAACAGTTGTGCTGGTGTATATATATATATATATATATACATACATTTTTTGAGCTGAAATACTGCATGCTAAGATGATAATGTCATAATGTCGATTACATCAGAACTATTCAGTACATCGGTTGATATGTATACCTGTTCCATGATATCTTTAACTTTGTCCTGTTCACAGTCAAGAATCACTCTCCGCTCCTTCTTGTTTTCTAGGTCCTGAAAGAGTGAGCGATATGCTTCATCCTTCCTCTCGTCCTTCATGTTGCCCACGTTGATGGCGGTCACCTGCCATTTCTTCTCTGCTGCTGTGTCCAGCACAACTTGAAGAGTGGTAAGTCCTAATTATGAGGAAGAGGAACAGAGTTTTTGGAAGATGCTAGGAAGCAATAAAAGCTACAAAGTTAAGCAGCTACTAGGCTGCTTAAAAATAGTTTTAATAAAGTTACCTCTACAAAGAAATATGCAACATTTCAGATGATTCACCTTTTGGACTGTTTGGGCTAAGCAACTAATGATATGTTATTTTCATGTTTCAATTTCTTTGCATGAGTTACAGTACTTCACACCATTTTGAATCACCGGTTGCCAGTTACATCCTTAATAATACTCCATGGAGGATTTGATGCAGATAATAAGACTCTAAAATTTGCATTTTCATTTCTGTCAGTCACAGGGGAGGTAAACAACTAAAACAATCGATTAAGCGTGACAGCATAACAGCTACAGCACTTATTAAGTAAGTCAATGTGAGTGAGTGTTTGTATGCTAGATATGTGTATTTGATTTTTAAGAATATGAAAACAGTGTGTCATGTTTCGACAGAGTACATGAATCGTGGATAAAATCTCAGGGAGTGTGAGGCACAGTGGGCTCCTGTGTTTAACCTTTGTTAAATGTGTGGCTTAGAGACATGAGGATCAAGACTTACAGCTATTCTTGGAGATAAGTGATTAAAAACTCGTTAGTAAGGGCCATTAGTTCTAACAAATGAGATGATAGCATTGAAATGCATTGTTACTCCAGCACACTCCAAAATCACTTCTCAATCTAGGAAATCCTGATGTGGGTCACTTAAAACCTAAGGAGCAAATGAGATGATAGCACTTCTGTTCATTATTGTTCCAGCACACTCCAAAATCACTTCTGAATCTAGAAATGCCTGATGGGTGACAAGAAGCTGAAGATTTAACTATTTGCAGGCAAATCCTGACTTAATAGGAATTTATTTAATTTGCTAGCAATTTCCTTAACCATGTTGTGTAAAAAATAGTCATTAGAAATGTAAAATGATTTAACCTTGTAACACTTATTTGGGCAAAATGAAAACAACAACTAACAAAATAACAACAATAACAATAACAGCAACAACAATAATAATTTGGCATTTGACATCTACACTACCTTTCAAAAGTTTGGGTCTGTAATGTTTTTATGCTTTTTAAATAACTATCTTATGCTAAATAGGGTTGCATTTATTTGATTTTATCAAAAATACTGAATAAAACTTTTTTCTATTTTAATTATTTTAAAATGTAATGTAGTCCTGTGATGACAAAGCTGAATTTTTAGCAGTCATTACTCTTGTCTTAGTTTCACATGATCCTTCAGAAATCATTCGAATATGCTGATTTGCTATTCAAATAAATAAATAAATAAATAAATAAACAATATCAGTGTTGAAAACAGTTGTGCTGCTTAATTTTTTTGTGGAAACAGTGATACTTTCCCCCCCAAGATTCTTTAATGAATAGACAGTTCAAAAGAACAGCATTAATTAGTTTATTCGTTCGTTCGTTCGTTTGTTGGTTGGTTGGTTGGTCGGTACCTATACTGTCGTTTTCAGCAGTTATGTGCATCCTTGCCCATTAAAAGAAAACTGGGTGCAAACTTTTAAACAGTTGTGTATTTTTAGCATGTATTATATTATTTTATTTAGTGCTCCATAATCTTGTTGCATAAACATGAGGAAAACCTTAATGAATAATGGTTGTGGTTCAATATCTGTCTATTGGTTTCCCCGTACGGGGTCTCCGTTATTGAACTGTGATGTCAACTGTATTACATAATCTCATTGTCTCTCCATAAGCACTACGCAGCTGGATCTTTGTAGATCTTCAGAGGTGTTACACTGATTTAATTAGCCATCCCAATTATGCAGCGGTTATGGATGAGTCTCACAGTGAGGGAGAATTAGTCTTTGTGCACAGCCAATCCTTTATTGATTATATAAGACACTTTAAAACAAAGCAAACCACCAAGAGAAGATAAAGTCAAAGGAGATGGGGAGCAGTGACTGTCCTTCAAGCTCAAACAAAAAAAGAAATGCACAATCCAGACAAACTTTACGTTTAATCACCTGCTGAAACAGGAATTCTGGTGCTTTAGCATGTTTTACAGTTGTAAGCATATTTCTCTTTTGTCATGCACCCGTCCCTGATGACAACACACCACCTAACAAGCATGAGAGAGCATTTGTGAGGCTATATGAGTGTGTCAGCGTCGCTCTGGATCCCCTGTCTCATGCCTTCCAGGACCACGGACAGCAACACGCCAGATCCACATGGGCAGCAGGAAGGGTGATGAAATGACCCTGAGCTACAGTCACTTCACTGCTCATCAGCATCCAGTGTAAAAGAATGCTGGCATCTCCACCAGGTGAGTGATGAAGAAAGTATCTAAAGCGATCAACTGTCATGCAAAAAGCACCCAGCAGACTGTAAGAATCCATCACGTCTTCACATCCACGCCACAGAACAAAACACTAAACTCAAACCTTCACATAATTTATATAAGCACAACAACTACCACCCTGGCCACCAGCCACTTTCACTTCCACGCACTGTGGTTTAAAAATAAAAGCTTTTCTGGGACTATAAATTATGAATTTGTTTCCTGCTTAAGTGCTCAATATCGAGCTTGAATAAACTCTTTATTAACTCATCAGCCATTTCTTTACTAAAACATGCGCAATATATTTAATGCAGCAAGAAGTGTGTATACCTCTATCTGTGAAGGTTATCCATAGGTTATCCAAGGCTAAAAAATGCAGTTGTGTGTGATGAACTTGAAGAAATGAATGAAATGAAGAGAAAAAGTGACTTCTCTGTTTTTTGTTTTTTTGTTTTTTGTTTTTGTTTTGTTTTGTTTGTTTTTATGTCTAATATAAATTCATATTCTGGTCTGATTTGAGAGTATTTTTTTTTTCAAATAAATAATTTTATTACTTTTATTCAGCAAGGAGATTAAATTGATCAAAAGTGACAAAGACAGTATAATTTCTATTTCAAATAAATGTTGGAAACAAAACAAAACAAAAAATTAAATTAAATTAAATTAAATTAAATTAAATTAAATTAAATTAAATTAAATTAAATTAAATTAAATTAAATTAAATTAAGAATCCTAAAAAAAATCCACAAAAATATTAAGCAGAATAACTGCTTTTAAAATTGATAATAAGAAGAAATGTTTCTTGAGCACCAAATTAGCATATTAAAATGATTTCTGAAGGATAATGTGACACTGAAGACATGAGTAATGGCTGCTGAAATCTCAGCATTGCCGTCATAGGAATAAATTACATTTTCAAATATATTAGAAAACAGTTATTTTAAATTGTAATACTATTTCACAATATTACAGTTCTTATTGTGTTTTTGATCAAATAAATGCAGCCTTTTTATCATAAGAAATATCTTCACATTTGTTTTTTTGTTATAAAATGTGAAAAATTAAAATAAATCAATAAATAAATTACCTTCTTTTAGACTATTATTCAACAAATCTTTGGTAAATACCACATGTGTAATGAAGGTTGCAGACATAGATGTACCACTGAAACATGGCTTACTCACAAGTCATTTTAATCGAGTAATTTTTAAGTATATTCAATTTAGACATGACTGAAACTGATGGTATCTGAGTAAGTGTGTTGTTTAATAATGACATTGCTGCCTTTTGTAGAACTGCTTAAGCTGAACAGAACTTGTTTCAAATTTATAAATTTCACACTGTCATTGAACACTGAACTGAATCAACCACAGCATGTAAATCATCTGTAAATATACAGTATATTACGTATCCAATAAGATGCAGTGCACATCCTATTACATACCTTAAATCCTCCACATTATTTACACAAATGGAGGACTGGAGGAATGCTGGATATGGCATTAAGTTTGCATTAATGACTGATCTCACCAGTGAAATGTATCATGACCACAGGCGCTGTGCTGCTGCTCTCACACAGTAACCCCGACACATTAATAACACACACAGCACAATGGTTACCATGGGAATGCAGCGTCGATCGACCTAATTAGTATGACAAGTTATATAAACGTGTGCATCAAGGTGCATATTTCATCCCACATACACAACCACACAAGACTGAAGTAAGTAATGCAAATTCAGCTCGCAACAAAAGCAAACAAGAATACAAGCAAATGCTCACACAAAGAGAATTTTGGGAACATTGGGTTATGTATACATAATTAATATTCATAAATGATAAATGACACATTGTGTGCATACTGATCTTCATCACAGGAAAGTTAAAGTAGCAACCTCACAGTTAATAAAACATCGCCATTACAGACATTTACGACACCACGGTCCTCAGAGACTCATTTGACTTCTCATTTGTGCCACACAGCTCTCAACCTCCGCAACCATCAAAGAAAGCAAGAATTGGAGGGTGACATAGAGGAAAATGAGTGAGACAGAAAGGGAGATTGAAAAAAATGGAGAGTGAGAGACACAGATGAGCCTGAGGCAAATAGAAAGCTGTGAAACAAAGGCCAGTGGGTCCAACAAACACAAAATTAACCTTTAATAATGCTGGATCCTACTCACTCCAGCTCAATGGGCAAAATAAACCTGCATTTTATTGTAGATATGCCTTTTGACAGGCTAATATCCTTAAATATGAATATTCTGAATGCAACAGCCATAATCTTATCTGTAGCATCAAATATTGTCAATTGCTTTTATATAGCATCATACTACTGTGTGAGTTATAATACAGTCCCAAGCACTGCATTTTAACGATACCCCATGCTGAACCAGCCCCATGCACCACCTTTAAGCGATGAGATGCTTTACTCATATTTATTTTAAAATGCTAAAGGAATGGCTTCATCCAAAAGTGATGATTTGGGCTAAACAACAATCCAGCTGATGTGCCTGAAAGCCTTCCCACTGGCAAAACACAAATGGAAACCTGTTTAAAAGTAAATCTGTTATTTTTCCTCAGCTCACACACGTCATGGTGTTGAATAATGCAGTGCAGTGCTTTACCTCGGTCACTGTCGTACAGGTAGGCAAACTTGTCCCATTTGTAGTATTCAATGAGACTCAGGAGAGGCCCTTTGATGTCTGGTCGCATCTGAATGATAAACTGCTGATTTCCGTCCAAGGGAAAGCTTGGTGTGATGAAGGAGACGTGCAGTGTGCCGCAGAACGACGTTATTGTGTTCACTGACTTCTTGTCATAAAATCCAAAAATAGCATAAACTCCTCTTGAGAACTGAGAACAGACTGAAAAAAAGAGAATCAATTAGAATCTGAGAGAAAAGCAACACATTATGAGAGTTTTGCACAAACTATAGTATCTCATTTGTAAAGATTATTCCCTCCCCTAGTGTGAAAAAAAAAATAAATACTAAAATGTATTTGAAAGTATACTACAAATACATGCACATATTTATGTGCTTAATAAAAATACCCTGCAATTGTACTTTTGGTATACTAAACAGGTATAGAGTCTGCTAAATTGGAAAAACTAACTTTGTACTTAATGCACTTTAATTGTGTGGAAGTAGGGCTGAGGTCCAACTATACTTACTGTGAGTATATTTGATTGTGCTAAAGTGGAACTCTTGCAAGTATACTTTAGATACACTTTAAATGTGTTGAATTTAAAGACTGATTATTATACAAAGATTATATTAAAACACAAGGCATAATATTAAAAAGTGTGTTGTGCAATAAAGAAATAATCCAAATTAAGTTTAATTATATTTTTAAATCAGTATGTATTAAGTGATATGTCAATAAATATGTTAATGGATTTCAAGTATACTTAGTATGAAATAAATGTATTTTAAATAAATTATGCAATAGTTTTTTTTTTGTTTTTGTTTTTTTTTACTAGGGTCTTTCCTCAAAATCTCTGAGAGTCATGCAAAGTCATTACAAAGTGATGCTTATTAAGTAAAATGTTATCAAGAAGTATGTGAAATTTGATTTAAAAAAAATCTCAAAATAATATTTTGGGAAAAAAAGTTATATTAAATAGTGAAATAAAATAAACATTAAATGTAAGGTTCAGGTATATGCTTCTATACATCAATTATATATATATTTTTAAATTGCATTATTATATTTTTATATTATTTTAATTACTAAAAACCTGAAAGATTCACTAGACGTGTCTTTTTTATCCTTAAGATTTAGATACAATAAGAAAAAACAATGCAGACAAATATAATCTAGTTTGGATCCACTATTTTTTCCAATGTTGTCTAATGGGCTTATGAAATTAATTCTACTTTGGAAGACTGTAAACTTCTTTGTTCCTATATAATGTGAAGTCAGGAGAAGTAAAAGATGAAGATTATTGGGATGACATAATCAAATTTATTGATGAAATATACATTGCAATCAGTGTAATCAACTTAAGGCCTTTTTGTAATTAAGACTTGCTGACCAAATTATGACTTTATGATTGATCAGAGTTAAATTAGTAAATTAAAAACCCATGAAAAAAATTACAGAAGGTGGTACTAAAAAAAATTTTCTTAATCACTGCCATCTTGATCCTGTTGTCTGGTCAAAGCCTCAGGAGTAAATGAACAAGAGCAACAGTAATACTAATAAGGAATGTTTGCTGGCGCCTAATGAGTCTTTGTGTCACTCATGCTGTGCATCCTCATAAATCATACCAAGACAAACGTAGCTGCAAAAGACTGTAAGTACAGTGTGTCCTCATGTTCCTGAGATGGTATAACATACTGTAACTGGGCCACCTCTATATCATTGACCATCTGGCTCTGAGCCTCTGGAATATTTTCCCTTCCCCCACTTCCTCCACCCACGACAACAGCTCTATTTCTGTTACCACCCCCAACCCAGACTGCCGCTATTTCCCAAGACACCTTTCTGCCTGTCACCTCCATGTATACATTTTATACAATGGACACTTCTCCATGGCATGTGACAGATCATAAAGCAAAAGTACGCAGCTGCTCTTAGACCTGTCCTTAATGAGTGTGTTGCTCAGCACCATCAGCCAAATGAACTAGGTCAAGCAGCATAGTTTAAACCATTTATGAACATAAAACATTCTTATCTCTAACCAGTTTCAACATTTGCATTGATCTAGCAATCAGAGGGGCAAGAAGTGGTCAGGTCATATAATGGGTCAGGGCAGGTCATCTGGAAAATGGTTGCTGAATCAACAAAATGTGGCATGCCAGTGCTGATACAAGCATATGAAGCAAAATTGTATAAATAGTCAATGCAAACGTCATCCACAAGACATGCTTTTAATATTCCACATGAACTCCAAATACATTTTTTTTTTTCAAATTACCAGCTGTATTACAACAAAATAGGTGAGAAAGGATGTCAAGTACAGATAAAAATGCACTTTAGAACTGCCTTTCCTCAGGCTATTACAGTATAAAAATAATGGGACTGTTTCTTTATAATGCTGCCAATTATTGCTTGCAGTCGACCTCAATACATTCTGAGTTATACTTCGATTAGGGGAACTGTTCCATTCCCTAGTATGAATTATATATGAATTGTAGTTTTAAAGGGCAGATTATAATAGCCTCAAAATGATGTCTCTTTAATTACTATTTCCTATATAATTAATTTATAAAAATCATTAAAACCAGAGACGTACAACCTTGCATTTTTTCCTAAGAACTTACTAAATTATATTTTCACTGCATTTACTATTTGAGAGAACAAATAAAAGAAATAATATTAATTTGAAAATATAATAATATAAAATACATTTTTGAAATGAGATATAAAATGAGAGCACATCTCTAGCAGGGCAGTGAAGTAGAGAGCAGAAAACTGTAATTAATTAAGTTTTTGCATCATTATTGTAAGAGCAGTTGTTTAGGTGTCATTGCCAAAGTGTTCTGATTTATTTTTTTATTATTATTATCTTAAAGTGTAGAGATTTGATTTTTTATTTATTTATTTATTTTTTTTAGATTTTAAGTGTTTATAGTGCCTCTATAATTGAAGAATCCCCTATATAACCAATTTCCCAATATTTGTGCTATGTAATGAACACAAACTCGAGACTTAAATGTTTGTATGGCCCAGTCAGTCAAGTGTGAAATAACAGTAGATGTACGTCTTATTAAAGTCTTTTAATCAAGAGCAAGACCGCCACCATATACAGAGAGCGAATGAGAATCGAGAAGCCATTAATGACACTGTCACATATGACTGCTTTTCAATGGCATAGAGTCATTAGCATACAGAAACAACCCTAACAAGTGGAGTGTGTGGATAAATTACTTCATGCTGTTAATAGCTAATGCTTCTGAGCTCCGCTTATTTATTTCATTTCTTGTCATTATTACTTTTACAATTAATGGAAATGTTGCTTCTCTTAAGAGTCCAATTCAAATCTCTATATTCTCAAAAATGCCGTGTGAAAGAACAAAGACTGCATGGTGTAGTTGGAAACTATTTTTATCTAATTCTGCCAAGGAACAAGTATTATGTCACACTTTTCTGTAACCACAACTAGTTAGGTCTTACAGGAACAGTTTGTTCACCCCAAGACATTGCAAACTCATTCTCAGACAATTCATAGTGTCCAGGGTAGGGTTGCACCAGAAATTCACAGGTTCTTAAACTGGACTGTAAAATCCACATTAGAGGCTTTGTAACTCATGGCTAGTTTGTCTAACTCAACGCTTCGGTTGCACCATTGGTTCGTGAGGCAGAACGTACCTAGAGGCTCATAAGCTCTCCAGAAAGTAATGCATAGTCTTATTAGGTTTACCTTTAAACAACCAACAGCCTTCAAATTTGTGACAAGAAGCTGTGTTGCCTTGAATTTCAGTTTTGGTTGATTCTAACTTATATTGCCTCACGTAACTTATGATAAAAACAAGTTTCCCGTGAAATACGATACTTAATCATGAAATAAGTTGATACGAATTTTTATATGTAAATAACATTCAGAAACAGTTTTTGACAGTAATATCAATAAATAAATACTGACACACACACACACAGACAAAAACATCACATTTATTCATTATGATTAATTTTATTTGACATGCACTTGGAGGTGTGCTGTTTAGATTTGATTTTTAGATGCTAAAAAGTCATTTATTCACATAATGTTCTCTTTCTTGAAATTTGTGTAAATGTCAACATGTATCATATATGCCTAAAGAATTTAAATTTGTCAGGTAAAACATGAGTTTACTAATGGAATTATTCAATTAATATGCTGTTTTAATCCCTACCGTTTATCATGGTCAGAAGTGTCTGTAAATATTTAGTTTAAACAGAGTTAGGTTTCAACTAAATGATGGTGCAATAAAAAATAAGCAGTTGTAGTGCACCTTTACACCACAGCTAGGCTAAGTTGTAACTTACGCACAGGCCCAGGGTCTGTAGAGCTCAAAAAAATGACAAAAAATAGCACCATAAAAGTACTGTTTTTTGTATTTTTTGGAGTTCGACAGTCCTGGTCACTATAAAAAATTGTTCTATAACAAGAGTTGCGTAATAATGCCAAAAAAAAAAAAAAAAGTCTCACAGAAAAAATAAATAAATAAAAACAGCAAATGTGGTCAGAACAACATGAGGGTGAACAAAATAATGACAGAATTTCTGAGTTTTTGTACTCTAGCCTTGGACACAGAAATTAGTGTGTCTGCTATGAAGATTATGATGGTCCAAACCTTGGATTAAGCTCTATATGGGCTCACCGGGCCTGATCATAGAGCTGATATTAAATGTGTCCTGGTGTAATGAAAGCAAGGTAACCTTCAGAGAGAGAGAGAGAGAGCGAGATGAGAGAGGGAGAGAGCAGAACGCCTGTAGTGGTATATTTAGCTGTCCTCATTAGTTGGCCTTATTTTCTTGTGTCTGACACATTCTGTTCTATAGGGTTTCCATTTCCTGGACCTGCGATCAAGTTTGCTTTCAAAATATGTTCCTTGATGGACTTGTAGCTGGCTAAGTACATTTTAGTATACATTGCAGTATTGAATGCACTATTTACTTTGATTAAACAATTACATTAACTAAAGCGAAAACTGGCACAATATTGTGGAATATGTTACACATAAGCACAAATCAATTGTTTACACTGATAAATTGCATATAGGTGCCACACAAAAGCATTATACGTACTCCTCTATAAGTCCTCATTATCATTTCTAATTAGTTGTTTATTCTTTTTATCATTTGCTTGTTTATACTGAGAGCGTGCACAGTAAGTCTAATTAAATGTTGATTTGTTAGCATGATAATTTTTAGTGTTCCTCCTCCTCTTACATGTTGACATATTAATGTATTGCATATGCCACCTTATCGCTGCTTGCCAAACCATTTCATAGGGTTCGTGCTGTTAGCAAACAGAATTGTGGTTGCTTTAAGGTCTGCAGTACATTACTCCGTCACTTTTCACAGTATGATGTGCTGAGGATTTGAATGCTGAAATGGCTGGTTTTGGTCAGGTTTAATAGGCTCTAGCTGTTATGGTCTGGTTCTGTGTGTGTGTGTTTAAGTCCGTATGGGTCTCTGCATATAAAAGCAAGTTTATGTGAGCAGACATGTCTGAGCGGACACATTCCTGCCATTGGTTTAAGAGGAGCATTGTGGGATGGATGTGGTTCTCACAGTCTCTTCCTGCAGCTGCTCCATGGAAACACAGAGCGCCTCAGTCCCCTGCAACCCTCTTGTTTACAGAGACCGGATAGAGGCATGCTAAAAAGATAGGGGGAGGTAAAACAGACAAAAGCCTGACCTTTGAGACCTGACCTAAAAATCTGATTTTAAACATATGGGGCAAAAGTTTAAATGAAACATGTTTCAACACATAATCATGTCATCTGGAAATGGAGAGTGATTTTTTTTTTTTTTTTTTTATTATTATTCAAAACACAGTGTTCTCTATAAAATTAACAAATGATAATGCATGCAATTGTTGTTGTGAAATTATTTCCTCCTATCCGAACTATTTAAAAAAAATAAATAAAAAAAATAAAAAAATTATACCAATCTGACACAGCAATACTGGCTCAACCAATAGTGTTTGTTTGGGGCGGGGCTACCTGTGTGTTCAGCCAATGGCAGACAGGGGGAGTGTTTCAGAAACCTGACTGAAAAGGGTCTTTACTCTAATTTTTTATTTCCCACTTCCATTTGGTGACACCAGTGGAGCAAAAATTACACACATCTCCTTAAATCGTCTTTTTTTTTACTCTCCTCAGGACAATTTAAAATAAGGAACGTTTTTGAGAGAAAGAACTCATTATGCTTTTATTAAACTTTTCAAGTTTATTAAACATTAATGTAAAAGTACCACCTTTAGGCTGGAAATAGTTTTCTGTATTCTTAAATTATATTATTTTCTTTATGAGAACAATAACTCTTTTGGATCAATGATCCAGAAATATTATAGTAAAAAGTAAACTTAAGTGGTAACAATCCTGTTTTTCTTCTATTTATTTGTATTGTGCAAACCAGTGTTATTTTGACATTTAATATATTATTATTGCACTGGTAACACTTTAGTATAGGGATCAATTCTCAGTATTAACTAGTTGCTTATTAGCATGCCTGTTATTAACATATTGGATATTTAAAGGACATATTCTGCATGACTATATTCTACATCCCTCATCCTACCCAATACCTAAACTTACCAACTACCTTACTAACTATTAATAAACAGCAAATTAGGAGTTTATTGAGGCAAAAGTCATAGTTAATGGTTTGTTAATAGCGAGAATTTGACCTTAAAATAAAGTGTGACCATTGCATTTATTAATATTTTGAAATAGATTTTTTATATAATTTTTATATATTTTAATGTAATTTTGACATGTGCTTTTGGTTTTAGATTAAATCATTTTATTTCAGGTAGTTTCCAATACAGCATTTCTGTTTTTTTTTTGTTTTTTTTTTTGTTTTTTTAATACATTTTTAAGTTTATATTTTTCATCTAATATTTACATTTATTTTATTTCAACTTTATTTCAGTTAATGAAAATGATTAGTTTCAGTTTTAGGTTAACAGTAACAATGCTGATGCCAACTGTCTAAACCGGATTTTTTATTTTTATTTTTTTCTTGGTCATTTAGCTGATCCGTATGCACAATCAGAGAATTCAGGCGCAAATAAAAGCCTGAATGCAGAGCAGGTGTGTGTGACAAAATCAGGCAATGAGGAAATTCTGCAAATGGCTGGATGAAGAGAGTGCAGTGCACTGATGTGTCTCAACATCTAATAATGTTCTGTAAGTAGCTCGGAGTCGGAGTCCAGTATAATAAACACGAGACTTGATGTTTGCTCATTATTGACCTGCTGTTGCCATAGCAACAGCAACAGCCAGACATGGTGCGAGAAGGAAAGCTGAATGTTTCAAAGGCTGCAAAACAAACTTGAAGAATGATTAAGGGAATAGACTAGTAAAACATGAATTGATTAAAATCATTTTGTTTTAAAACACACCTTACAGCCAGTGGAGAAACTACTACTTATATAAAATTGCCTGTGTATTTAAAAAAAATAAAAAAATAAATAAAAATATCATCAAAATATCAGTTAAATTTATTACTAATAATTAGCATAATAAACATTTCCTGCAATAAACAATAGTTCATTAGCCTAATTGAAGGTCATTTGCACAGCAACCTGGGATTTCAACATAGAAGATATAGAATGTGTGATTATAGTCATTTTACAGCAACTTTGAACACGGCACATCCAATCAGAAATTAGAATCAAAACACCTTTTTTTTTTTTTAAATAGTACTTTTATACTAATAGTGCTTTAAGCTTTTTAAAAATGGCATGCTGTCTTCAAAACAAGAGTTTAAAATAATGTAATTGTCTGTGTAGATTGAAAAAGTGAAAGCACTTATGGTAAAAGTTATTATAATGCAGTCAGCATGAATAGCAGCACAGTTTGTGGACTTTCAAACACTGTTCTGAATTGACTTCTGAGAATTCCTATTCAAAAATGCACAATGTAACCACAAACTGAGAGCAACCACTATGATTAGTCATGCTTAATTTCAGACATGAACACTTTATATGGATTACAGCAGGGCGACAGCGATAGATGCAATTTCCATTATGTAAATGCAACCCTTTAAAGGAACCCAGTATCTCCATGGTGACCGTCGAATAGAGTGTGTATCTTTCCTCTGTGTGTGTGGTGAAGTTGATTTCACACTCTGGCAGGACAAATCATATTCCACCCACACATAGAAACACACACACGCACACACGTTCATTCTAAGGGAGTTCTTCAGTGGCGAATGTACAAGCTTAGGAACAGATAGATAAACCACAGGGTGTTAGAAAAGTCTTCCTATAAGGGAAAGCTCATCACTATGGAAACAATGGCACAGTCTGGAGCGCTGGCTGTGAGGGATACTAGCTGGAAGTCCCTTCGTTTCCTGTGAAAAAAACCCGAAAAAAAAAATCCATAAAATATGCACATTTCAAGTTTTAGGATTATTATCTCGGCAATGATAGTATTTGACTGGAAAGTATGTTTTATTTCTTTGTTTACTAGGTTATTGAATGTGCTGTGTGTAACCTAAACTTAGGTGTCTTCAATGCAATATATTTATTTTATTATTTTTAATTTATTTATTTTTTACATAGAATAGTCCCCTTTCATGTCATTGCACGTATATCTTAAACAACAATGATTTAGATATACTACTAATTTGGGGTCTGTAATATTTTTAATGTTTCTGAAAGAAGTCTCTTATGCTCACGAAGCCTGCATTTATTTGATTTAAAAAAAAAAAAAAAAAAAAAAGTAAAATAACTGTGAAATATTATTAGAATTTAAAATAAGTGTTTTCTATTTTAATACATTTAAAAATAATATTTATTTCTGTGATGCCAACGCTGAATTTTCAGCATCATTACTCCAGACTTCAGTGTCACATGATCCTTCAGAAATCATTCTAATATGCTGATTTGGTGCTTAAGAAACATTTATTATTATTAATAATAATAATACTATTATTACTATTATTGTTATTATTATTATTGTTATTACAAATGTCAGATGGTGGGCTGGGCTCTGGATCCGGAGTGGAACTGGCAAGATCCTCCTCGGAGCTAACGGTGAACGGGGATCCGTTTCTCGACAATGTCCACTCCACGAAGGCAGCGAAATCCTCTCGAGGACCATCTTCGGACGACAGCGCTCTGCATGCGGTGTTTACACTTGTGTCGTAGAATGCACAGAGCGCATCGTCCGGGTAGCTGGTGGTGTTAGCTAGGAGCAGGAACAGTCTAGTATGATCCTCGAGAGCTTTGTCCCCCTGCTCCAGCAGGAGGAGGAGGAGGAATTCGGGGTGAAGAAGGGCATCCATACGTGGAACACAACGGAAACAAAAACACTAAGTGAAAAAAACAGAAACAAAAACGGAGGGTAGACACAGAGGTAACTGTGTCGGTCAGGTCTTCTGTCACGTTACACTGTTGCAGGAAGACGCTGGAGGCACGAGGAAATGTTTTACAGCTTTTAATCAAGGAAACACTGGGAATAATCACAACAGGAGCTGGAGCAAACACACGTAGAAACAACTAGACCAGACAAACACAAACTGAACAGACTGGGGCTTATAAACACAGGATAATGAGGGACAGACATGTGCGGGTAATCAGCTAATAATCAAACTAAACAAGGACAGGAACAAGACCAAATAAGGCAAAACAGGAACTGAAACACATGACTAAACAGGTCCAATCCTGACAGTTGGGCTGCTTAATATTTCCGTGGGATTCTTTGCTAAATAGAGAGATCAGCACAAAACAGTAATTAAGTATTGTTTTTCTGTGGGTTATATGGTTAAATTAGTAGGTGGTGTCAAGTGAATTTATGAGTTAAATCTATTAAATAATTTATTCAGTCAATTTGTTAAAAAAAAAAAAAACACTGATTTATTCAGGAATAAACAAGTGACTGTCTATTTACATGAGTCATTGAATCATTTATTCAACCGATTTGTTATGTTTTTTAAAAATAGACTGAAGCAAAAAAGTAAATAAATAAATAAATCATTCAGAACCTCTAGTAAACTGCATGTTATTTTATTTAGTACCCTAATGTTCAGGTTAGAATTATGACAATCATCATGAGAGAAAAAAAAAAAAAAGTGACTCTCTATATATCCACAATTGTGCAGCTCTAGTTCAGAGCTATAAACAATAGTATCCATTTTTATACACAAGAGGCTGACAGGTTTGAGCCCAGACTAAAAGAGAGGCCATATTGAGATGTTAACCAGTACTGACTCTCACTCATTTGTCATGATGAGATGATGTACTGGACTTACACAGAAATATGACAAAGCTACGCTGCCTCACACGGCTCAGTCTTAAAAGCGCTTATTGGATGGCACACAATTACTGCTTCCCTCTTTATGAGAAGACTAGAGAAAGTGGAAATCGAACTGTCAGATAATTTATGCAGTCCATTTCTGTTATGTGCTGCAGCCAGGGAAAAAAGGGCTTTTAATAGATGGGGGTCATCCCTGTGCGGGGAGCTGCTGTATACTGCACTTCACTGAAAACGCCTTCCCAACACAGCCTCTTTCAATTGCCACAGGGAATTTTCATCTTTCATTCTTGCTTTCTTTCTTTCAAATTTGCTTTTCTTTATTTTCATGCATTGTCCAACTTGCTGAAAATTCCTTTTTACTAGCATTTACCAAGGTTTTGGACAGTAAATAAAACCAAGTTACGCATCAGTTGCTTAGTGACTTCATTAGGAACTGTGACACAATGCATGTTTTAAGATGAATTACTGTATAATGATTATTTAACGCTTGTTGATGTAACTGATCTAACATTTCAAATCAAACCATCTTTTAAAGAAAAAAACTGTCGCATTTACCTTGTTGGAAAATATGAGGCTTAGCTAATATTAGACAATGCAAATGTGAAATATTCCTCGCATTAAGCCACCAAAACGGAAATATGAGTCATACTGCGACAGACGCAGTTTTACCAACAGACAAAGTCTGTCATAATGACAAAAAGGTATATATATTTTAGTAAAAAAAAATGCAAAATACAATTTAATGGTCAGAAAGAAATATTTAAATAAATGTCCTCAATTCACTTTGCATCGGCAGTTGTGTCATAAATTTTATTTTGGACCCTGACTTCAAATCATTCAGAGTTTCTAATGATTTTTTCTGTTCCGTGCTTTTTCTCAGCAGTGTAGCACTAAAGCCTTTCCCAGGCTGCTGTGTGACAGCCGGATCAGAGCGAGCACTCCTGAGAACCCTACTGTGTCAGGTAGGAAAAAACAGCAGGTCTCTTTAATTGAAAATGGATCGAATCACCCAGTTAGCGGAGGATAGTCGAAGGACTGTGTATGTACTGACAAGAAGCAAGGATTGAAACACACGCAGCTATTGATCATGATCACGTAATTTATTTCCCACGGTTAATAGACTTCACACACTCCCAAACCAGATGTGAAGCGATATGATATCAGCATAGATAGGGTGCTTGCTGTATTTTATGGATACTGATATTTCTAGGGGTTTGTATCTGTATGTTTCTTGGTTAGAGCATTTAGTGAAGCACAAATGCACTGAAGCGAGTTCCAGCACTGGAAGTGCTTCCAAAACCAGGGACAAAACCCCAGTGGATATCAATCAATGCTCCCAAATGGAAATTTGTCAGCTTACATGCAAATGAACGTCCTGAGAAACTACTTAGAAAACAAAATTACTCATAAGACTCACATAATTGATTTCACATTGATTAGTCTGAGTAAATATTTTGATATCCAAAATAATCAATCAGAAGATGTAATTTTTAGTATGTAATTTTTAGTAAGATAAATACTAATACATAACAGACATTTACTAGCGTGTACAGGATAGTGAGTTGCACATAACTATACTAAAAGAAGATACATTTTTCATCCCATTAATTTAATAATTAATCTTTAAGAAATGTCAAGGAGAGGCAGACTTAACCATATTTATCTACAACTAATCTGTGTTATATTTTGTGTAATGTCAGCAAACATGCTGCAGATATGTTTTCCAGATAAATGGAAAGCCTAAGGAAAGCTGACCAGCACATCTGCTTTCTTGATTCAAATATATGCATATAAATATGACTCATAAATCCACTAAATTAGATTGTGAGGCCCTGTGCAAACATAAAGCTTTCATGTTTAAAAGCTGGGGTGTTTTATCATTCAATCTAGCCTATTTGTCGTTTTGAATTTTTTAGTTTGTTCAGAGAGGTGGGCAAGCAATCATGGTCAAATCAGAGCCTGTTATTTAACATTATCGTTATAAATAGTTCTTAACCTACCATTAATCATGGCACCTCAACATAAAATATGTTAACTTCAACACTTCTTGAGAACATATTTCTCAGTGGATACCAATTTGAAGCTGCAAATGACAAACAACCAAGCCGTATTTATGCAAAAGAAGCACAAGTGCTTTTCAGGTTATCAGATATTGTGAGCGGGCTGATTCACATCTGAAGATAAGAGCTGGTATAAAACACAGCATCTTGCCAACAGAGTCTCATTAGCTGCATCTCCTACCAAGGTGGCACATCTTGTTGTTTGTCTCATTAAAAAAAAAAAAAAAACATTTAACACTGAGCCATTCGCTCTATCTGTTCTGGAGTTGTCATACTTCAGTAACAAGATCGTTCTGACTCATTCCTAACCAACAACACAGAGCAAATGTCAGGTTTAGAGAGTAAATGTTTTCTGAACCAACAAGACCCGTGAAGTCTTTCCTATACCAGAGACCAAAGACCTAGTCTGATCTGTGTCACATAATTGGATCATAACCTCCACTGTGTTCTTCACATGCTTCATGTTAAGTAAAACAAACCATGACTGATCTACATCCACAATGGAAGTGTGTCTAAATGACATAGGGAATGTGGTCTAGGTTAAATACGGCTGATGGATACACTTTCCCCAGGTGCTTTTAGAAGAAGACACTAAACTGTATGGGAAAGATGAAAATGATAAAGCGGTGCCTGTAAATGCCTAGTGCCATCTAGGGGTTTTTATGTATGAGAAATAAAAGGAACAATGCCTGAAAGACCTATTGTTACAACAAAACACTCATCTTGAAGAATGATTATGAAAAATGGTACATTTCGAGAGAGGTGAGATTAAAGTAAGTTTAAACTGAAAATTATAGATTACATATGCAAGACTGACCCAGTTAAAAGACAAAATTCACATATATTCTCAAAGACAAAACCCATGGGATGTGTACTTTACAAACAGGGAACACATCTGTAGGCTAAATGGCATTCAAACATTTCCTAGTTTTTCAATAAATATACATTGCAAATGAAGTAATAGATCATAAGTGCTACAATACCAATACCAAGGAATAGGTTTAAAAATGCATCTGTAATGAACAGGAAACTAACTCATTCATGACCATCATTGTATAGAATGTTCTTATATGGCTCTCATAAGGAAAAAATGTTAACTGAACCTTTTGAAGAGAGTTTCTTCAACAAGAATCCTTTTTGAAATATTGCTTAGCAACAGCCCACTGAATACTAAATGAAATCCTTGAAAAATAAGTGATCCACTTAATAAAGGTTTCATTTATTCATGATAATCTCATAAAGTTCTGTGCTGATTAAATCTAATGCAGCGATGGCCAAAAAAACTATAAAAGAGGTTTCTCATGCACTGGAAATTTCTTCTTCTTACTCTTCTGACTGTTTCTAGCTCAACAGGCTACCCACATTAACAACAGCAAACATGTTTATGCATGTGTTATCAACTGTATGTGTTAACAACTGTATGTTATCTAGCCTCATGATGCTGATAGACCACCAAAAAATCCTACAAAATAAAATATTATGCCATAGTTTTACATGGATGTTTAATGGCATGCATTTTGTCTGCATTAATGACTACTTAAAAATCTAAAGATCAATTGGTGCTCTTTTAAAATTATTTATTTATTTTCTTTCTTTCATGGAATAACTCTAAGAAAAAGCATTAAAGCATTAGAGCATTAAAAACCTTTGGGACATAACTTTGTCCAGGTTATTTTAATAGTAAATGAAATAACCACTTTTGCTTAACTTATAATAATAATGCAATTTATAACACTACTGTGTGTGACTGAAGCTGCCAATATAGGCCAAATTTGCACATCTGTCGTGACCAATCCATTCCATCCCACTTATGCAAAACAATTACCTGAAGCACTACAGGTGTTTTGAAAAATGCCATTGGTGTTTTAGCAGAAAATTACATAATTTAAAGGCCTATTATCCCAGGTGGCCTTTCGCCCCATTGTACCCAAACATAGAAAACAGTGTGTGAGGGAGGCTTAAAAAATATAAATAAATAAATAAATAAATAAAGCTACACAACATGCTAAAAGGCCATAAGTGAAAGGGTCATAACTTCAAAATCTTGGTCAAATTCTACAACATAAATAAATAAAATTCTATAGATTTTTTTAATTAAAATAATAATAATAATAATAATAATATATTATGTATATATATATATATTTGATAATGTCAAAAATCTTGCTTCCTGTGCCAAAACGATAGTATTTATAGCATTTTCTTTACCGAAAACGGAGGGAAATGACCCGAAGACACTAGCATGGTTAAGCAGCTTCTGATGATGAGAGCTCATTCTCATCTCCGTTACTGTGGAAACCAACTTCACATCCCTCCATACACGAATTCCTACCAATAGCCACACTAAAACTTCAGCATTCAAACTATTCATTTCAGCTGCAAAAATCTGCTTTGTTTAAAATACAGAAAAACGAACCCCTGTAAACTATGCAATCACGTGTACTAAAAAGGATGACATAACTTACAGCAGTTAGTTACAGCGAAACTGTTAGCTACTTCCAGATTGTCGATGTGAGGCGTCAGTCTAAATTCAGCCGTTCCGAACTGAACCATTCCGATCCGAAACGCGCTGTACTCCTGATCAGCTCCCCTCGGAAACAAGCCCCCTGCACGACACACACAAAATATATGTTATACAATTATACAGTTCACATGAATTAAAACGTTCATTTCACAAAAATGATGCCCACACTAAACATACCAATTTGAACACTTGGAGAACCTCCAATTGTTAACCCACATAAGAGGGAAATGAGGCAAATCGATAAATTCTTAAACTGTTGCATCTCCACGACAGTGTGTGTTCATCCACTGTATGAAGGAAATATTTGTCGTTTACACAGTGTTGAATCAAATCCGTAACATATTGAGGCGTTGCTGGAGAATGAGAGCGGCTGCTGTCTGCAGGTGGCTCCTCTATCGCGGACTCCTGCCTCAGTCCCGCTTCTGGAGGAATAATGCAGATTTATTTCTCTCTCTCTCTCTCTCTCTCTCTCTCTCTCTCTCTCTCTCTCTCTCTCTCTCTCTCTCTCTCTCTCTGTCTAGTCGTGTGCGTTCTTATGAGTAATACCTTCACTTACATACACTGCACACATAAACGGTAACCGGTGACGATAATAAGAGCAAGGAGGTGATTAAAATTAGAAATCATTTTTAAGAACTACTTTAAAACAAACGTGCCATTTTCATGTTTTTTTTTTTTTTTTTTTTTTGATTGTTTTTGAAAACACTTTTTTGAAAACACTTTTGAAAGCACCGTTTTCTAAACACATTTAGATTTCATGACAAGATTAAAAAAAAAAAAAAAAGAAATAATATAAAAAATATCAAGTGCTAAAAATAAATAGATGGTGTAACCATCATGGGGGGGGGGGGATTTGAATTTGAATACTTGAAGACATTTTCAAAAAAGTTTTCAAACATGTATTTCAAGGTAATTATTGAAGTCATTAAGTTGATGGTATACCACACAGTCATGAGGGTCTAAAGGGGTGTTATCTGTTTTGTTTTATCTAGTCATATGACAACAAAATGGCTTCCTGCATGTTGGTTATGCCACATTGATGATTTGGCTGACACCAGTTGTTGTTGTTTTTAATATCAATAATTTAAAAAAAAAAATGCTTCAATGCAATTTAAATAAATAATAATAATAAAAGATATATAAATTCAGATATTGAAAATGTGTTCACAGAAAGCTGTGTTCAAGGCATTTTTGTATTTTTCTCTCTTAATAAAGAGAGAAAGAAAGGTTTAATTTCCCCGGTTCTTGAAAATGGACTTTATAAATCTAAGATTAAAATCATAAAAGGGGTTTCTTTGTCTGATAGATATTCTGTTCATTTTCCTCTTTTGAAATGTGATGACTCACTCAATGAGAACAGGCGATCATAAAGGAATTAATATTTTATAATTGTACAAAAAGTGCTAAATTACACAAGTTTTACCATCCATAAAAGCTAAATATAGAGCATATCTCCACGGTGTTACTGTGGTAAATGTGAAGAGGGACGTAGCTAGGAATTCTGGGCCACTTACCTTTTTCAAAATAAAATTAGAAATTGTTGGGAGTCTCATTAGATCTGCGGGTGCTTGAGTCATTCCCACCATTTACTCCACTTGCTATGGCCCTTGGCTAACATACAGGACTTCCAACATGCTGTTCACATCTGAGAGGTTGCATTGTCTTCAGGACCATGGACAGGTCCCTCTCACCTCCACAAAACAAATGACATGAAACCTAAATTGATTTGATGAGCTGAACATACAGCCATGTGTCTTTATATCTCTGGATTTCCATATCAATGATGAAACAAAAGTAATTAAAATTGCATGAACATTTTGTATTACACTTGAACAACCTCCTGAGACCAGTCCGGACTGTTTCTTTTTTTCTTTGTCTTTTTTTTTTTTTTTACACCTTTTTTTTGTGTGTGTGTGTGTGTGTATCAGTTTGCAAGACATTTAATACACCTGTCCTTTGTTTGTACCTCTATACCACAACACTGCAAGCCATACTATTTTGAAGTGTACATCACATATTCTCTAAACCCCAAAGTACAGTCTCTGATGAAAGACCTGACTACTTTCATTGCTGAATATATAATGGCAATGAATCGACTAATAGTGCTCACAGATCTGATTGAATTTTGGAAACATTCTCTTTCCTCCCCTCCCTTCAGCACAGATCACAGGCAACACCTTAATCATCCTCTCTTACATCTCCCCAACCACAATGTCCCAGTTTCATTCCCCTCGGCCCATGCTCCATACTGCATGAGTTGCTATAACAAGATCCCAGTCTTGGATGTGTTTCAGGGTTAAATTGCAAATATAAAAATTGAGCTCACTGAAGTGATAAATGGAAAATTAAATATTTCATGATGAAAAAATGAAGATGCATTTTTCTAAAGAAAGGTGAAGATAACCATAACCCACTTTCAGTCATTCGAGCTCAGGTAACAGTAACTTCTTATCACTTCACAAGCATATTTTAACTTCAATCAGTGTGGCTGTAATTCCCTTCACAAGCAATTATTATTGCTTATACAAATTAGATTTTCCCAGGAATGTGCTAAATACAAAAATCTCTGAAAACACTGGGGTTGAATACATCTTTGCAGGCAATACAAACATGTCCTGTATATTTTTGTAGAATTAAGAAGATGAGAATGACAAGTAGATGCATTAATGAGAAACAGAAATTAGTAACTAATCTGATCTGTTTAAGCTTTAGTATATGCTGTGCATGGTACACATACATGCTCTCGCTTTCTCTCTCTGTGTCTTCTGGCACTCTTCAATGTCATTTTTCATGCTCATGGCTGTTTATCAAGTGGGTCGTCCTCACATTAACACGTTACTGCTCCATCCTCTCTTCTCCTCCTGGATAAGCCCCCGTGAATCTGCACATATATAAGTGGAAAGGGCATGCAGTGGGCAAGGAGATTGGCTGCAGGACTAATGGCCATTTCTCACGGCATGGACCTAAGCATGACACACTGAGAGAAGTTTACATGATATGGTGTGATTTAGCCTATAGCTATATCACAGACTAGTGTGTTTGTCTTTCTGGCTTTGCTTTTGCAGAAAACAGTACACAAGGCATTTCATATGCTTTACAGAGCAATATATTAGAATTCACCGAAAAATTCGCTGAAAAGGTGCTCAGTTATTATGAATTATTTTTGGTGTTCTGTTATTATAAATGGTTCTTATCAATGTTGAAAACAGTTTTGCTGCCTAATATTTTTGTGGAAACTATGACACTTTTTTTTTTTTTCAGGATTCTTTGATAAATAGAATCTTAGCCAGTAAAAACTATTAGAATGATTTCTGAAGGATTGTGTGACACTGAAGACTGGAGTAATGGCTGCTGAAAATTCAGCTTTGCCATTACAGGAATAAATTATATTTTAAAATATATTAATAATATACTGTAATATCAATTTCAATAATATTTAATAATATTTCACAAATAAAAGAATGCAGCCTTAATGAGCACAAGAAACCTTTTTCCATAATTCAACAGTGAACACAAAGATGTGAAATATATTTCAGCATTTGGTCATATTTAAGCATATGGACCTCCCCTCATATATGTGCACTGTGGACTAGAGCTGCTCTAATCCATGGTGACATGACATTGAGGCCATAATCAGCAGTGTCATCCATGCAACATGCAGCTAAGGTTAGAGGAAGAGATGAAAAATGAAAAAGACAAAGAGAGGCAGAAAAAATGACTTCTCATCATCCATTTCCTCCACACATCATTTCACCCCCATTCTTGCCCTATATCCAGTTCTGTCATGCCTCCATTTGAAAGATGCCAGCCCTTTCAAACACCCAAATTTATGCACACTATCACACACACGCACACACACTCCATATCAAAAAAGTCAGTCCATCTGTCTGGGTGTTTGCAAGTAACCTTATAATCAGTCTCAGCTCATGATAAAATTTCCCCTTCACACTAAGACTTCAGTCATGCGTGGATGAGAGGCAGTGACGCTGGAAAATTTAGCATTGGGAATAATGCTTCCAATGTTTTTTTTTAATGTATTATTTTATTTATTTATTTTATTTATTTATTTTTTTATTGCCACCTCTTCTGACTTGTCTTAAATACCTAATAAAACATCAGCTGAAGATATGTCACTATATATTATAATTATAATAAAGGCCAGTGTTGGGTGTGGAAGCTGCAAGAAAGAAGAAGCTGTCATTCCACCTCCACCTCACCCAGTGTGAGTTCAGGTTGTATTAGGCAGTAGTCTATGTGATATAGGTTACAGAGTGAACTGACCGGTGGGGTGGGAGGACAGATAACCAGCAGGAATCAGACAAGCTGCTTGAAACAATGTGTGAGACAGCAATCATGGGGAAAACGCAGAGGCGAACGCGTGTGGGTGGGCTTGGAAACACACTGAGTAGTGTCACGCTCAAACACACAACTGTAAGCTGCTGAAAATAACTTTGAAACCGTTGAGAGTCACATTTTTGAAGAGTGCTTTACCTGTATTATTTGAGTCAGTCTTAAATAATGTCTATTATTATTCACATATCTAAAATAATTTCTTATATTGTGCATTGTAATATCAAAATGACTGATTCATGAAACATTTAACCAATGCTGGCTTTTTTGTGCTTATCAAACTGATATCCGCATATTCAAAGGCTTACACCTCCATGTTATCCTGTCTAGTTACACAAAGGCAGCAGCGCTACCACAGTAATTAGTCAAATGGCTGTGGAGGAGGATCTCGCAGTAAAATGCTCAGAGGGAGGAAATACATATAAAGCAATTGGCTAGATAACTGAGAACAGTTTTTCAACACTCCATCACACATTTGTGTGATTTTGATATGTATACTGTAGTCTCTTTAGTGAGTAAGTTCATAAGTTGGACCCCTAGGGGGCTCTATAGTGCATTTTAACATTTTGAAGTCTGAGGGTTTAATCAACTTTAAGTTAAAGTAGGCTACTTAAAATACATAATAGATAATCAAAAACATGTCCAGATGAAGGTCTTTATACTAAAAACACTGATTTCCTCAGCAGTCTGAATCTAATGTGACAGCTTTAAAGGTTTTAAAAGCAGACCTGGCTCCAGACACAGTCAACCCTGTGAGACAGGGGAAATATATCAGCAAAATCAAGCAGTAGCTGTCTCAGTGTCTGTTGCCATAGCAACTAACTAACCATTCGACACATGCTCTGCAACTCTGTGTATACCACAAAGATAATATGAGGGAAAAAATGTGCTCAGGTTCACGACGGTTTCTTCTTGCACTTCCCTTTTATATAAACAACTTCAGGTTTCTCTTAGATTTATTGGCATGGGCTATTTGTTGTGTGAGTGTGGCAGCTAGGGAGGGGTGGGGCATTCTTCATTTAGCATGCTTCATTACATTCCTGACAGATTTCATATTCCGACTAGTGCAAAGACACCCGTAGGTCAATCTGCCAGCATATTTTATAGCATAATGAATACTGGTGCTTGGATTAGGCGCAGGAACAGGACAGACCCTGACTCCCAGACAGCTTTAATGTCTTAGGTCTCATGCTAGGTCAGCAACACACATTACAATAAATCAGTAGGACTTTTAAACAGCCCTTATGGAAAAATACTGGTAGTTCTTGGGTAAATTAACTTTGATATTATGGCATTAACACTGTGAAAAATCCAACTTCTATTTTGTCAGTTACACTATTTTAAAGCAACTGCAAGTAGTTTTGCGTATTTCTGCGACTTTGGAGCCCCCTACAGTTAAGTGAGTAAAATTCACTGTAGTAAATTTTTCGCGATAACGTAAAGCCTAGAAGGGATATGTATGGCACTACTGGGCATGCGCACATCAATACAGCATAATTTTTCTCACACTGTACAACAATAATTACTATTTTTTCATTATTGTAAAGGTCATTGCACACTTCATTTCGTCCGAAATTTTCGCGCGTTAAAAAATAAATACAACCTCACGTTGTGTCAATCAAGTTTACACACTGCCTCCAAAACTTTCGTCCGTCATACAAAAATTCGGATCAGGTCCGATTTTTGCGTTTTCGCATCCGTAGCATGCATTTTGAAAAGAAAGGATGGCAAATACAAAAAAAAAAAAAAAACGGAAAAACGTATGCGAAAATTTCGTATTCAAGTGTGCAAGGACCTTAAGGGGTAGGTTTAGGGTTGGGGTAGGTGTAGACGTTAATAAAACACATTCTAATAGGTAGAAAATTAATTTCATTGTCCATTTCCGGTCGGAGCTGTATCCCTTCTAGCCACAACCCTGTACACGTGTAAGTGTTGCTGCCGTAAAGCAATCGCCCATTTCTCGGTGTTTCGAACTGCTCACCAAACTCCCAAAACAGACGTTTGAAGGAAGCGTGGGAAAGAAACAGAAGCCATTCACCTTATTTTTAGATTAGTAAATCATCAGAAGATTTTGAAACTGATATTTCAAGGTAAAAATGTACATTATGTTGCTTTAAACAATGAATTATCTTGTGCACAAGTTTGAATTTCTACATTCACATGTTTCACTTGAATAATTAAATTTTTTGTTAAGGCAATTGAACACTGAATCCGAAATTTTCGTATGCGTTTTTCCGTTTTTTTTTTTTCGTATTCGTCATCCTTTCCTATCAAAAATGCTTGTTATGGATGCGAAGACGCAGAAAATCGAACCTGATCCGATTTTTTTTATGACGGATGAAAGTTTCGGAGGCAGAGTGTAAACGTGATTGACAACATGAGGTCGTATTTATTTTTCAACGTGCGAAAATTTCAGATGAAAATTTTGGACTCAGTGTGCAATGACCTTTAGGTCAAAACACTTGAGAATTATGAGGATTTACATTTAATTGTCATTTAGAATTAAATGATAAAACAATAAAACATGTTTTATTTTCAAATGTCACCATTAGCATGATTAGTGTTACTTTTGGTTATTTTTACACAACTGAACATATTCAACACATATTTAAGTTAAGTGGACTTCACAACCACATTCAATAGATTTTAAAACAAATTTCATAAAATTAGCATTAATGTACTTGTTTATATTAAGGTTTATATTTAGGTTTTATATTTATAAAGGTTTATATTTACATTTATGAAGATTTTATATTTAACTATATTTAGGTGAACAACCAGTTCACAACTTTCAAAAACTTGTTGAGAAAACTCAAAAATGCTTTGCATTTGGTAGCTTGCATAAATTAATTAATTAATTCACCTTAACTCAACTTTCATTTTTTAATTTATTATTTTTATTTTTGTTTTGTTTTTTTTACAGGAAAGCTTATAACATCTACAATACAGACATGATCTGAAACTATGAACAAATCTACCTATTTCTAGATTTTATTTCTAACTTGACTTTTTAGGATATGATGAGCTTGGGAGAGATATAAATAAGAAAAAGACTCATAGGTCATGAGGTCAACTGAGCCATTTGGCCATTTATTGATGGCTGATTCACAAGCACAGAATATGTTGTTTATTTTTTATTTTTTCTGCTTTATACACTTGCTTGTAATTTCTGGAATGCTTGTAACAGGAACATCAAAAGACATTTCTTATGGCAGTGTTTATCAGTACAAATATCTCAGCATCATCTTAACTGCTGATCTGTAGGTCAAAAATAATGTTATAATATTTTAAATACAATATATTGATACCCATGTATTCCATTTCCACATGCAAGATAATAATTTCTCTCAGGTTTGTGCATAAATGAAATATAGTAGCTGAAAATCAATGTTTTAAGCAATGCCTTCATTCTTTCTATTCGAAAATGTTGTTTTTTTTATTAGCAATACTGTGTTTATTCCCATAGTTTTGCTTTGCCTGCACATCAGTGGCAAAACTGCTCTGTTTGATATCTGAGGTACAAATTATATGGACCGAGACGATACGAAGGAAGGAAAAGTTATCTGAATGGAAGCAGTTTAAACTTTACACTATCACAAATACACAGACCAATAAATGACATTAAAGAAAAGGAAGGAGAATGGAAAAATCGCACGAGCATAAAGATCTATGCGCTTGGCTGCCGAGGGGATGACAGGTTTAGGAGGTGGCGGCTTCTTGTTGTTCTTGGCTTGTGATTTAGCATTACCAACTTCAATGGGTTTGCCGTAGCAGTCAAAGTTTGAGAGTTCAAAGTCCCGTGGCAGAGAGCCTACGATGCTGAAGTCGTTGGAGCGCAAATCTGACTTGGAGGTGCATACCTTTTTGCACCTTGTCTCTGTCACCTGAGATGGATAAAGAGGGAGAGAGTGAGAAAAAGATAAATAATGAGAAAACATGTCAGATCTCGGCAACATCTGGTGTGATTTTTGCTGAAACATTAAAGTGATAGTTCACTCAAAAATGAAATGCTTTCATCACTTCCTTGTTCTCATGTTGTTCCAAAACAGTAAGACTTACTTTCTTCAATGATAAATGAAGAGTTTTCCTGAAGAATGTCCAAGCTGCTCTCTACTTTACAATGAATGTAAATGGTGACCAACACAGCTGTCTCTGGTCCCCTATCCCCAAAAACATAGTAATAATTTGTCTAATAAATCACTACTAATGGTACTTTATTTATTTATTTTTACCATTAAAAATAATAATTATACAAGTAAACTAAATTATAAATAGTTATAAATAATTAGTACATTTAGAAAATTGTTCCAAAAATTTAATATAAAAATTTTCACGGTGAGTAAATTAAAAGAGTAACTGATTTTATTATTACATTAGTGTTTTTCAGTGTGTGAATTAGGGTTAGTTGTGTTATTATTGCAAATATATGTAGTATGTAATATGTAGCTTCACTGAAGAAAGAAAATCATACTGGTTTGGAACTATATGAACATGAGTTATTGATAACAGGATTTCATTTTTGACTTAACTATCCCTTTAATTTCACACTTAGATATTTTCATTTGTATAATTAGGAAATGAACAAATGATAGCTGGCAGGTGGATCATTTATGCATTATGATACTCATTCAGGCATCAGACATGGACAACTCGCACCAAATCTTTTAGCATTCTCCTTTCCCTTGATACTCTAGACTGCTGGGAGAGGGAGATTTTGAGGACAGGCAATTATTTTGGGCTCTTCCTGAAGCCCTAACAGGGCAGAAGCAGTGTAGCATGGCCCTCCCACGCAGGAACAACAGGAGAAGAAAAAAAAAAGTAGTGTGAAGAAACACCTACCTTGCATGAAAATAGAACAGGACAAGACAAGCATTACGAACTGATGTGACACTGCACTGTCTGTTTCTCTCTCTCTCTGACTAACGGAGCAGAGGGATGTCTGGATAACTGATGTCTGATGGTCTAATGCCAACTTGTCTGTTGTATTAGTTCTGGATGTGTGGAAAGGGGCAGAAGCCATGCAGTGCTGGACCGCACTACTTCCCACTGGGCACACAACACTTAAATCCTCAAACAGCTTGATATCTTTTCTAGTGTGTGGGGACACATGCACAGATTTAGGAAATCTGTCTGTCAAATGTAGTATTGTAGTTTTCATATGCTTCTGATAACTGCTGCCTGCTCAAAAGCGTTGAGCATGTCTGAACAGCCGTGAGATGGCTAGAGAATCGATGGCAGAAAGCAAGCCTTGGGATGCGTCCAAGCTGCTCTAATTCAGAGCAATGAATGAGGCTTTCTTGGAGGTCGGTGACTTTCAGGGGTTTTGCAAAGAGCATGTGGGTTAATTTGGGGTCAGATGTTCTTCTGGTAGCTGCTGAAGGTCCAGTCTGGGAGTAAATGTGTGAGAGTGGTTGAAAACACACTGCATCCTTAAGCCTCCCTCTGGGACCAATTTAAAGCTTATAATAGACTTGAGTAGAACACATTATTCAGCCTATTTCTCCTGTCTGTCAAGCTATCCTTGCCTTCAAGCTCCTTTTCCAATTGTTGCTATAAAGCTGTCTGTTTTCTGAAGAACATGAAGTACTGTGATTATCCCACCTACACTTTTGCATGCAGACCTGACATTAGCAGTGCATGATTTTAGATTATATAACTACAGGGACAGCAATGCTGGCGAATACAATAAAACAGAATTGAAACAATGAGCTTTTTAAAAATGCAAAATCACCCAATTAACCATAATGAGTGTCTCCATGTGCTGCTTAACTTGTGTCTCTATACTGCATTCTCTCACGGAATAACACACAGAATGAATACATTAGCAAATTAAAATTTATAATAATAAATTAACAATACATTAGATTTACAGTCAGTTATTATAAATGTAATTTAATTGTTTATTAATATGTTTATATATGAATATACTGTATACACTACTGTATAAAAGTTGGTTAGATTTTTAAGCTTCTAATGCTTACCAAGGCTGCATTTATTTCATCAAAAATACTATAAAACAGTACTATGATTGCAGGTTAAAATGACTGTTTTCTATTTGAATATATTTTAAAATGTAATTTACTCCTGTGATGGCAAAGCTGAGTTTCAGTAGCCATTACTTCAGCCTTCAGTGTCACATGACCCTTCAGAAATCATTCTAATATGCTGATTTGGTGCTAATAATTTTACTCATTATTATCACAGCTGAAAATGGTTGTGCGGCTCAATATTTTTGTGGAAATCTTTTTTCAGGATTCTTGATGAACAAGAAGTTCAAAACAACAGCATTTATTTGAAATAGAAATAGTTTACAACATTATAAATGTCTTTACTCTCACTCTTAATTAATTTAATGCATGCTTTCTAAATTAAACTATTAATTTCTTTAAAAAAGGCAAATTACCCCAACATTTAAACAATAGCGTATATTAAATATACATGCTTTTTAAATATTGTTCGATAGATAGATAGATAGATAGATAGATAGATAGATAGATAGATAGATAGATAGATAGATAGATAGATAGATAGATAGTGACGGTATCATATGGTAAAACTAGGGTACATTAAGATTGTAGATTGTGTTGTCAAAAAATTAGAGTATCATAATAGTACCATGTACAAAATCACTACCTATAGAGCTTTTTATTATTATTATGAATTGTGATAGCAATACAGTATAATCATTTCTGACCTGTAGTGTACTGACGTGTATAGGGGTGCTTCCCATGCCATTGATGGTGTTCTTTGCAGGGGTTTTTCCCTCTGCCTTCTCCTTGCTAGCAATCTTTGCTCTCTCCGCCTCCAACCGTTTAGGGCTGTTAAGCATCACCTGAACCACAGCGTATTCAACCAGAGAGGCGAAGCCAAAGAGCAGGCAGGCAATCAGCCAGATGTCAATCGCCTTTACATAGGAGACTTTGGGCAGTTCAGAGGCCAGAGACGTGCACTCAGAAGAGAGCGAGAGCACTGACAGTATCCCTGCAGACAGAGAGAGAGGTCATTAGATCAAATGAGCTGAGGAGAGATGAGCTTACACATTGATCTGAAGTTGTTTCCAAAGATAATACTAAAGCAGACTGTAAAACATAATATGAAGGCATCTATAACAGTATTAGATAAGTGGACAACAAATAACATCATATTATCACATAATGGGTTTTTACCTGGTTTTCTGTTACATTACTGTTCAGAAGTCAAAGATTGGTAAGATTTTTTAAAGATGTTTTTGAAAGAAGGATCTTATGCCCACCTACAGTATACAAAAATACAGTAAAAACACTAATATTGTGAAAACCATGGTGCTTTATATAGTTGTGTAAACTAGGCAACATTTTTTTAGGATTCTTTGTTGAATATAAAGTTCAAAAGGACAGCATTTATTTGAAATATAAATCTTTTCTAAATGAAATAAATGTCTTTACCATTACTTTTGATCAATTTAATGCATCCTTGCTGAATAAAAAAAATATGTATACTGACCCCAAACTTTTAAACAGTAGTATATATACAGTAATCATTAATTGTTTGTTTAGAGAAATGTAATTTAAAAATATAAAAATATTTCAGTTATGATTATTATGAGTAAGCCTACATGGAATCACACAGAAGGACTTTCCTGTCCCTTACATGTTTGTTTATTAAACATTTTGGTATTTATTAATAATTTAATAATAATCTTACATCTTATAATATGCTCATATTTTAAATATTTTAACATTTAATAAAATTAGTAAAATATGATTAAATATTTAAATTCATTCTGTTGATTTCCCCACAAAATCTAGTTTTGATCTGGGCCTGTGTATGAATAATCTAAATGTATGCAAACACATACAAACCAAACACTCATAAAATGCAATACATGACTGACCTGAAATGACCATGGACAGTGGCATTTTGAGATGGCTCTTGATGTAATCACATTATACTGTGACAGTGACAACGATGTGGACAGAATGATGGTGGTACTGGAATCACCAATGGAATCACAGAAAAATTCAATTGTACCCAAATCACAGCAGAGGATTTGCAGAAATTTTGTAATGTCCACCCATGAAGCGCCACCCAGTGCACAAGGAATAAGCACGTTCCGTGAAAACAACGCATGCATTTATCAGCAATATCAGGCTATAATTGGAAAACACAAGAAATCGTCACATTTCGTGGCATCTTGCATAATCTCAGATAATCCTCTCTCACTGACCTCTGTGGTTCCCATAGAGAAACAATGCCTGTGGGCTGCAGCTGAGGCTGATGGAAATATCCTGGACATGCATTATATTTCCTTGGAGATGCCTTTGGGTAAGCAATTGATGAAAAGAAGCTAGAGTGCTGTAGGGGATAGAAACGATCACCCTAAACTTCCCGCAACAACGGTATTGAAAAGATTAATTGGTGGATGTTACATTGATGAAAACGGGGAATGAAAAATGTAAAGGATGTGATCGTTTATGGGGGTACAGGACTCCACAGAGACATGATATGAGGTGCTGATGCTTGTGGCGGGACTGATGATTGGACAAAGTACCCAGAGGCACACGGGCAGCGCTGGCATCAGGGTTGATCCAAAAAGAGAGCCATGAGAGGACGACGATGAGCAGGGTGGGAGCGTATACACCCATCATGTAGAAGCCCACCTGCCGCCTCAGAGTAAAAATCACCTCCACACACGTGTAGTAACCTATCATACAAAAGTTCAAAAGGTTGCTTTAAATGGATATGGTTTTTCCTGTAATCGCATGTAATGGCTACCTCCTCAACAAGGCCGGAGAGAGCTTATGTACACATTAGTGCCATTCATGGAAAGTGGAAAGCTTTTACCTGTCCCTGCGTAGTACTTGGTGCAGTTGCCATATTCAATGTCCTCTTGTTTAATATCGAACTGAGGCAGAGCAATTTCATCCATCTGTACAGGGTCTCCAGACTGCCACATGAACTGCAGGTCATCTGTGGTGTAGCCAACTAGACACACATTAAATAAGATAAAAAAAAATAATAATGTCACAAATAACAATAATAACAGTTAGACTCTAAGAAAAGTCTAAAAAAAGGGCACAATGTACAGTCAATATGAAGGAATATTCCGTATTGATTTTTCAGATGTTTTACCCACATTTTGAATCACAAATTGCATTGTGTCGTGTTTTAGGGATTAAAGAAGAGTCCATAAACTTCCCAGTACCTTTTCTGTTTTTCTATTTTTTTATTTTCTTACAATGTGTACTACCCTCACACTTCACCCAGCAGGCACCAGACGTCTATGTAACGTCAGGTTGACGTTGGACATGACGTCGGACAGACGTTGCATTTTGGTTGAAAATGAAAATCGGGTTGACGTCAATATTTGACGTTGACTTAACGTTGGATTTTGGTTGCACAACCTAAAAACAACAAAATCTCAACGTCAGCTGATGTCGGTATTGGACATCAATTTAACATTGACATTAGACGTTGAATTTACGTTGAATTTTGGTCACCCGACGTCGCAACCGAAATTTTACCAAATACCAACGTCTTATGACGTTGTGTGCCTGTTTTGTGCCTGCTGGGCAGTGATTGACTTTGTAAATTAAATTTTAGATTTTTAAACATTATATTTATAGTGATTGGGCTCATCAAAATATATAACATCAAATATATAACAACATCAAATATCTTAATTTCTTAAGATATTACTCTTTTCTTAAAATTTTACTAACTTTCATTACTATTTTCAGGTCTAGTAGTGAGTTTTTACTGTATATATCCCTTAATATTTTCAAGTTCTTTATGACCCTAGGAACCTTTTATTATTTTCACATCAAATACTTATAAATGATTGTATTCATATTCGCGTACAGCTCTCAAGCTGCATTTTGCATCGCTGGGTGTCCATGGGGAAGAGAGTCAAGTCCAGTGGACAAGAGAGGGTAACAGACAACCTGAAAAAGGAAAAAAATAAGCAAATTTGAGTACCAGACAATGAATCATGCAGCAGCCTGGTGAGTTTGAATCAGAGTAGTAATTTTGGCTGGGGCATTTTACATTGCTTTTCCCTAAAATACATTATTTGATCAGCTAAATATGGTCACCTAAACATTATATCGTTTTGCACTTAAACATTTAATTTTAAAGCCATGGACATTAATAAGGAGTAAAATAGAAAAATAATAGATTCCACTTACTACATTTAAAGATTCATACATAATATATTCAGCAACATTGCAAAGATTTCTACCAAGATTATTTTATCACCAGGTTGCATGACTTGAAAGTCAATCCAAATGTAACAGATTTCATAAATGCCACAGGCATGAAAGGTCTTTCCTGACAGAGGGATAAATTCTTCATGCAGTTGCCTTTATTGTGCACAGCAAGCACACCAAGGCATATTTATTTAAAACACCATTAACACATGAAAGCTTTTTGGTTTTCTGCCGTAATTTGACAAGCACAGTCTCAGATGCACCAAAGAGCGACTTTTTACACCAGTGAGGCCACACAGCACTTGAGTGCACGAACTGAAGCACTGTGCCAAGATATTTTTGTAAAGGCCTGGGAGAGGTTAAAGAGATCTGTTTTTGTTTTAAATGTATCTTTATGGTGCATTATACAAATTATCTGAGAGGAAGAACGAAAGAGAGAGGCGATGTAAAATGGGGTTAGATGAGAAAAGACAGGGCACACAAAGATGCAAAATAAAGATTCCTTATGAAAATAAACATTATGTCCATCATATTATCTTGCTCCAAACAATGTTTAGTTATTTTTTAAGTAATTTTTTTATTTATTTAGTTATTTTATTTTTTTTTTAGTTAATACTATTAAGTTAATACTTTTTTTCCAAGTAAAAAATTATATGGTTATTATGTAATGGTATAGTGTCATTCTGGCATGCTGTTTCTGAAATCTTTTTTAAGCTGACTAAAGAAAAATTCAAATTTTTGCTCAAATGTCAGAATTTTCCATTAAGAAATAAGATTCTAATTTTTATTTCCAGTACACTGGATGTTTACAGTAGAATGAAGAGGTTATGGGAGTAAAGGGATAATAAAGTGTGATAATAAGGGGGGGTGTAAGGTGTGTCAGTTTCTTGAAGAAAAAGAGATAGGAAAGATATGAAATGTAAAGTCTATGCATGTACAGTATTTGAGGAAGTTGATGGACGAGTAAAGGCAGAATTTGTTTCAGGGAGGTATAATATGAAATGAACACTCTTGTTTCTTTTTGAAAGGCTCTCATTAAGACAGTAATCCCCTGCCACACACATACCCAGAGACAGAGCAAGGCATCCAAGGCACGATGCCAAAAGTGAGAAAGGGCTCACGAAAGACCACCCAGCTCATGCTGTGATCCGGGTGGCACGGAAAAACACTATGGAAATACATTTGCCTCAGACATAACAGAGCAAAACGTGATGTTCTTAAACACACTTCCGATCCAGACTGAAATGGCTCTGTGCCAGTGTTTAGATATTATCTTTACCCTAAACTGGACCATGTCAAATGCCCAGCTGGCACAGTGACCACATTACATCTCACGTAGAGCATAATGGCTTGTGGAATTGTTTACCTTTTATAAATAACTGTTTGTTTAAATCTATTGGTGTTGATAAACTTTTGCTAAATAAAAAAGATGCAGATTAGAATAATATTTCCACAGCACTGCATGGACAGATCTACAGCGGGTGTGTTCACTGGCTACTAGAAGTCTAGAACTTCATTCACTCAGCAGGACCTGCAGATAAAGCAGTGGAAAGATAATGACAGAGGTGTCCACCACTGCTAAAGGACTGAACGTTCACATGGGATCAAACAGCAGGAGCTGTAATTTAGGTGTCAGCGGTGAGGTGAAATCCTAGGGTCAACAGATGTATTGAATCTCCAATTCTCAGATCATTTTAAGTCCCCTGAGGTTTATTAAAAGCATTAAGAAGAGCTTGGAGGAGGACTAAGTCACTGCTGCCTGTCATTCAAACGTGTATTTTCTGTTATTTTGATTATACAGGTATATACTTTATAAGACACTTATTTTACTTGTTTTAGTTGCATCTATACTCAAATTAGTATGGAAGCCTGTTTCTACCTCAGACTAATTAGATAATTAGGACTTCATTTCTTATAATTGTGAATTTATTTATTGCGATTTATCTCACAGTGTGATTTTATGTACGCTACCATTGAAAAGTTTAGGGGCAGTTCGAAAAAATAATACTGTTACATCCTCAGCAACGATGCATTAAATTGATCAAAGGGGACAGCAAAGACTTTTACATTGTTGTAAAAAAAAATGTAATTAAAAAAAAATGCTGTTCTTTTGAACTTTCTATTCATCAAAGAATCATCAAATAAAAAAGTATCGGAGTTTTCACAAAAAAATATTAAGCACATTAAGCACACTGAAGACAAGCAATAACGAGTAATATTTTATTTTATTTTATTTATTTTTTTTATATTTTTTTATTTTATTTTATTTTATTTTATTTTATTTTATTTTTTTATTCTATTCTATTCTATTCTATTCTATTCTATTCTATTCTATGCAATGCAATGCAATGCAATGCAGCCTTAGTGAACATAAGAAACTCCTTACAAAAACATAAAATAAAACAATTAAATAAAATAAAAAATAATAATAATCCTATGGACCCCAAACTTTTCAGCAGTACTTTATCTCACATGTGTAACATTATTTCTTGTAATTGCAACTTTGAATCTTGTAAGTGCGACTTCATTTCTCACAATGTGACTTTTTATCTTGCAGTGTGACATTGTAACTTATTTTAAACGTCGTCTCACAATTTAATATTTCATTGCTCGGTAACAGGCTTCCGTAGATTTGTGAACATGCTGAACCATTAATTTCAACACCTTCAGATTAAACTCCTGCACAGTCATTTGTTCCACTTTAAAAGGCCTTGACACCTGATAAACTCTTGTGTTTGCTTTGTTTTGATTGCTGCGGTAAATAATGTGAGTAGGTGTTACCAGCACTCAGACCTCATTTGTCACCATCCGCAAAGACAGACGTTGAATACTTTGCTGGAGGAGAGCATAAAAGTTCACCTCATGCTGATGAGGACATCTCCGTTCCTGAAGATAAAGAGCAGGATGTTCTCCTGAGTGACGTCATGAAAGTTAGCGCTCTTTTCATTGGCAAAGAAAAGATCAGGTTTCCACAGGCATTTGAACATCTTTGGGTCAACGGTGAGCGAGTCCGACTTGAAGTCCTGAGGAAGCCGGAGTCTGGGATCGTTCCAGCGCTGTCTCAAGAAGATGTTGACACGATAGTCCTAGTAAATACAAGCCAAAATATCCATTAAAGTTTTCACAAATTCAATCAAGCCTGAAAAACCTGGTATTTTGTGACCATAAACTGGCTTCTGGGTGGGTGGATGGTAGTTAGCAGCACTGACACCTGTCTTTGTGTTACGTGACAGGAACTGTGAGAAGCATTGATTTGGACACAAAAACAGCACATTAGTCCTTAGGGTGACAGAGGAGCCCAGGTGTCTTAGGCATCGCCATGGCAGCATTTCTCACGACCTCTGAGTGATGTTTTTTTTTTTAAAAAAAGCCTGTCTCTGAAGTATCCAGGCTCCAATAACGGCTGGTATTGAAGGCGCACAGCTGCGCCGCTTGGAGCTGCTCCTATTTACATTTCCAACTATCGCAAACATCAGAGGCGTGCGACGGGTGCTGCAATGAGGGCTCACGCTGTATGTGAGCATCTACACTAGGGAAAACACAGGGTTCGTTAAGTCAGATTGGCCCCAACTTCCCTGCCGGCTTGCGTGAGCAAAAGGCTTTGAAGTGGTATTTTCTAGTGGAGCTTGTTTTGCTAGCGCTGATACTGTGAAGACAGATGACATGCCAAATAAAATGGCCACACTTCCAGCTGCACTAGGTCAAGTGAATTTGGTTCCTAAATGTTACTGGGTGTGTTGCCCCTGCATGTATGATTCACATCTTGGTATGTCCTGTTTTTCATTCGGGGCTCCGACCAGGAACATTCGGGATGTATTACACACACCATGGATGGCACTGTGTCATCCCAGTCAACAGGGAACATTCTCAGAACATTCTGGTAAGGTTCTCTCAAAGTTATAAACATTCTTCCAGTAATGTTAATAGAACGTATGTTCAAAGTTATCTGGTCTTTGATAATGTTCTCAAAATGTTAGCACAAAAACATTATTTATAAGCTACATCATTAATGGACCTTTTTTTTTTTTTCCTGAAATGTTTTAGTTGCTATTTTTCAAAGGTGACATATCATGAAAATCTGACTTTTCCGTGTTTAAGTGCTATAATCGGGTCCCCAGTGCATCTACCAACCCAGAAAATGTGAAAAAGAACAACTCAGTAATTTTTTTTTTTTTTTTTGGTAAGACTTTCTCTGCAAGCTTGTGAAAAAAACGAGCTGCTTAGATTTCATTCTCCCCGTGACGTAGAAAGGGGATCTTATTATAGTATTACTGCTCCTTAGTTTGCATTTTTGCCAGCGACAGGGCGTACCAGTTCTAATGCCCTGGTGAAAGTACGAGTAAAGCATGCTACCTGTTCTGTCTTTGGCTGCACTGATGAGCACAGTACACTATTTAGAGTCAGTGGGGACAAGAAAGCAGTGGATTTATTGATTTATGTACTGTATATTATAGTGTTGCCAAAAGCATAACAATATCTGCAAAGTTACAACGCTGAAAGTTCAATGCAAATGGAGATATTGTCTTTTAACATTGTGGCAGTTTAATGCATACAAAAAAATGGCTCGTAAGGACTACAACGAGCTACTTCCCAGGTTTGTGACATCACAAACTCAGAAATTTACATAAACCCCACCCCCGGGAACAAAGGGGCAACAAAGGGGGCGGGGCTATGTTGTGCTTGAATCGTGATGAATCACGATTCTGTCTTCTAACAATTCTAATGGATTCTTAATCCTGTTCCTCGCAACCCCCTTGCTCTGCATCTCTCTCTCTCTCTCTCTCTCTCTCTCTCTCTCTCATTCAGATCATCAGCTCGTCACAGCTCCATCAATGAACTGTGCATAGACAGACAGATATATTTCACATAGCTACGAGAAGCGTTAAACATGGACGTGCACACGGTTGCCGTAGTAGAGAGCAATACCTGCTGGCAAACACTTCTTACTGTTACAAAAATGCTACAACACAATTATGTATTCTGCTGTATTACAGCTTTAATCAGGATGAAACAGTATATCAAAAGCTAACATAAGCAGTAGCATTTGCAAATAACAGCACATCTAAAAGTATGAGACAACAACAAACAAAAAACATACCATTCTGAAACATTCTGTAAGAGCCGTGCTTGCAAATGTTCTTCGCGATCCTCTTCACTAATATTCTGTGGGTCTCATTCGGGCTCAAATTTATAAGCAATATTGACAACGTCATTGTTTACAATACAACCGGAGCGCATTCTGAGGTGAGGGGTGCGACATTTCTGGACTTTAGACTTTGAACGATTTAGCGAATCACAACACATTGGGCCAGCTAACCAATCTGAGCCCATTGCGTATTTCTGAGGGAGGGGCTTCATAAAAGCAGTAAATAATCAGAACATTCATCGGAGAAGGGACAGAGCGGTGTAGAATAAAGGTAAATCATGTGAAAAATAATGTTTTTTTTTTAAACGAAACATTAACACGTTAGACTGCACCCCATAAACACAATTAAGCCCTAGAAAAAAAACAGTCAACCACCCCTTTAAAAATATGACAATACCAGCATTTCCCACGAGCATTTTGAGTGCTGTTGAGCAGATTCTTAAACACCTCTGATTGGCCATTGTGTTTACATACTCAACAGATATGTCTGTGATTGGCTATTATGATCATCGCTTCATGCTCTTCACCAAGCGCTTACACAGATACAGACGGGAGCGTTTGAAAGCCGTGTCTATCAGCGTATCCGTCTGCAGATCCCTAATATATCTACTCATAGACGGTTCCTCTGATAGACGCGGCTTTCATATGCTCCCGGTGTCCGTGTGTATCTGTGTAAGTGCTCAGTGAAGAGCGTGAAGTGATAATCACTGTAGCCAATCAGAGACATATCTGTTGAGCGTGTGAACACAATGGCCAATCAGAGGTGTTTAAGAATCCGCTCAACAGTGCTAAAAATGCTTGCGGGAAATGCTGGTATCGTCATATTTTTTTAATTTTTAAAAGTCTGTACTTTTGACAACACTATTACGCTGCTGCCACACAGATCTAATATAAACATGCAATTTCTTTCCCAGCTGTTTACCTTCACAGATATAACCAACTGTTTTAGTAACTCATGTTTTTTTAACATAAACTAGTGCGTATTTGACAGTTTAGGCGCAATAAGATATGAAAGAGAGTTTAGTACTCACATGCCTTGTGACAGTGCGCATGAACCGGATGTGTGCATTTAGAAAACCGTATAGCAGAAGTATAAACTAATATGGTTTAAAACGCATGATTTCTGTGTGACAGACATGATAATCATAACCAAACAGATGTTTTTAGCAGAGTATCTGAGGTACGAGCTGTAAAGGCACAGCACTATTTTGGAAAAGGGGGCTTGGAGCGACAGCTTTTAAAGAGACGTGCACGAAAACAGTGTGTTTCTGCTTCCACTCAAAATAGGCATTTTCAAAATTATATAAAAAATGATTTGTGGGATACTTTGAGTGAAAACTTCACAGACACATACTGGGGACAACTGAGACATATTGAATATTGTAAAAAGGAGCATAATAGGTCTCCTTTAAATGTTACTACTTGTTTTTGAATGTTTAGAAAAAAAATCAAAACTAACATTCCTATAATGTTTGCAAAATAATAAAATGGAATGTTCCCCTAAGTTCCTTTCACACTAAGCACAACAACTATAACAATAACTACATAGGGTCCACACTGATGCACAATAACATTGCTTATTATAAGCATGCATTTAAATTTTGCCATCTGTCACTTTAAATGCTGGAGTTCTCTATTAAAGCAGGATGGATTCTGATTGGCTTTCCAATGTTTTTATCATTCATTAGCTTAAAAAAAAGTTCCTTTGTGGCATTATCATTATAGATGTTGTGTGGACCCTTCTATTCTTTTAAATTTAGAACGATTTTTAAATTGTGGTTATCGTTTATAGTTATTGGGCCTTTACTGTTCACATAACCATGAGAAAAAGGTTTTAAAACATTTAAAAATGTTATCTGTTTTGAACATTCAGAGAACTTTCAAAAATAACATTGTCATAACTTAATGAAAAGGTTAGCAAAATGTTAGCTATAATGTTTACAAGTGTTGTTTTGTTGGACCTTCCTGTCCAAAAGGTTATAAAGTGCTGTATAAGCTGTGGTAGGCAAAGTGGCCTACTTCTTACTAGTCATGACTCTGGAGAGGTTATGAATAGCCTTTTTTGTATTTCTGTTGTATACCACCTGTTCATTTTAAGGTTAACCACAGCAGAACGATGCAACAACAAAATGGGACCTCATTTCCAATGCTATAAAAGCCTGGTGTCACGCAACACTCCTGTAGAAGTGAATGCAAAACTATTTTCAACCTATGACACCATGCAGTGCTGGGCAGAAAACATGGCCCTCTGATGTGTTTCCAGGGGAAATATTTTCAGTGGATGTGATCTGAGACACTGGCATGATGGGTTGTTTATGGGTGTCACTGCTCATAAGGAGCCAGACGTAAGATTGTGGGGTCTGGAGCTGATTTTTTATTTATTTTTTTTCCTGGTGGAGTGTTAAGTAAACACGGTAAGCCTAAAATAAAGCACACGGTCATGAATCCAATCGTCTGTCTGGTAGGAGTTGTCTCACAATCTAACATTTTAAAAACTTTTTTTTCTTTTTTTCCTTTTTTGAGTCTGATCTGTTCTTTGTTGATCTAATCATTGATTTCAATATCAATGACATTTTAAGATTCAGAAAGTAAAAAAAAAAGTAAGAAAAGAAAACAATTGAATAATCTTGAGGAAAATACAAGACTCGATCAAACGTTCTGGCAAATGTTACTTAGCAGATTTGTGTTCAGCTTGTTTTGATAAACATCTATATTCAGGGAAATTTTTAGTTGTTTAGAAATTACAAAGAAACTGATTGATAGGAAATGACTCAGATTTATATGAAAAAGTAAATATGGAAAATATGTTAATTATTTGCACTACCATTCAAAAGGTTTGGGGATAAGGTTTTTTTTTTGTTTTTTGTTTTTTTGTACTTTTATTTAGCAAGAATGCATTAAATAAATTAAAAGTGACAGTAAATGTCTTAATTTCTATTTAAGAAATGAAGTTCCTTTTAATTTTCTGTTTATCAAATAATCCTGGAAAAAAATGCATCACAGTTAACCAGTTAACACCAAAAAATAAATAAATAAATAAAATCAGCATATTAAAATGATCAGGTGACACTGAAGACTGCTGAAAATTTATCACAGGAATAAACTATATTTTAAATATGATAAAATAGAAAACAGTGATTGTAAATTGTAATATTTTTCACCAAATTACAGTTAAATAAATAAAGCCTTGGTGAGCATTAGAGATTCAAAAACATTTGTACCAACTCCAAACTTTTGAACAGCAGTGTTTATATATTCATGATTATTATTTCTATGTTTATTTATTGCTATATTTTTGTGTTCGCTATTTATGTATATGGAAAGACAAAAGTGATGTACAATACCATAGTAGTCTCTTGGATGGACCCAAAGCTGTTGATAAAAATGTTCACACGATCCTCAACAGGAATACCTAAAAACAAAACACAAATAAACTGTACATCTCAGCACATCAATCACATCCATCAAACAAGACACACCAAAAGTCATTCTAGCAATTTATGCAGCACACTTTCTCACGGACTATTACGGGTAACATTAACTATTTGGTTTATACCATGAAACATATGTTTTCACTTTATGTATTCTACGTGGAAAGCATGGCATTATAGGAAAATGCTTCAACTACTCCACCGCTATTCCTATTCCCAAGATTATAATGTTGACTTTAATGACTGCCAGGAGCTTTCATCTTGCCCAGATATGAATAGCAGCTGGCTGGCCATAGGGAGTAATAACACTGAATCATACAGTGAGCTCTTAACACTCAGACCACATCAAGGTCCACGTTTACGCTGAATGCCAGCGAACAGGGAGGCGACAGAGGTTCTCACTCTTTACAACCTGCTTCATTATATCAGGAAAGGATGCCAACAGTAGCAAAACCTAGAATTACGTATCTGCCACAATGTATATACATACATTAAAACATGCTTTGTAATGTTTAATAATTGGACATAAATATGTTCACTGACAGGTGAGCACGCAAATACGATGTAATAATATCAAGTGAATAAATAGCAGTAAACATTACCAGCAGAAGTATATATTTATACAAGGAAGTGAAAGCTTGTTAAGAAAAAACTCTTGTTGCTATTGCTGAGGTAATCTGAGGAAAGTGGTAGGGCATTGGTTGGCAGTTGGTAAGACCATTTGAGTGGCTGCTAGGAGGTCTCTATTTGGCTTCTGGGGTGTTGCTAGATAGATGAGACAAAAATAATGAATCTTGTTCATAATTACATATACCATGGCGCTAGTCCTGACCTTTGAAGTTGGGTCGGATTCTTGGGTCATAGCTGACCAAAAGCCTGTTGAGGATGTTGCTGGTAGAGTTTGCTGGAACCCGTGCCAGATCCTCTGATGACAGCTGCCTGAAGGGAGCAAAGACGGGGGACATTAGGGTGCAACCATCAACAACAACAAAACTATGTGAAATCATGCTCATGTTTAAAGTTTCAGTCATCTGTTTTATTAAAATGTCTTTCAATTTTCATTATACTATTGCAAAGGGCAGCATTTCCAACTCAAGAGTCAAACATTATGATGATGTGAGTTACTTCATGTGTGAAATGTTTAACATTAGAGCAGATTAAATGGATAGTTCACCCAAAAATGAAAATTCGATGTCCTTACTACTTTTCTGGAACATAAAACGTTTCCGTTGCATTGATGTCTATGCAGAGTCAGAAAGCTCTCGAATTTCGGATTTAAAAAATACCTTAATTTGTGACCGAAGGTCTAATGGGTTTGGATGACATCATGGTGAGTAATTAATGACATAATTTTCATTTTTGGGTGAGCTAACCCTTTAACTGTTAGTTAACTGTTAAGGTCATTGCACACTGAGTCCGAAATTTTCACGTGCGTTTTTCAGTTTTTTTTTTTTCGTATTCCTCATCCTTTCCTATCAAAATGCATGTTATGGATGCGAAAACGTAGAAAATCGAACCTGATCCGAATCTTTTTTTATGACAGACGAAAGTTTCAGAGGCAGTATGTAAACGTGATTGATACAACGTGAGGTCGTATTTATTTTTTAATGTGCGAAAATTTCAAATGATCTTTAGTCTATAGTTTCATAGTCAACATGATGTGTATAGTGCAATGGCAGTATTTTATGAAAAATATGCCATAAAATGTTGCATACAAATGTACTTACGAAGGACAATAAACCTGTTTTCCCTTCTTCTTTCCCTTCTTAGCAGATTTTTCTTTCGTGAATCCTCCTTCCATCCAGAGACAGACGATAAGCAACAAGAAAATCACCTTTAGAGCCGTCATATTACAGCATTTCAACTTAGCCTGGAAGAGAAACAACACATAAGAGCAGATATATATGTATTATATTAGATGCAAACTGACATTATTTCTATAATGGTTATTAGGTAATTTAGAGCTGTTTTTAATAGTGTGATTTAATCCCCTTTATTTATTTTATCCCCTTAATGTCAATATTTTAACATCTACTGTTTCAAGAAAAAAATAAATAAATAAAAATCTGATATTATTTCCCTTGTTCAAAGCCTTTCATAAGCAGAGCACGGCAATTCCCAGCAATATTAATGGATAACAATGTCCTCTCTCAGAGGACATACAGTTAGGGCAAGACTGTGCTGGGCTGTCTTGGAGACTGATGGTTCGTTGGCTCAGGAAATGTGGTTCTGTTGTATCCGTGACCACTTTAAAAATGGTTATGGGTGTCTGTCACTGTGGGTGGTCTGACAGTGTGCTTCTACAGTATAAAAGCATATTGTTTCCACAAATTACATAGGAAAAATTATTGAATTTATTTCCAAAACTACTAATTTTGCCCCTAAACAGTGCCTTACTGATAGATATATATCATAAACATTCTTGGTATCCTTGCGTGTGCATTATAAGAATATTAGCAGGATTATAGAAAATAACTTAGTTATGCTTAAAGTAAGACCTACATGTCAGCAGTTTGAACTATGTCAAACATCAGCCAATTTGACTCATGTACAGTCTTCTGTACAACACAACCATCCATGAGTGTCCCAAATGTAGGGGAGAGGAAACAATTGGAAAGACCAGCATGAGGAATTCCCCTCTGAGGAACACTGCCAGAAAACTCCCGTCTAGACGCTTCCACCCTCCACCTCTGGAGGCCTGATTCTGTGCCAGTGCATTGATCATCATCTTAACTGAAACAGGCCAGCGTTCATGCACACTCCTCCAATCTCTCACTCATTCCATCATTATTATTATCACCAGATGCTTGTGTTTCTCTTTCTGATCTCTCCATATCTCTCAATCTCTTTCTGTTTCTCATTCCCTGATTCAGCGGTCATGGCAATTTGAGTTTAATGTTCTTCCTTGGAAAGACACACACAAACACTGACTGCAGGTCTACATATGAAGTATAGAAATTCAAGAAATGGATTATAATGTTTTACTACGGAAGATAATTTAAGGGAAAGAGTACGGTGGCCGAGAGAGCTCAATGAGCTGCAACTTCAGAAAACACATGCAAATAGAAAAAAGTACTAGCAAATCAAGAAAACATCTTCATCAGTTTGACAGCAGGTGCTTCAAATGCTCACAAGGCAAACAAATGAAGAAACATACTGCAAATGCTCACAACACAACCAAATAAAGAATTTTATTTGCAGCACGTTTCTTTGTTTGGTTGTGTTGTGAGTATTTGCAGTGCGTTTCTTTATTTGTTTGTGTTGTGAGCATTTGTAGAGCGTTTTGTCAAATTGATGAAGTTGTTTTCATAATTTGCAGGTGTTTTTTTTTCTATTTGCAGTGCGTTTCTTTATTTGGTTGTGTTGTGAGCATTTATAGTGCGTGTGTTATCAAATTGATGAAGTCGTTTTCTTAATTTGCAGGTGTTTTTCTATTTGCAGCGCATTGAGCTCTCTCGGCCACCGTAAAAGAGAGACATGGTTTTGCTTTATTTTCACAACAGACTAAATCTAAGTAAACTTGACCCTTATTCAGTTGAAACACTTTTTTTTTTTTCGGCTGCCTACCCTTAGTAAGTCTGACTGCTTCATTCACAAAAAAATAAAAAAATAAAAAAAACTCACTCTGTTCCACTTATACACAGGTGATGTTCATTTTTCATGATCTCTGACCTACAACAAATATCTGTACAGTAACCTAAGGAAAAGCAGATAAGTGTCCAGAAATGAAGTATTAAAGGTAACTAAGGTTAAAAAAAAAAAAAAAAAAAAATTATATGTATGTATATGTATATATATATATATATATATATATATATATATATATATATATATATATATATATAATATAATGAACATAATTAAATATATATAATTATGCCTGTAGCTCACAAAATATGCTATGGAAATCATAAAAAGTTTAAACAAACTGCTGATCATACAATATCATGAAGGCTCCATATAGTGGCTGTTTATCTCCATACAGATAAATTTAAAAATGTATAAAAATAGAAATGTTTGTGTTGATTTAATAAATCAAAATAAATTTCAAACCTAGAAAAATAATAATAGTAATAATTTTATAATAATGTTATAATTAAATACTAATAAAATAGAAAATAATACCTGAATACATAGTGTATTAATAAAAATAAAAATAAAAAATATATATATATATATATATATATATATATATATATATATATATATATATATATTACAAAAAATACAATCGCCCACTAAAACAAACAAACAAATATTTCACACATTTATTACACACAATTATGTTATGGTTATCATTTTGATTCAGTAATTACATAATTTTAGCCTGACAGATGACTGATCATGCTTATATTTTATGTTTATGCAAATGCATAAAGGTATAGCAACGACCTGTGGATGCATTTGAGCATCAAGTTGAAGAAGTTGCATTCAGGCATGATAGAAAATAAAGCAGGTTACGGCAGCAGATGGGGGAGAGGGAAAACATAGCAACAGCATCCTCCATGACGACGAGGGGGTTGGGATGACGATGATGAGGGGAAATACAACACAGAATGGCAGCATTTACGCGCGTCGCATCTCCCCCCATTCATCAAACACATTTAAAACGCTCGATCGTCCTTTTCTTTAAATATTACCCGCGGTTTCACTCACCATTTCAATATGGTAACTGTTGTTGTTCCACAGATCCGATCCAGTAGCGCTGACAGTGCAATCGGTCGTTAATGCTTCATGACCTGTCGCCGTCTATATCGCATTCTGCTCGTCGTTCCTTCAGTCAGCGCGAATCAGCGCGAAATTTCATTACGACGGCGATTCCCGTCTGTTTTTCTTATCTTTTCCAATTTTAAAAATCTGAACATAATCTATTTTCCCGCTGTCCTATTGCATTGGTAAAGGGTTGCCAAGATGGAGCCTTGTGTGTGCACCTGTCATGCAACATGCGCAGTAGAACGCTGTACAAGGACAGAATTAATCACACAGCTTCCACAGCAGATCTGGGATATAATGCAAGGCCATCACACTTGCTCTGCCGTCTCAGCACCAGTGTGTTCCTGAAAATGATTATCACACGCAGTATTCTCTGTTGTGTCCATATGATGCTTGAAATTGTGCTTCTGTAATAGAAGGAAGAAAAAGAAAGAAAGAAAGACGACTCATACAGGAATGATTGTACACAAGGATGTATGCAACAACAACAACAACAAAAAAAAGAATGCAAGAAAGAAGAATGCATGCAAGGACAATTGCAATAAGGAATAGATGCAACAGAGAGAGAGAGAGAATGAATCTGTACACGAAAAAAATGCAAGAACGAAAGAAACAATGTAAGAATGAATGTTTTACTTAAAAATAATAATAATAATAATAAAACGTGTATGATTAAACACTTAACCCTCATGTTAGGTTTTGGATATTTTGACCTAGAAAATAATAGTTAATGTGTTTGCATTGTACTAATACTTAATGACTTTGCTCACACAGGGTAGTATAACTTTTTGCACTTTTTGAGGAATTGTTTGATGATTTTTTGACAATTTTTTTAAGTAAACATTGCCAAAATTATCCACAAACAATGCTTTTTTTCCCACGCAAAACTGAGGTGCATTAGCTCAGATCCGTGATTCCTATGACCAGTCACTTCCAAAAAGAAATACAAAAACCTGTGCTAACTGAAAGAAAACAAAGTTGACAAAAAGATTGAATCTTTTGAAATCTTTGAAAAAGATTTGTGGTCAGTGAGATTTACAAGCAATTTTTAAAAGGCCAGTCAATTTCAGCTGAGATCAGATTAGGGAAAGGATTTTCAGCATAGCACAAGGGTTAATGTTTTTTTTTTTTTTTTTATGTCCCTCTATACTTGTTCCTAGCTGTGTTAGAGAAGCAGACTCTGATGATGGTGCTGGTGCTGATGATGTGCAGGTGCGTGCAATTAATACTCAGGTGATGGAGTGCGTTGTGATTGGGAGGTGAATGAGCCTGGCTGATCTGTGACAAGCTGAATGAATGGTGCCATTTTAAACTTAAGAGTATTCCAGCAACAAGCAAAGTAAAACACAAGTGTGCCAACCAACAGACACAAAGTGCGAATGTCTGTATTTTTAAGAACATTGGGACATAGAACCGGTTGTTAGTGGAATGTAGCCATCAGGTATAGTCTCAAACCGAGGCCAAATACATTTTTGCTCTCTCTGAGCAACGTCAAGCACTCTATTACTTCCTCAAAAGACAACACAAACATTATGACGTGAATCAAAAGCAAAGCTCAGACACATTTCTCTCCCATCCAAATATTCTCCAAGGGTCCTGGGCGAATGGTGTTTGGATTAAGTGAGAATGAAAACACAGACATTCACAAATTTCCAAAGGGCACTCTGGCATTCAGCAGAGGTCCAAAGACCTCAAGCATTGTTCGTATGAATTATACGCAATACTATACCTCCTTCATCAGCTTTGTCAGGACAATAGACGCCTTAGTCTCTGTTTTTCATTGTAGCGGAGCAGAACGTATTAATAATGCGTGCACTTAAACTAAATTACTGATTAATACCGGTTGAATTAAAACCCAACAATAAATGACCAGGAACAAAGGGAGGCTTGTTTTCAGAAAACGTTCGATGTTTGGCCAAAAGCCACATAGCTGATGGACAATGTAGCACCGGTCCAAAAATATGTCAGTATGTTCTAGCAAATCGAATGTGGTATTATATCTGGCATGCAGACTCCACTTTGCTATCAGTCTCCACACACCCCTCTGCTGACACATTCCTCAATAAAAATGAAAATAAAAGCAGTCATATTGTGAAGATACCACTTTACGTTTTCACTTAGTTTTGCCGTATGATGGTGTGTAGCTCTCAAGAGGTGATTGGCAAGCATTCCAGAGGTCTGAAGGAATATCAGGAAGACCCTAATGGAGAATAACTGTTGGGACTCTGAATTAGTCGTCATATATAGTCACTAGATGTGATAAATGACATGTAAGAAAGGGACTGTCACAAGATGTGTATGGAGAAGTCTAAATTATGAATTTAAAGTAGTCTAGACAGAGACATGATAGGAAATTTATTAATAAATCTGTATATCGCAGACTTATATTCCCACAATTCCCTGACAATTTCTATTTCAGGGATTCACGCTGTTTCTCTTGCCAAAAAGCTGTGCAAGGAGCATGACTCATCCTATAGACTCTCACTCCTTCGCTTTACAACATTTTTATCTGATAAATTCTATCAACTTCATCTGTCTTGTGAAGTACGGAGTACGCTAATTCCTTAGGTTGTAATTGCAGCTTAGCAAGAAATTGTTTTAACTTTTACTTTCCCTTTTTATGTCTCTTGGAACAGACCCAAATGAATCAAAGTGAGCAGGTCAATAGCCTTTTTCTCACACTGGAACAGGACCAAATCACAGACAAGAAGCAATTTACAAGGAGAGAATTTATTTACCTGACAAATTACATGGAACTTTAACAGCTACAAATGTTCAGCACAGTACAAACAGAGATCAGATGTTAAACAAGAGGATTTTTAAAATCCATATGGTTTTACTACAACAACCATTTCTTTGTACTCTATGCTACTTAATATCATTACTACAAGTCAAAATACCTTAAATGTGACAAATATCATAGTGACTTTTCCAGTTAATGTTAATGTTAGCCAAAACTAAAACTATTACATATTTTAAATATTAAAATTAAATTAAATAAAAATAAATAGTATACACATATACATATATATATATATATATATATATATATAAACCTTTAAAAATTTAGAAATATTGCCTTGGTAACTAACTGAAATTAAATTAAAGTTTAAATTGAAGTGCTAAAATTACTAAAACTAAAACTCAAAAATACAAATAAATTAAAGTTAAATAGAAAATTAAACTAGTGAAAATGGCAAAGGCAAATAACAAAATTACTAAAAGTTAAACTATCAAAAGTATTTCTAAACCAAATTTATTCAACTTAAAATAAACACACACACACACACACACACACATATATATATATATATATATATATATATATAAATAAAAATATAATATAAAAAATACTATAATAGTATATAAATAATGCAAAAATAACAATGAATTTGACTGTAAATCATCAACATGTCATTATAATGTCCATCACCGGTGATGCATTTCCTGTTCTGGACAATTTAACGTGTCATATCCTGCATGATGGATACTGCACTGGATAGAAGGTGACACAACGTTTGTTTAGTTTAGTTTCCTCTATGACCTCATTGCAAACAAACAAAGAATATGTTCTCGCTAACTCTACAGCTGGATGCTAACTCAGTGTTTGCTGGCCAGACAGGCAGTGACCGCAGTGACCTTTTCCTCCAGTCCTCAAATAGACTTGTTTGTAATTTCACTGTTTACATAGATTTAATATCAAAGTGACTCACAGGACCACCATGAAAGCATAAGACACTGTAGTGTCTCGAACAAGGCAAAATAGCAATCTACTGAAACCCCTCCCCCATATACAGAGAGAGGGAGAGATTCTTTCTGGCAGAGGTGCTGACATCTGCTGTAGGTTTTGGGTTGGAATATGATACTCTCCCATAGTCTGCACATGACCTACAGTCTGGCGGCACCACATACTACACCTTTCCACTTTATGCTACTGAGGGATCCATAAGCAATATTATCTGCATACCTAGAGGCGAATACTTCTACAAACCAAAAAATAGCCAAAATAAAGCATTAGGTATGTTTTGTCTTTACAGTACCATGTTTTCTTTAAAAACCTATTCCTTTTGTTACTGTCAAAACAATCATTTGTCAAAAAAGACCATAATATACCTTCCACATTTATCATATATATGTACTGTACATATGCTGTATATATAACGACTTCACCTCTACAATTGATATTTCTGTCCATGTTGCACACAATGCAACAATAAAACAACAAACTTCGAAATCTGATCATGTCAGCTAGAATGAGATCTTCAGCTTCCACATGCTTCTGGTCTCAGATTTTTTCCCCCTTTTGTAGTGGTCTGGGGTTGAAAGTGAATTGCTTTGCCATTGCATCATTTGTCTGTGAGAATCACTTCAATGTGTGCCCTTCTCTGATTGTTTAGTCTGCCATAGAAATCTACACCTAACAGGCACGTAAGGAACACGTTGACAACTGGGAGATGAGATTAACCACATGAAAAGACCTTCATGGGTTGATGCTTTGAGCAAGAAGAAGGAAATAATTTACACAAGGGGAGTAAGCGCACTGTCTGCTGCTTTGATTTGACAAATTAAGAGGTCTTTAGCGGTTCCCTTAAGATGCTTTAGGCATTGTTCTGACTTCACAATGATGAAATGCCAAACAAAATGATGAAAAGATTTAGACATAAGAATTGACACAGGCCACAACTTGTGATAATAATAGTGTTAGGCCTTGTTCCAAATGGTCACACCCGTTCAGGAAGCCTTTCCATAAACATGCGAAGCAGTCATGAACTAATGATTAATGCATCTTCAAGACCATTTGCAGAGGCAGAGGCAGAGTTAAATCAGCCAACTTACAATAATGACAAAAGATGGCAAGCTGACCATGTTTGCTAAAACGTCAAGTCCCTAAAAATGATAGTTTCTGTGAATTCTCACATTTATTCTTATCACTAAAAATAGCAAGAAAAAAAAAAAAAGATTTTTACACTTTTAAAGGAGATTCCAAATTATTATTATTATTTTTATATATAATTCTATAGCTGTACCAATAACTATATATGGTACTTGGCAGAAACTATTGTTATCAAAGTACATTTTCAGAAGAATATATAAGAATTAAGTACAAATTTATTTTAATCTACAATGCAAATCTCTGGAGTTTTGCGCATTTTCTTTTCTTTTTTTCCCCATCTCCAGCACCGGTGATCTCCCAGGTGTTCGAACATAGGATACAGATGATGCTACCAATGTACATATTATCCATACTAAATAGTACAGTATGTGAGATTAGACCCAAAGCATAGCATGTTGAAAAGTGTATATGCCAAAAATTCCCTAATATCTACTGTTTGAAGTTGATTTCCAAAGTGTGGATCCATGCACACTCTAACTGCTGATATTTCTTACATCCCATTGCATTTTGGAGGGATGGTGGTGTAGGTCTTATAGCCAACACAGTACTGTACTACAGAAAATTTAGACTACAATCACCACAAACATTCCTCAAATTAATTTAAATTATCAAATAAATAAATAAATAAAAGTTCATCATAGAAGATTCGTTTTTGAACGAATTGCATTTTTAATGTTATTTTGAATAACTTCATCGATTAGCAGACAAAACCGGCGTCACGTTATTGACCCATAACCATTTGCTCGCTCGCTCTCTCTCTCTCTCTCACACACACACACACACACACATATGCTTGTGTGGCAGTGGAAATGTGAGAAATATAGTCTCTCACTCCAAGCGATTGCAGCGGCAGCACCACCAGCAGCAGCTTGTGAATGGTCCCCGCCTCTCCGGGGAGTTTCCTCCACTGGGAACTTTTACTTTATGTGCAGCACCTGTTGTGTCGCCAGTCGGCCGTCTGCGCTCGCCAAACACTCGGAGCCACCTCAAGACACTCATTTCCTTCAGAAAGTTGGACGCGCAACGCTGCAAGTGCCATTTTACCTAGAGTCGGTCGCTATGTGTTGCGTTACTCGAATGGACTATCTGTGTTTGCAAGGGAAAGTCGAACACTTTGCAAACAGACAAACGCATGTTTCGCGCCTCAGCAGATCTTAATTTACAGCCAATACACGTTTCCAGCTGTCCTCTTGAACAGTCGTGTTTAGGCGAACAGGTGTGCGCTCACTAAGTTAACAGTAATTAATGCTTAACTTTGCGCAGATGTTCCTCGGGAAACTTTCCACGGAGAAGTTTTCGCAGTAGAAACTCTGGCCGATCAGGATTATGTGGACTTTACTTTACGCGTGCCTCTTACAGATGTGTCCAAAGTTGGATACGCGTCTCACGAACAATATTTCTGCATGGTGATTGAAACAACACATACTAAGTGCTTATAAGCACCGACAGCCACCATTTATCCAAATGATTCCTTTGCTTCTCTTGATTCTTATATCGTCTCTTCATCAGCATGAGTCGGTGGCGGAATCGAGTCACATCAGTAAGATTCACCACGCCAGCACGAAAGAGCAGAATGGTAAGTTCAAAAAGTCATATGATTTTTATTTATTTATTCATTTATTTTATTTTATTTTATTTGTTCTCTTGGCTTGTGTGGAACTTCTGATGGTGCTTTACAACTAAATGCATTGAGTTTACCTGTGCAATGGCAAGTCTTTTTAACATTTATTCTTTAAAACAAACTAGTCTATTTTATTAAATATTTCATATTTATCTCTCGCATTTATTGTATAAGTTCCTATGATGTAAGTAGTAGTAAAGCTGGAATACATACTAGCAGCTATTGGGATTGTTGCAAGTACTAAAGATTAAGTACTAGTAGAAATAATCCAGCAGCAATTAGAATACATGCTAGCGATAGATGGTAGGCTATCTAACCCACATGTCCACGTAGAAAATTCAATTTGTTAGCATAGATACTAATAGCAAAGGAACAAATACTAAAATCTGACAAGATTTTAAGTAGCCAATTACCATTCAGGTGACTACTTTATTAAATACTAGTCTCTGTTGGAATAATTAATAGTACTAATGTCTAATAAATAATTGGTGATATACCAAATATTCCAGAGACTATTAAGGAATAGTAATTAAGCCTAATAGACTAGATAAAAGAAACAGAATCAAAAGGAGTAAATGTTTAAACAGCTTGCCATAAATGGCTACAATTTAAGAGGTTCACACAGCATTATGCTTAGGAAGTTGAAGTTACCTTTGGCTTTCATGTGCATGAAATGCACATCTGTATGTGTATTTAAGAGGAAAAAAATCTCTGGGTAACCGGGTCCCCTGGGGAGGGATTTCTCTCTGGTCACAGAAAGACTCCATTCATGAAGCGTGGGGTGCCCCGGGGCCATGTAAATTGCTTTCCTCTGAATCCCACCAAAACTCACAGGTGAACCTAAAAATCATAATAATAAATAAAATAAAGCAAAAGTTTCCATTTAACTTTGCTCTGAAACTATAAGCTCAGTGTTGTAAAGCAGGCATTGGTGGGGACAGGCAAACTGTCGCCCATTGCGCACCATTAACAAAATGTAAACTACTACTTGTGTTGACTTAGGCGAGGGAGCGCCCCTTACTGTGTCAGGGGTGAAGCAGAGTGGAAACATCTTGCTTCTCTGGGCCCACTATCAGAGCTTTCATTGTATTATCATTCTTTCTCTAAACTGTGGAACATACAGAACATGTCTACTGGAAAGCAATGTTTATATGGAAAAAATATACTTTGTTTTTTGTTAGGAAGGCTATAAACTTATGAAATCTTTCTAGTTCCATGTCATATTTGAAAAGTAACTTCTGTATAACTTGGGACTGTAAAATCCTAACATTTTCGTCTAATAAAGGCAGGCTTAATTGAATTGGCACATCTAATGCAGCGCATATCTAGTCCTCTCAGTTCAGAGTTGTGAGCCAAGGAAGACCCTTGTGATTGCCATTTGATAGGGGTCTTTGGCTGTAACGCCACCTTTATTCCCCAATGACTTAAGAATGGTGCTGAATTGGTAGTGTGCTCTGCCAAGGGTCTCTGAACGGAGAGTCTTGTTCTCTGGCTCTCTTTAATTGCCATAACAGTAGATGCTCTGTCGCAGCCATCTCTGGTTGGTGTCTATTGAGGCACACTGTAAACCTCTAAGTTAAGATAACTCAAAAAATTTGAGGAAACTTGACTTAAAACTTTTAAGTTTATAAACTTAATTTTTTTTTAAGTTTAGTACACTTACAAAGAACCTATGAACTCAAAATTATTTATTTGAATAAATTTTTTTCTGTGTATTTTAAACTCAAATTGTATTGATCAGAAATTAAAAATACTATTTTTTTTAAATACACAATACTTCATTTTCAGTTTTATAACAATAAACAATTATTTCCATTAAAAAAAAACAAAAAAAAAACAAAACCTTTAAAAAAATATTACCTCAAAATTAACATTAGCAAAATTTGATTTCTTAAACACTTGGAAAGACAATTTTAAACTCCATATGCAAAAATACATTTTATTTTGAAAAACAAATAACAATTCAATCCTGATGCATTAACATTCATGCATAACTGACATTAACTTTTTGAGAATGAAACTATATATATATATATATATATATATATATATATATATATATATATATATATATATATATATATATATATATATATATATGAAAAAGTAGAAATATACAATATAAAAATTAGCGCATTTCAAAAAGAAATTTCAGAAGTGTTTACACTGTTGTTGTCTTCTAAAAGAAATCAAAGTCATTGCACAAAGAGAGCAGTTTTCTGAGCTCTGCATTATAACCTGAGCTCTGTAGAATGTAACTAGTATGTTCTAGTGGCTTTCAGTAATGCAATCCCATTAAATACCAAGTGAACAAAATCTGTGTTCTGGAAAGTTGTAACATTTAAGAAGTATTACAACAGACTATGACAATATTAGTCACAAAAAATGAAACAAAATTCAATAACAAATATTTATCAATAATAAATCTCTTTTGCATCCAGAGATGCAGAATATCTCTTAAGTAAACAAACAATTTTTAGACAGCAATCTGGGTGCTAGTGGTTTTCAGGAATGCAATCCCAATGAATAATGAAATGAACGTAAAAATCTGTACTTCACTGAGAATTTTCAAATCTTAAGCTCAGTGTTTAAATAGTGTAACAACATTAGTCACAACAACTGAAAAGAACAGAAAATGCATTGTACTGAGCCCGTACATACATTCCTCTTTCTCCTTAATCAGGAGATCATTTTTTAGACTCCGCAATCTGGGTGCAAGTGGCTTTGAGTCTTCCAAGCCCAGTAGGACTTTTTGGATGAAGTTGAAGGTGCGAGTCAGCTCTTATGGATAGTCGAGATGTAATACATATATAAAACCAAACATCAAAAGAAAAGCATCAGCCAACCTGCAAATGTCCCTCAGAACAATGTCACCTTCCAGCACAATAGCAATCCCAGCAGGGTCAAACTGAACAGTGGAACTCGAGTCGCCATTCACCATGCTGACAAGAGCTACGGCTGAATCTGCAATGTCTGGCTCATCCACCTCTTCAGTCTGAAAAGCATGAGAGAACTTCATGAGCATAAGCAGATAAATGAAATTAAAATTCAAATGTATAAAACCTACATTCCACATCTTGAAAAACAGTAATCTTTGCGCGTGTACACAGGGAGGCCTCGAAGTGCAGTTGTATGTCTGTTGTTAATATCATTGGGCTCCTGAAGAAAAGACAGAACTGTATTAGTGGTGCAAGAGAAAAGGGAAAAAAATAGAGATAAAGGACAGATGACAGAGGGAAAGACATTTAAAACGAGAGAATTCAAACCCAGGTTTAAACCATTCACAGATAGTGGTGTCTGCTCATGAAGTAAAACTTATGCACATTAAACAATTAACTTATACTATAAATGTAATTAACAGAAAATTTGCCAGAAAATCATAGGCGCTAAAGATTCTTCTCAGTGTTTCTGCTGCCTTGCCAGTGCGGGCGGCCTTCTGCCTGTAAACAGCCAACAATCGAGGGGTATGTTTGTCAACCTCTGCATAGAACTTGTTCTTCAAACTGATATTAGTAATTCTGTGGAATTCTGCAGCAATCTGAAAGAAAGCATACAAATAACATTTAAAAAAAAAAATGTTTAATAAGAAAACAGAAGTAACACACACACACAAAAATGGAATATGGAATGGAAAAAAAAAATTGTAACTGAGAAAATTACCTGAGATTCTAAACGAAGTGCAGGCCACTTTTCCAAAAATGACTTCACTGGTTGTGATGGGTTATCAACCACTATCTGTTTGCGACGCAGAGCAAAGGTACTTTGCATGAGTCTCTCTATCAGCCCATGGTTTCTTTCTGTCTAAGACACTTCCTCAACTATTTGCAATCTTTGTTTTTCCAAGCTTTCAGTATTCTCTCCTTTTGGAAAATTGGGTTAGGTAGTTTACCTCAGCTCAACAAGCTTTTTTGATGTTTGAGTGATGACACTCATTCTCTTGGTTACTTTGGCTTCTCTTCCCTGAGTTCACAGCCACCTCTTCACAACCAGATCTGCTGAGTTTTGTGCGATAGTTGCCCATCTTAAACCTGTCTTCCAGCCATACCATCCACATTGACTTCCTGGTTCTCTGAGGCAGAGGTGCTGAGAAACAAGAGCCTCAGCAGCTTTAGCTATTTCTTTGTCGCTGGGGTAAGCCTTAAAGCTATGCATTGCCTTGGCCATATTTTCTAGGATGTCATGTTTTTGGCCTTTTTGTTAATTTCAAGAACTTTCCACTGTTTTCATAGACTGCATTTCCAGCTTCTAGGCTCTATTCAACATAATATGAAAATCGAGGAACTGGGAACACATCAGGCCAACTGTGCCAGCGTCCCGGGTTATAAGGGAGTATTACGGTGTCTGAAGTTGCAGTTGAGTTGGCTTCAATCACAGATCTGTGTACTTTCAATACAGCCTTCTCCGGCAGTTCTGAAATGTCTGTTAGAAAGCAGTCGTTCCCCCCATCCCCCCCAAAGTCTGGGTCTTCGTTTTGGAGGTTGAAATCAAAATTAAGACGAGGTCTGAATTTCTCTTTAATCACTGTAATCAACTCTTCTACTGTACTTGGGCGTGTAGAAAGGGTCATCTTGTGGGCAATGTCAGGAGCAATGTAAATTCTCAATAAAAGTTTCTGGGATTCTGCCATCTAGAACAAAACAAGGTAAAGGACAAGTTAAACAAATAGTTTCGAACAAGATGTCTCTTAGATGTTCAGTATAATTGGACTTGTGCTCCCTGCAAAGGAAGGCCACATGATCATTCACAAGGAGGATTGACTCATTTTTACAAAACTGAGGTAACCCTGCTTCAAATCCAGAACGAAAAAATTTCCTAGTAGAAATATTCATCCCATCAATGGTGATTGTAGATGCACAGTATATAGTGTTACTATCAGTCTTCTGTTTAATATACTGTATTGCCACTTCAGGTAGTGTTTAAACTAAAACAGATGTCACAGTTGATGCCTGCAAATGCGGTTTGAAGAACCCTGGCGCACTTAGATGGTAAGCCATCATATGCTGGTGTCTGCTTGCCAGTGTTTTCAGCACATTTCTAAAGTTCTGTGTATCGTGCACAACCCGTTTGAAGAAGTTATTCTTGCCTTCAAAACGTATGGTCCATAAATGTACAAGAGGTCCAAAACATCTGATCAACTCAGGGTAATGTTCGATATAGTGATGCTTCGTCCGAAGCTTAAAAGCTGGAAATACTTCAAGAAGACCTTGCCTGTGATCCCTAATTTTACTCTGTAGATACTGAATCGTCTCTTCAGTAAATGTTGGAGACAGCACTAACTCCACAATGTCTTTCAATTCCATTAGCACTCCCCATGCACCATCTCCCTCTGGTACTACATTGCCAACCATAAATGGAAGCAGCCGAAGCAACGCAGCATTTTCATGCCCATTACCACCTATTGTCATTTTTGTGGTATAAGTTTTGGAAATTGGCTTTGGTTTATCAACCTTATCTGTATGTTGATATGGGAATGATTCAATTTTCCTGTTCAAATAATCAAGTGTGAAGTGTTTCAGGCGAATCATTTCCTGAATGCATAAAGCCAATTCTACTGGCACAATACCCTCAAGGAGGTCATGAAGAATATCAGGGGGGAAATCAGTGATGGGATGAAAATATTGCAGCTTTTGTTTGAAGACACAGTCTGCTTTCACACCACAGATACTTTCCCCGTTTCTACTGGAGACATTCTGGACATCCACATCATGACTTACCTTAGTTCTCAGACTGAAACTGCGATTGAAACTAGTGTTGAGTTGCCAGACAGAATCTGCACACATACTCGGAACGAAATGACTGTACAAAGCCTGCCAATCCGTGAGCTGCAAGATTATCTGCTGCAACAAAAAGAAGTGCCTTTAACAGATTGACCAAGAGACTCAACGGACACACCATCTTATTCTAGTGTACTTATGTCTTGCATTAAAGGGCCAAGCACACTTTCATAGCCACATGTCTGGACATCAGGAACTTTACACAGCACTGCCAGCTGTATTACATGCAAAGCTGAACGGTATTTTCTAGGTAGATCAGCCAGTACCCAGTACACCGAACAGTGTTTGTGTGTTTCCTTGAAGTACCTAATGGATTTGCAACTTCTATCTCATCGATGTAAAACAGCAATGGCAATTTAAACTCCTCAGATGCTGACAACAGCTTATTTTCTTAAATACATCTCGATGATTTGTGTATTGACTGGATTGTGAAGAATGTGATTCTTGAATTCTGACAAGTACATCAGTATGTTTAAACAACAACGGAATCATTGGAAGTATAGGGACGCAAACAGCTGTGCGCCCAGGTGCTACAACATACTGATACAGCATAACCACTGGGTAGTTACTTTCAATAAAGGTTTTTCGTCGCTTATTTGAGGATAACTCTGCTCCTTTAGCAGTTGCACTGACAAAAACATTATTGTCCATAACGCTAACAATTTCATCAAGAGCAGCTTCACTCACAGTATTGCAATGTCTCTGTAATACATCATTAACTGCTTCTTTCAGCAGAGGTCTCGACAAAGAAAACAGCTGACACAAATGTTCTACAAAAAACCCGCAGCAACCACAGAAACAATGACATGAAAGATTCCACAGAACCACGTTGAAGCGACGACTCCTGGGTGATTTGGTTGGTTTTCGCGTTAACTGGTGACTTCTTGCGTTTAACTCCAGCAGCGTCCAATCGGCCCCAGATTCGTAAATTTTGCAAACTTATGTTTAAAAAAAAAAAGTATATTTAAAAGAAAAGATATTAAAATGCTTGTTCAAGTAGCTCAGTTAGATAACTCGCCACAGTGGTATTTAACAGCTATTTTGTCGAACGAGATCGGATGGCAAAACAACCAGTATTTTTAAACTTTTTTTTTTTTTTTTTTTTTTTTTGTTAAACGCACTTTTGTCTTTACAATGAAATCACTTATTTTTGTTTTTACAACGATAACAACATCAGGTTGCAAGAACGATTATGTTATTATGGACATGTTGCAAATGTTTGCAGAATTAACGAATCTGCGGCCTATTGTTCACAGCTGGAGATAAACTCAAAATTCACCAGTTAACAGGCTTCCAAGTTCAAATCCAAGCACTCATTTTCAGATGTGAATTCGTTTTACTCCGTTGTTAATTTTTCAAATCATTTGTGTAAAACATTAAATAAACTGACATGGTATGATAGTCTACCTGTTGACTCTTTCTTCTCTGGAGAGATTTAACCCTAGCATGTTTTAAAATAGGCAAATAACGTGCACCGAGTAGAGACTCTTCTTCGTTTAATTGGAATATTGGAACGCAATAAAGCTCATTACCGCCACCCACAGGCGAAGATGGTTATACGATTACGTCTGTTTTACTTATTTTATGAGTTTTTGGTAGTTAAAACGGCCAAAACGTTGAACACACTTAAAAGTTTAAAGTTGAAT